>OZ017772.1:35667678-36267678 GCA_963969385.1 Philonicus albiceps | reverse complement strand
AGTGTATTTTCTTCTCGCGCAAAAGACGACCAGCTCGTCGAATACTGGAAATCGGAGACCAGGAGATTACCACAACGGACCGGATCAAGATCCTCGGAGTTAACCTCACCAACAAACTAAGCTGGACAGAACACTGCAAAGGACTAGCAGTAAGGGTGGAAAAGATCACAAATCTAACGCGGTCGATCGCAGCAAAAGGGAACGGAGCTCCACTTCATGCCACGCTACAAATTGCCACCCTCATTAGAGGCGTTACCAACTATGCGCTCCCGGTCTGTCACAACTTCTAGGCAAAACCTAAAGAGGGTCCAAACTGCGATCAATAAAGCACTCAGGACAGCCTTCGGAGCCCTTCCCTTCACTCCCAATCGAGCCATTCTGTAGAAGCGGGTCTACCTGACATTATAACTAGAGCTGAAACCAAGGGTGGCATAGGCTATACACGGATGGCTCGAAAAAATCAAATCAAGTAGCTGCCTCAGTGATCACATTTTCACCTTCCACAACAACACCCAACACCAAAATCTACACATCTAGAACATAGTTCTAGCTTCGATGCCGAAGTATTTGCCTTGTAGAAAGCTGTTGAGCATTGCCGGACCTTATCAGGGTATCATATTCTCGGACTGCATGGCAGCAGTTCGAGCTCTGAATAACTCAAGCCCAGGGATGGGCAACACACCCGATCTACTGACCCACCGAACGTACCACCGCTCACAGGCTATATCCGCAGGTTTAGCCTCCAAACGATCAAGGGGGTCTATGAGGACTCCTGTCCTGAATGACGTTCCTGTCCGAGCACTGGCAAGCCTCCAACATATAATAGGAGCCTCTCCAGGAGAAAGGGCTCCATGATCTTCAGGATGAGGACCGGCCATACCTTCTACACCAAAGGTCACATATATCTGGGGATTCCGCAGCGAGGATGCGTTATCTGTCAATGCCCACTGTCGGTAAAACATCTCCTCACCTGCGACGAGGCCAGGTCACACTACGGTCCGAATCTCCCACCCTTAGCAACGTTATTGGACCCCTCCGATCCAGAAGCCCTACTAAACATCATTGACACCCTGGGGATCTCATCCGTTATTTAATCTAGGTTTAACTCCCTAGTTTTAGTTAGTCGTAAGCAGAATTAATAATAAAATAACATCCTACATAGCTCTAATAATTATTTATCTAAATAGGACTATATTCTAAGCTTACATATAACCCCTAGTTAATAACTACTTACTTAGGAATCACTAATTAATATAGTACTAGTTTAGTTCACTAGGTTTATCCTTACTTAGTATAAGAATTTGAAGAATTAAGTAGTCCACTTAGGTTTCTACTTACTTTTTACTATGTAACATAAGAGAGCATATCATTTAGACCAACTAGGATGCGCCATATGGGCTTCGCTCCCTATCTTTAATAAATAAATAAATAAATGATTTTTGCTTTTACAGCATGAAAAAAAGGTCTTCCTACATCGAATTGTTACTGGAGATGAGAAATGGATATGTTTTGAGAATCCCAAACGCAAAAAATTGTGGCTTTCACCTGGCGAAGCATCAACATCGACGACACGGCCAAAACGCCTCGGAACGAAGACAATTCTCTGCGTTTGGCAGTACCAGAAAGGTGTACTATGAGCAGCTGAAACCGACCAAAAATCTGAATATGCATTGCTACCGACAACAACTCATCAATCTGAACCACGCATTACTCGAAAAACGGCCAGAATGAGAGACGAGACACGAACGAGTGATATTGTAGCACGCCAAGGCTCCATGCCATCGCACTACCATCGTCTAGACCCCCTCATATTATCACTTGTTTTGGCCGATGGTGCATGGCTTGGCAGGGCTATACTTGGGAAGAAGTGTTAAATTGACTTGGTGGTTTCGGTCCAAGGACGTCAACTTCATAGTATAAATTAGAAACCGAACAGTTTAGTTTTATAAACTATTCGGTTTCTAATTTATACTATGAAACTATGAATGAAATCAACTTCACTTATATGCTTCATATAAAAAGTTTAAATATGCTTCATATAAAAAGTTTAAATATGCTTCATATTAAAAATGTGTATAAAATTCATACAATCTTCTGATACACAACACATGCACCTTACGGTCCACTTTATGTGGATGCGATGTGGAAAGCAAAACAAATGGTGTAGCAGCAACTCAGCATTGCTGAGAAGATTTATATGGAAAGCTGCAGTCGTCACGGGCGCAGCTTTCAGCGTGCGTAGGAATACACGTTGCAGCCTTCCGTTAACGGAAGGAAGGAATTATTTTATTTTCCATTCATTCTGCATTTTCACCACCTGCTGTTTTTATCGGAACAAATCTTAGAAATATATTTTGTCCCTCAGATAATATAAGTTAACATGAACCACCCCAGTTGTCCCTAAACTAAGAATAATCCCATTTATTCCACATTTTTTCCCTTAAATCACAAAGCCTTAACTGCCACTCAACGTTCCCATGGAAAATGCTTATCCAGCGTTTTCGACACACGTCGGAGCCAGACGTCTACGGAAAAGTTGACGTAAGATGCCCAAGATCAACATTTCCAGAACTGAGTATCTTTCACGACATGGACAACGCCGGAGCTCCCATTTTTAGTTCTAATTAGAAGTCTGAATTGTAAAGACTACTCATAAACTCCAGAATAAATTTTATAAATCAAAATGAAAATTCTCTCAATACTGAAGGTGCATCGTTTATTCTTGCAAATTGTCAATGATTTAATATGTATTACTATTCAGATACTTCTGCCACAAAAAGTAAGAATACTGAAATTAGTATTTTAAAGCGGCAAGTTGAAGAGTCTTTGTTGGCAACTTCAGAGGTATAAAAACGCGTTTCTAGTTTCTAAAGGGTTTTTCCAGTCATCGGCTAGCTCTTGCGAAGACCAGACGTCTGGAGTTCAACGCTGTGATTTTTTTCGATTTTTCCTGCAACCAGCGGGGCCTTCTTCCGCGATATTGTCCGGGAAGTTTTGAATTACGCGCCCACTGTCTGTCGGTCTATCCAACGGGAACCCGCGCCCACGGCGACGGCAGGTGGAGCCTTTTCGCTTGGGAAACCGGTCCGCGGATCCTGCCAGTGATAAAGCGAAACCACGTGTTGAGGTGCTGTGTGACAGCTATCAGCTGTTAAAAATACTTCGAACAAAGAGCAAAAGAAGTGACTGTTAGACAAGTGTCCTAAAAGAGTGGCTCATCGAACTATAAACAAAAAATTTCTTTTTTAAGACTAAAGTTAAAGGTTTTTCTTCCACTCTTGGCCAAATAAATTAAATTTAATCTAAGGCCGGGCCGCGGCCTAAAAGCGACCACAATATGGCGGATGCATCACCCGGAAAAGGGGACGAAAATTTTTACTCGATTTTAGACCCACCTGTCAAGAAAGCAAGAATAACATCAAAAAGACCGAAAAAAGCTACGATTACCGACCTTTTCTTCCCCACCCTCCCTAAAGAAGCCACAGCAGCATCAGCTGACTCATGCCGAAGATACATCACAATACAATCTATGGACAAGGATAAACCTCTGAAATTTTTCAACCATTTTCTTGTAAGGAAAGGCGTAGAGGCAATTTCATCCAAGTTCACCAAAGCCAGCTACCTTAAAGACGGAGAACTCCTACTACTAGTCGACAATCAGAAGATAGCAGACAGATTCATCAACGCCAAGGAAATAGCAGGAATACCAGTCACGATCCAATTACACCCCATCCTCAACTCTGTAAAAGGGACCATATATTCCAGGGACCTGATATATATGTCCCAAAAGGAAATTTTGGAGGGTATTAGCGACCAAGGTGTCATCGACGTGGTCCAAATTACCAGGCCTAATCCACATAATCCGGAAAAACCAACACCAACAGGTTTGCTGATTCTCACTTTCAATGCTTTTCAATTACCACCTTTCGTAGAAGGCCCATGGTATAAAATAGCGGTCCGACCTTACTACCCAACCCCCATGAGGTGCAGATTCTGTCAGCTGCTCGGTCACACGGCAAAATACTGTAAAGAGCAAACGCCAACCTGTGAAAATTGTGGAAAACCAGGATCACACCAACCCCTGGAATGCACGGGCAAATATTGCGTCAATTGCAAAACGAACACCTACTCATCCTCCAGCCGGGACTGTGAAGAATTTAAGAAGGCCAGAAAGATTCTCAAAATCAAAACCCAACGCAAATGCAGTCTATACGAAGCCCGAAAAGAATTTTACGCCATCTACAAACCACGATCTGGACCCTCCTTCGCGGAAAATCTTAGCTCACCATCTGGTAAAACTCAAGGATCAGAACCGCCGCCGATGTCAAACACTGTAGAAATACCTCGGCCAACAACCTCTCGAAATCACCCAACGCAAACTCGTCAGCCAGAACACGAACCTTCGACCTCGTCCGCTAAGGTAAGCGCGCCATCTGCAGACAACTCACCTCTCGCTAAGACCAACAACACATGCACTATAACTAACAACTCCAACTTAACCAAACAATTATCAGTCCAGCTCATTTCAGCCCCAACTACTTCTAATAACAGTAATGAATCTACACTAATAACCTTCTCAAACCTTTCCCCCAAACATACGGCTACCGGCAGCAAAACTCCTGTAACAATTCCTAAACAACCAAAAATAACAGCGACTAGAATAGCAAAAATTTCAAAAAAAACTTCCAAACTACTGAAATCAAAAAAGGAAATAACAAAAAAACAACCAAACCGCAATCCATCGGACTCAATGGATGACATGAGTGTATTCACCTTCTCGAACTTATCCGAAGAGGAGTAAAAACTCATCCATAATAGCCATGCTCATACCCCGATACACAATACAATTTTTCCCCTACATCAATTCCAAACAAGAAATCCACACTCATCATACCCCATTCCTAAAATAATATCTCTTGAACTCTAGTCGCTCTACGCGAGACATATGCATCCTGCAGTGGAACATCAGGGGATATCTAAATAACTTACCCCACCTCCAACTGTTAATGTCTAAATACCAACCCCAAATCCTACTTCTACAGGAAACAAATATCTTAAAAGGGGAAGAACCTACGCATCTAGGCGCGTATAGATTTTTCGGATACAACAATAGAGAAACGAGACACGGGGGTGTAGCAATTCTCGTACATAACTCCATCCCGACCGTAACTTTACCCATAACAAGCCCTCTAGCGGCTTGCGCGGTCACAATACAGACTTCTAGGCCTCTCACTTTTGCTTCTATATATCTGGATCACTATATTGACATCACCAAGGAGGTCCTAATGGGCATTTCCAGCCAGCTCCCGGGGGATTTCAACGGACACAGCCCTCTCTGGGGCTCTGTCGGTTGGAACTGCCGGGGTAGGCGGATCGTGGATTGGATGGAAAATGGCTCACTGGTTTTAATAAATTCAGGGGCGCCCACTTTCATTTCAGGCACAGGAACCCTCACCCATATCGACCTAACAATAACTTCCCCGGACTTAGCCCCTCGATTCACCTGGAGAACTCATGATAACCCTGAGGGAAGTGACCACTTCCCGGTGATAATTCAATCGAACTTCTATGTGGCTAAAAACCTCCGTCAAACTAAATACATTGAGAAAAGCGCCAATTGGGACAAATTTAGAGAGATTTTGAAAGAAGAAATAACTCAGCGCCCACCCTCGGATAACATAAACAAGGAAGCGGCTCAGTTAACTAGGGCAACTAGAAATGCGGCCTCATCCAGCATGCCCACCCTCAAACCCTCGGCGAGGTCACAACCCCCGTGGATGAACCGTGAAGTTCTCCAGAAAATCCGGGCAAAAAACAGGGCATGGAAAAAATTCCAACGCCACCCAATCACCATTAACCTCATAGAGTACAAAAGGTGCTCAGCTATCGTTAAAAAAGCAATAAAAGAGGCAAAACGAACGGCTTGGATCGATTTCACTAAAAATATTAACCCCTTTCTAAACTTAAAAGATGCTTGGAGACGAGTCCGAGCCTCCGCTGGCAACACTTCCAGCAACGCAATTGCTTCCTTGACGGTAGATAGGCGCACCTTTACCAACTCTGAGGATATATCCCAGCTACTAGCTAAAGAATGGACCCGTTACTCTAGCGATGATTCCTTTTCTAGGAATCAAATCAAAGCAGGCATGGGCATATGTAGAAAACCACCCCTCTTCTAACGACTCGCAAATTTTGACCAGCCCTATAACCTTCCTGGAGCTAAGCTCGGCTCTTAGCTTGTGTAAGGTCTCCGCGCCAGGCCACGACAAAATCAGCTACAAAATGCTAAAAGAAGCTCCACTCTCTCTCCTAGAGAGATTACGAGCGCTCTACAACAGCATTTTGGACAAAGGCACCATTCCGCACGTCTGGAAAAATGCAATCATTATCCCAATTCGCAAAAAAAGCATGTACAGTTGCCAACAACTAACATCTAAGGACCTGCGCCCAATATCTTTACTGCCAGTCCCAACCCGCCTTTTTGAAAAAGTAGCAGACTTGCGGACCTCCTGGAGCGATTTTTACCAGACGAGATCCACGGTTTCAGAAGGTCTAGAGGTACCACCTCCCTCCTCCTGGAGCTGGAGTCTCGGGTAATGACCTCCCTGGCGGCTCGCAAGAACACCAACCTTCTCGCGGTAGATGTGGAAAAGGCATATGACAGGGTGCGCAGAGACACGGTCCTGAGGCAACTTCAGGCTTGAGATTTGGATAAGGGTTTCATCAGGGTTATCCAAAGCTTCCTCACCGCTCGTACCATTCAAGTTAAGGCGAATGGCACAACCTCCTCAAAATGGCCCATGGACAAAACCCTCCCCCAAGGATCCCCTTTATCCCCTATTCTATTTAACATCTTCATATATCCCCTGGTTAAAAAATTACAGAGCATCAAAGACCTCCACACTTTAGTTTATGCGGACAACATTTTGCTAACGTCCAACTCTAAACACCCAAAGGACGACCTTCGAAAAGCCATTACCACCATTGTCAAATGGGAAAATGAAACAGGTGCAATAATCCCGACAGCCAAGGCCGAGGCAATCATATTTTCCAGAAAAAAACCACCTGCGCCAAACCAAATCGAAATCGGTGACTGGCAAATTCCCATCAAAAACAACATTAGAATTCTAGGCCTTAACTTTTCTAAGGACCTCCGGTAGAACCACCACTGTGCCATAGTAGCGAACCAAATAGCCAAAATTAACAACATCACCAGAGCTATTACGGCAAAAAATCAAGGTGCCCCGGTCCATTCCGCGATAAGAATTGCCAGAACCCTAATCGAAGGTACGTCCAACAATTTATGCGAACACCTCCATCGCTAACCTAACCAAAATACAAGTCCGGGTAAATCAGGTACTCAGAACGGCGTTTGGCGCATTAAGATCTACCCCTAGTCGTGCCATCTGGATTGAAAGTGGGTGCTTACCGATAGTGGACAGGGCGAACAAAGCCAGGGCAAAAATCATAGGGAAAAACTGGCTGGACCCCTCAAAACCCCATCACTACTCCCTAAAAGCCACGGATATTTTCACAGTATCTCCAAGCACCCGTCCACCCCGCCCCCCAACAAGGAGAACAATCACAGCTCTCCAGGCAGCCATAAACTTAGTACGCAGTATTCTCCCCGAATTACCCAGCCCTACTGCACTTGATTTGTCAAGCAACCCAGGCCTCAACCATAGTGCCACCAAGGCCATCTACATCCCCATCTCCATCAAAGCCAAATCTTCGGCAAATGAACTTCGGGCCAAACACCTTGAATCCCTAAATACCAATAGAATGGCCAATTTCGTCTACACAGACGGGTCCAAGACCCAAAATTCGACTACTGCAGCTTACGTAGTCAGGAAAAGTAATTCGCCTTCCCACACTAAGTATTTCCACCTAGCCGACAATGCTTCGAGCTATGAAGCGGAGCTGTACGCCATCTGGAGGGCGGTAGAGTTTGGACTCAAGCAACAAGATGAGGTGAAAATATACTCAAATAGCCTAGCCGTCCTAAAAGCTCTAAAAAATAGTCAGCCCAAAGAACCTCTGATTAGGTTTGTTCAAAACCTAATTACAGCGGCCGAGGGGAAAATAAAAATCTTTTGGGTTCCTGGACACGTGGGGGTACCAGGAAATGAAGAAGCTGATAGAGCGACCAAATCAATGATTGCCAAATCAAAAAAAATCAGCATCCCTCCGATGGCGTCATACATTATTAGAAACTGCCTAGAGGCTTTCAAAGCTCGAAGGGAAGAAGCCTGGGAAAGGGATGGGACCTTCCTAAAGCTTCACTGGCCTTCCACGGACACCCCTAAATACGCCGATAACATTTCGCGCGAGGAGGGCATAAAGCTCTTCAGGGCCCGGGTGGGCCACACAAGGCTGACCCATGGCTACCTGCAACGCTCCCCACAGCCAGGTTTCCATAAATGCCAAAAAACCCTAACAATTGAACATATCCTAACCGAGTGCCCGATTGTCAGAGGTTTGTATGATGACCATCTCCCACCCCTAAACACCTTACTTAATCCGGCAGACCCCGCTTCCCTAATTAACTTATTAAAAAAACTGGACATCTTCAGTTGTATTTAAGCCGCAGAGAACATAGATACTCAAAATAAATAAAAAAACCACTCCTCCGTCAAACTCAAACAATTAAATAAATAAAAACCGCTTCTATACCAGAATTATGTTATCGATTTAAATATTATAGTCCCTTACGTATAAAACAGAAAAAAAATAATTAACCTAGAATAAAAACCCTAGATGTACCGGGAAAAAAAAAACAAACAACAAAAACAATGTATCGAAAATCAGTATATTAGTAGCCCAACAGATAAGATTGAATGTATAGAAAGGCTGCCTAAATTTTGTATTTCCGTACCAATTACATAATGAAACATGTCGCTTAGCCTGTAAGTAGGGTATAAATTAAGTTTGTATCTTATGTATAAAATAAATAAATAAATAAATAAATAAAGGGTTTTTCATTAAGGCTTTTACTGTTTTTTCAGGAAGAGTTTCATTGGACGATGGAAAATACGAAAACGGCAAGCCAATCTGCCGAATGTCATTTCAGCAGTTATCGTAGCACCGATTATCCTACGCTAAAAGCTTGTTGCGGTGTATTCAGATTAAGATTCCTATTTATGGGCTTTATAATATGCTTTCCTAAGTAACATACTTCATCTGCAATAAAGAAATTATAATTGGGGCCTCTGGTAGTTCGGTTGTTAGCGCGCTGGTCTACTGCCCTAAAAGCTGTGGGTTCGAATTCCACGCATAACCATGGTCTCCTGCACTACGTGGAAACACAATGGACCAAAAGATGTCCAAGTGCGCCTTTCTAGGCAACCACACCAGCCTAACCCTTATAATTAAATAAATTCAGATCCAGAATAATATGGGGATTTGATTCTCACGTGTTTCGTCTACAGCATCTGACCTGACATGACGAAAGTCCCAAATTGCCTCACATCTGCCGCAATACGTAATTTATTTTGTGTTTGTGGTATGTCAAAGGAAATTATACGTCTTTTATGCACGTAATAGTAATAGTAGCAAAAAGTATCTACGTTTAAATGGGTTGGCCTAATGCTCCATATATCGCAGCCAACACTTCTGGCACGAACGTGCACAAGTGACAAGTTGAAAAAGTGTTTGCATAGTATTGTTTTACTATGCTCAATAAGTCGAAATTTGTGCCAAATTCAAAGCGTTCGTGGGAAATATTAATTTTTTGTTTTCATTTGAAGAAAACTGCTGCTGAATCATACCGATTACTTCAATTAGCTTATGGTAAACATACTCCATCGCAACATACGTGCGAACGATGGTTTCGGCGTTTTAAAAGTGGTCATTTGAAATTTTTACAGAAGTTTGCTTAAAAATAATAAATTCAAGTGTTTTGAGAATTAATATATAATGAATATCTGATCAACCTAATGAATATATGATGAATAACGACGCTAATGCCAATAATAATGCTATAAGTATATAAATATTAAAAAAAAAAATTTAAAATACAATAAAACTGTAGTAAGTACGATATAGGTATCAATATATTGAAGAAATTTCGTGAATTGGACAGAAACTTTGCGAAAAAAAGGAAAACTGAAGTCCCTGAGAAAACATTTGAAGAAATAACAACAATTAAAACAGCTTGTCTTGGCACTGAAAGAATACAACCAAGGTTAACGTCGTAAAAGTAAAGAAGACCAAGCACCCCAGACACACACTACTATTTCTTACAAAGGTAAATTTATAAATTCATTACTGTATACGATGTTAACCCTAGAACACGCAAATGGGTCTGTGGAAGCCGCAACCTTTTATAAAGTTAATTTATAAGCCATCTGGTATGCGAAAGGTCAGTGGGAAAAATCTCGAATGTTCAAACCATAAAGGAAACTATATTTTAGTTCGTTTCTGTCACTTATTTAGAACAGATTTTCGATCGAAGTACTTTCTCGGGTCCTACAAACCCGTGTACGTGACTACGCAAGTTTTCTCTCTGTTCGCTATTCTTCGAAGTCCGTGACTAAAACATGGTTTCTCTTTTTACGCTACAAAACGGTATGTAATTTATGAAATATTTAACAACTTGTCTATAAAATTAATAGAATTTATTATAAACGAATATATTGCTTGGCTACGTGCTTTGCGTTCACTTATTTGGAATTCAACGTAAGTTTCGAGTAGCTTAGCTGTAAATACATGAAAAAGCATAGAATAATGTTAAAAAGTAACTTTTATTTTGAAATTGATGTCAAAATGATCTCTTTAAAAACATTTTTTTTCATGAAAATTAACAATTTTCATACCTTTGTTAGAATAATTGTTTTAAACAATCATTATTGACAACTAAACATTTATTAACCGTTTGACTGCTACGCGGCGCATTCATTTATCTCGAAAACCGCGACGCAGCGCTTTTGCGCTGCTTGTTTCAATGTGTCTTTGTTGCTCCGTGGGAGTGAACGTAGTCTGACCTCACGCGTACTTTGTAACACGAATGCATTCTAAAATAACTTTTTACCGTTTTTATATTTTATTTTTAAAAAATAACCATGTCACGGACTATTATTTCGGACGCTGATTCGATTGCTAGTGATTCTGAGGATGGTGAAAGAACAGACACAAGTAGTGACGATAGCAATATTATAACTCATAAAAGAAAAAGACTGAGGATTGAAAGTGAGTCTTCTATCTCATCTTCATCTTCAGAAACAGAAGAAACACCAACTTTTACGAATATTCCTCCGACAAATGTGTTTTCCAAAGCAACAAATAATTTTTTCGAGCCTCCTGGACCTAGATGTGCGCCTCCCCCCGATGCTACACCCATAACATATTTCAATTTATATTTTACCACATGTTGAATTCTTCAAAAATGAATCTTTCAATATTTTATATTCATTTTATTTTTATTAGTTTTCCAAAATATGATGTTTATGTCTGTATGTCTGTTTGAAATTAACATCTGGTTTTAAACGGACAAGTTTTTACATGGTTTATGAGATTTAAGGAAAAAGATTCTAATCTTAGTTTATGACCAATAACACTTAGGTCATGAAAGGAGTTCTTTCATTTTATAGTTTTATCACTGTCTATACGTAGGTGCCATATGTCTGTTATTTAATATTTTTCTTAGACCATCTGTTGATTTGTTTAAACTTTTAAAGAAAGGGTCTAGGATCTCACGGTTTAAAAATTGTTTTAGTCAGGATAAGAGTTTAGTTGAGAGACGACTATCTGAGCAGTAAGAACGATTTCTCTTAGTGCAATTCTTTTAAATAGAGAGTTTACAGTTTAATGATTAATTAAATTGAAGCATTTATTTATGATTACCTATCCTTAACCTCCAACACCACATCGTTGCTTGAAACCATCGTAAGGGAAACAAATCGATATGCTACCCAGTTTTTTGCCTCGCACACTGTTTCGAATAATTCTCGAGCAAAAAAGTGGACGCCGACAACAATATACGAAATAAAAGCCTTTATTGCAGTCTTACTCGAAATGGGGATTACGAGAAGGCCAACAATTGATAGTTATTGGATAAAAGGTTCCCGACATATACCATGGTTTAGGAAAATGTTTTCAAGGGATAGGTTTCAACTGATTTTGAAGTTTTTTCACTTGATTGACAATACGTTATTATTTGAACCAGGCCATCCGAATTATGACCCATGTGGCAGGTTTGATATGCTTGTCAAACAGCAAATAATACAGCGGCATTATATACCAAATCAACAATTATCTATCGACGAGTCGTTAGTTGGTACTCACTGTCATTCTGCCATAAAACAATACATCCCAAACAAAAAACACCATAAATGGGGGATCAAATTTTGGATGTTGTGCGACTCGTTTTCTAAATATTGCTTGGGTTTTTTTTTTGCTACAAAGGAACTAAAAATACAGATGACAGAGATTTAGTACAAAAATATGGTCTTGGATTTACGGTTGCGCAAAAATTGCTTTCAATTGGAAATTATATGCACAAAGCCTATCATCTGTTTTCTTTTGAAACAAAATACATATCTAACTGGAACAATTGGACGTAACAGAAAAGAGATTCCTCCAGAAGTTAAGAAAGCAATCGTAGGAGAAGCGAAATACATGGCACATGAAAATGTATTGATGTGCTCTCAGGGACAAAAAGTTCAAACCAAACCCAGTCATATTGATTTTATCCAACTAGAATACTAATAGTGTGACGATCAAGAAAAAGAAAGGGAATTTTGAATACGAAAAGACGAAACCAAGCATGATTGATTACTACAACAAATACATGGGAGGTGTGGACGAGTGCGACAAAATGTTATACGGGTATTTAGACGAGCGAAGAACCCTAAAATATTGGAAAAAGTACTATTCAACATATTTGGAAGAATGGTGCTGAACTCTTATATTTTGCATGTTTCTAACACTACCGAAAAAAAAATAAACCGGCTCAAATTCACATCGAAAATTATTGATTATTGAATTATTGAAAAGGAGTGGATGAATCATAAAAATAGCGTGTCAACACAACCATCTCATCAACCAAAAAATTTGCGCTTGAAAAATTACCGGGACGTAACTTACGACAATGTGCGGTGTGTAGCAACAGAAGGAGCGGAATCAAGCGATCCCGCCTTATTTGCGCTTGTTGTAAAAAAGGCCTTCACGCTTTTTGTGCGACAAAACATAGTTGTTATACATAAATTTGTAAAATGTAAGAGTCAGTGATCTTCCCCTAATCAAAATGATCCTGTACGTGCTGATCATAAGAGAAGATCAATAAACTTTAAGTTATCTTTATATAAATTTTAATTTTCAAAGAAAAAAACAATTTAATGTTTATTTTTTCTTATTCACAATCACAATTAATATTGTTTCTTTATAATACGAAAAGAATTATTAAAATTGATTGATATTTGTCTAAATGAGAGTGTTTTATTTGACAACATCAAGTCAAAATATGTCCCGCAGTTTTCGTGCGTTCTTGCAAGAATTGCTTAGCAGTCAAACGGTTAAGATTGAACCTTTTCTTCATCAAAGTGGTACTTTTAATTTTTTCTGTCAATAGTTAGTATTTTTTCCAAATTTCACAAAAAAAAATCTCTCATTTGAAGAAAAAAATTTCTTGGCACTTTCGTTTATAACTTTTTACATTTTTAATTAAGATGCCCTAGAATACGTTTTCGAGACATCCTAACGAATACGTAGTTACCAAAATACATATTTTACATGTTTTGCTAAAGATAAGACGCGCACAAAATGTGCGTGTTCTAGGGTTAAACACCCAAATATAACGAAATTATTACAAAGTTATAATAGAGGTACAAAGAAATGCGAATTTTATAGAAATATAAGTATTATACTATATTTTGCTGATTGTTCTACGGGAATATATTTCAACATAATTTTTAAACTATGATGGATTATTTATGTCCTCTTTGTACAATTACTTACAATAATAAAAACATTTTTTTTCGCTCATTTAAAATTAAAACACAATCTTTGTTTTAAGTTCAAATCGAGCAGTTTCAGTTCAAATCGAGAAGTGAGTGAGTGAACAGTGAAGTACGCCTTCTGTGTTAGAAGGGTAATTAAAATATTAACATTATAAAACCGACTCAACAAACACCTAAGGGTACTATAATAACAAAGATTAAATCGCAAGTTAACATTCAAGACTTAAACATTTCGGTCGACACTGTCAGAGAAGTAAAAAACGTTTCGGTAATGATTAAGTGCAATAATGTAGAGAACAATGAAACAATGCTTAGGGAGATTCAGAAAATAGCTAACTTGAACTGTGAAGTCAAAACATTGAGTATGAGAAAACCGCGAGTCAAGGTAGTTGATGTTTGTGAAGACGTTGATCCAGTAACCCTTTCAGATCGAATCCTTTCTCAGAATTTTGAAGCCGCCGCTCCCAAAAACAAAAAGAAAAACAACAGTAGCATTTTTGTCGAACTAGCACCAAAGTTCTACCACGCGACGATGCGCAGCGGAACACTTTATGTGGGATGGCAGCGTTGCCGCGTGTATGAGGATTTCAATCTGAGCCGTTGCTACAAGTGCTCGGGCTACGGTCACAGCGCGAAGAAGTGTACGAATGAAACTAGATGTCAGTACTGCGCGGGCAACCACGACGGTACTGCATGTCCGAATAAAGAAAACAAACAGTGCGCAAACTGTTTACAGTCGAATTCAAAATACAAAACTGAAAGAGATCACAAACACTATGCTTTCGAGGAGAATGTTTGTGAGACCTACCAGTTTTTTAAGAAACGTGCAATGGCTCAAACTGATTACAATTAAGCAACTTTGACAATCTTACTAAACCTAAACTATTATGATATTAAACCAAATAAACAATCAAGTCAATGAAATAGTAACACATGAATGTCATAGTTTGTTGCGATTCGATGTTTTAGTAACAGAAAAAAATAGTTGTCTTATATTACATGTAAATATTAAAAGTTTAAATAGAAACTTTGTAAATTTAAAAGCTGCGATAAAGTCAATGGAAAGAATGCCTGATATTATTGTATGTACTGAAACTCATAAAATCATACTACCAAATTTTTATGAATTAGATAATTATCATTTTTATTTTATAAATAGCGAAATTAATAAATGCGATGGTACATGCATTTATATTTCGGATGAGATACAACATAAGAACAAAATTATTTCTATAGGCAAAATAAAAGCTTTATTTACTGAGTTTACTTTAGATAACGAAAAATTTTATGACGTCGCTTTATCGATCACAATGTATCGCGATTAGTGCATTTATTAATGATCTGCGTGATCATTTACTAGAAAATAGAACTTTGCAAAATCATGTAGTAGTTGGTGATATAAATATATGTAGATATACTTTTAGACAATGTTCATGTTGATGAATATTTAACTAACTATTACGAACTAGGTTACCAATCGTTTATAAACATACCAACTAGAATTGTTACAAATCGCCGCCCTTCTTGCTTAGATCATATTTTTGCAAAACTATCTAATGATGAGAATGTTAAACCAATTGTCTATGATTTTGATATTACTGACCACATTAGTACCTTGCTATTTATCGAAAAAACCGTGATTTCAAGCCAAATGAAAAATAAACCGTTACGTCGAACTGGAATCAAGTACAAAAAACTGTGTAAATCTTTGAGCTTAGAAAAATGGCATGATATTAATAACGAGCACGATATCAATGCCGTAGTAGATAATTTTATCGATAAATTGCAATTTCATATTAATTCAGCTACCAAAAATTATACTTGTCGAAACAAAAATGCGATGCGCAACGATTGGATGACGAGAGACTTAATCAAATCTTGTAAAATTAAAGACAATCTTTATCGTGATCATAAAAAAGATCCTGGCAATATAACGTTGAAAAACAAATATCAGTCGTATAAGAACAAGCTTAAAAATGATATTCGACTAGCAAAAATTGCGTACAATGACCAACTTATCGATAATACTTCTAATGATACTAGCTACGAGTTCGTTTGAGTGAGGTCGAACGCATCTATGGACTTACGCAAGATGACGGAATTTCCGACGAACAGACGGCAGCCTTGGAACTTCATCTCCAAGACCTGCAATCCGCTTGGGATTCATCGAAAACAATCTACTACAACATCTTCTCCTCGCACTCCACCCAACAACGACAAGCCCATCCGTTTTTTGGGAATCGCGAGTTTGAGGCGACCCAGAGCAACTTTCAAGATGCGCGATTAAAATTGTCTGACGAAACCGACAGACATTGTTCCACCGTTGAATGAGAGCGTACATGGTGAAAATGATGAGTCTCAATTATTTGCTTCCGCGGCTCGATTGAGTCGAATTGATCCTCCAGAGTTCGATGGTAACAGAGCAAAATGGGTCAGTTTTAAGCATTCGTTTGAGTCAATGGTAATAAATACGCGTTTATCGAAGACCGACATGTAGAATTATTTGAAGCGAAGTTTGACCGGTAGTGTTGCCGGGATTCTGAGAAATTTGCCAGCTTCCAGTGAGAACTTTGACCGCGCGTGGAGCCAGCTCGTTAAAAGATATGATAATCCACGCTTGCTGAAACAAGCGCATGTTTTCTCCCTCGTTAATATTCGCCCTGTCACTCGCCCAAACATTAATGAATATGAGAGAATTTAAAAAAAAAATATTATAAGAAATCATTACTGAAGCACAATTTTTACACCGTTATCAGAATGTCACAGAAAAGATCAAGAAAAATTGCATTATCTAACGGCTCGACCGATTCTAATAATGAGAATCAAAATAATATTTCATATCACAAAAAAAAAGAACTCGACGTATTACAACAGATTCAGAGTCGGATAATATTGAAACCAATAACAGTTACAGTGAAATATGGACTTCAAATAAATTTGTACCTAAAATACATAAGTTTTCTTCAGTAGATTCAGGACTGAAAAAAAAATGTCTAGAACAGCAAAAGTTTTGGATTATTTTCAGTTATTCATTTCTGAAGATTTCGTCGAGTTGATAGTGAAAGAAACTAATCATTATTGGTCTCGAAGTAATAACGGTGACATGAAAAATTCAGGAACCACAATAGCGGAACTATACTGTTTTTTTGCTATTACATTTTTGATGACACGTAACAAAAAATTATCACTAATAGAATATTGGAGTACAGATAAACTTCTGCATAGTGGGATTTTTGGAGAAATAATGCCTAAAAACCGCTATTTTAGATTATTACGGATGCTGCATTTCAACAATGATACCGGTTCTAACAATGATCGTTTGTACAAAATACGGAACGTCATTGATATACTACGAAAAAAAATTAGTGAATCATTTCAACCCTTCCAAAAATTGCGCATAGACGAGAGTTTATTGTTATATAAAGGGCGGCTATCTTTCAAACAGTTTATTTCATCTAAGAAAAACAGATTTGGAATAAAATCCTTTGTTCTTTGTGACTGTCAGACAGGATATGTGCAAGATTTAATTGTTTATGCCGCATCTTCTACCATGATACATAGCGAAAATATGGAATATGGAAAATCGGGAGCAATTGTTGAAACACTTATGAAGCCTTATCTAGGAAAAGGTCATATCCTATATGTAGATAATTGGTATTCCAGTCCATCTTTATTTAGTTTTCTACATAATAATTGCACAAATGCATGCGGGACCGTAAGAAAAAGAAGAAAAGGAATGCCAAAAATTGATGAAAAACTAAAAAGAGGAGAGGCAAGCTCTCGGACATCCACAAATTTGAATGTCATAAAATGGATGGATAAAAAAGAAGTCTATATGCTTTCAACCATGCATACCACTGAATTTGAGATAGTAATCAAACAAGGAGGTAACAAAATTATTCAAAAACCTAAATGCGTATTGGATTATAATAATTCAATGGGTGCAGTTGATAAGACTGACATGGTTATAAGTACCGTGGAATCAACACGCAAATCTCTAAAATGGTATCGCAAATACTTCTTTCATATGTTAGACATTTGTGTTTGGAATGCTTATTGTCTTTACAAACATAATAGAAAAGAATCAATATCCATGGCAACATTTCAACTACGCTTAATTAGAGAAATATTACAGAAATATCACCATAATATAAATCCTCAACGTCTAGCTGGCAATAATCATCCACTAAGGTTAACCGAAAGACATTTTCCTTCGGTTTATAAGTCGGTAGGGAAAAACCGAAGGAGAAGGTGCGTTGTTTGCAGTGCAAATGACAAAAGATGGGAATCTAAATATGAATGTAAAGATTGTAATATGGGCTTATGTGTAGATCCCTGTTTTAAGATATATCACAGCCAAATAAATTACTAAGAATTATTTATTTTTAATTTAAATTTTTATTTAATATACCAGCAAAATCTTTAAATATGCAACACTTAAATGAGAAAATTCGAACATCAACTTGCCATCATGCAATGTACACACTTCGCGGCGTGCTGCCCGGTTCAGTAGCACCACTTCGGCGGAATGGACTGCGGTAACGAAAGGGTTAAATGCGGTTCAGGAGCATCTTATGTCCCTTAAAGATTTGGGAGCTAAAGTTGAGGCGTGGGGTGGATTGTTATTGTCAACCGTCATGTCGAAGTTTGACAGCGGGTTGCTTGAAGATTGGGAAAGACACCTTTCGCACCTCCCTCAGGTTTTTCTTCCGAACGATTCCGCGAGCGTAAGAAGTGAAACGAACGATCCGAATTACGCTGAGTTTAAATTCTTTGTCTGGAAGCGTATCGAAGCAGGCGCGTGTCGAGTTAAAATTTCCTCCGGTAACAACAACGAAAAAAGATCTACGCGCGCATTCACTTCTTCGACGGCATGTTGTCCGAAGTGCAAAAAGGATCATTGGTTGTACGCGTGTCCTGAGTTTACAAAACTGCCTGTCGATAAAAGGTTCGAGGTAGTTCGATCTCTTCGTGTTTGTTTTAACTGCCTCCATCAGGTCACGCGTCCAACAAATGCACATCTAAGCGAACTTGTTCGAAATGCCGCAGAAAGCACAACGTTTTGATTCATGATGACACTTTCAGCAACCGAAGAAACGATTCGAGCAAAAGACACGCTTCATCAGAAGGTGACGCCGACGAACCTGTAAACAATCGAGGTCGCGTGGATCCTAGACTAGACGTAGTACGCGAGTTTTGCTTGCAACTGCCACTGTATGCGTTTCGACGTCGGACGGACGCGAATTGACAGCTCGCGCGTTAATTGATCAGGGCGCACAATCTTCGTTTGTTTCGCAAAATTTCGCGAGAAAGTTGAAAATCGACTGTTACCCTGCGAATGTAACAGTGAGCGAGATCGGTGAAATTGAAGTTGAAAAAATCACTTCGTACGCAATTTTGAACATCCGCTCGCGATATAAAAACTCTTCGACGGTCAAAGTTAAAGCGCTGATCATGAAAAAAGTTACATCGGATATTCCACCAGTCGATGAAACAGTCAAATCGCTTAATCATTTTAAAAATTTAGTTTCGCCGATGATAGTCATATGAAAAATCAGCCAGTCGAATTGATCTTAGGCGCTGAAGTTTTTAGTTTGATTTTAAAATCAGGTGTTCGGATTGGCCGCGCAAACGAACCAATCGCGCAAGAAACTAGTTTTGGGTGGATTTTATTTGGGCAAATTGGACAGGCCAATGCAAGTCAAATCGTGCATTTATCAATTCAAGTTCACAATGCCAGCATTAATTCGCTTGACACCAAACTGCAAAAATGTTGGCAAACGGAAGAAATCTCCGCCGGACCATTTTCCTCAGCTCAATATCATCGAGTGCGAACAGTTTTTTCAAACGACAACTAAGCGCGATAGCGACGGGCGATTTCAAGTGCGAATTCCATTTAAAACCTACCCATCGGACTTAGGCAAATCTTATTTCAAAGCATTCAAACAATATAAGCATCTAGAAGCGCGATTTAATCGAGAACCGGCTCTCGGCGAAAAGTACCACGAGTTTCTTGAAGAGTACCTGAAATTAAATCATATTGCGCCGGACTCAGCTTTTTCAGACAATCCTCCTCTGCGCTATTATTAACCTCACCATCCAATACTTCGCCCGTCAACTACAATGACAAAACTCCGAGTCGTGTTTAACGCGAGCGCTCACAGCGAAAACGGTAAGTCGCTGAACGAATGCATGTCCGCCGGGCCCAAACTTCAAAAGGAAATTTTCGACATTCTCTTGCGATCGCGAACATATCCAATCGTTTGTTTCGCGGATATTGAGAAAATGTTACGTCAAATTAACATCGCGCCAGAAGATACACCGTTTCTTTGTATCTTATGGAAGCCACCGAAGTCAAATGAAATCCTAGTGTACCGTCTTACAACCGTTACCTATGGAACCGCGGCGGCACCGTACCTGTCAATGAGAGTTCTAAAACAGCTGGCGCTTGACGATGCTTCGCGATATCCGAGAGCCGCTGTTGTTTTGCTCAATGATATTTTTGTCGATGATGTTATTTGCGGCGCGGACACGGTAGAGCAGTGCAAAGACATAAGAGATGAGTTGATTGCGTTGTTGCGAGCAGGCGGATTCTCGTTGAGAAAATGGGAATCGAATAATGTTGAAGTTTTAGCTGATCTACCGGATGATTTGCGCGCAAGAAAAGATGAAAAAAAAATTCGAAGAAACAACAGTGACACAGGTTCTCGGATTAAAATGGATTCGGAAGATCAATTTTCCTTCGATGTTCCTTCGATGCAACCTCCAAAAGTTCTAACTAAAAGATCCGTCTTATCAATCATCGCGAGTATTTTCGATACTTTAGGTTTAGTTGCACCTGCGGTTGTCCTTGCTAAGGTTTTCATGCAAAAATTGTGGCGCGAGAAATTGGATTGGGATTCGGAACTTTCGGCGGAAGCTCAAAAAGAATGGTCAGTTTATTTTCAAAATTTGCAAAACTTGGAAAAAATGTGCATACCTCGATGGATCGGCACACATAGTTACATTCGAACATGCGAAATTCTTGGGTTTCCGGACGCATCTCAAAAGGCATTCGCGGCGGTTGTTTATGTCAAGTGCGGATTGGAGTTGGATTTCTCACCTTCAAAGTCAAATTTTTGAAAAAGAAATTCAACAGATAAAACGCGGCCAAGATGTACAAAACAGCGCGATCCACAGTTTAAAACCCTTTCTTGACGAGAGCAATATTCTTCGAGTTCGCGGTCGACTGACCAATGCCGGACTTCTGTACGCCGTCATACATCCAATCATTTTAGGCCCTCATCACCACTTACCACTCTTTTAATTTCGTCGGTTCATAACGATATTACATGGCACGGTGGAAAGCAATTGATGATGCGAGTGATACGCGAGGAATACGAGGTGCTTCAACTTCGAAATCAAATCAAGTCGTGCATTAATAAGTGTTCACGGTGCATCCGTTATAAGCCACCGCCGTTGACGCAAATAATGGGCGACTTGCCCGCAGATCGTGTGCAGCCGACAGACGCGTTTCTTAAGACCGCTGTTGATTACTGCGGACCGTTTCTCACTCGTGATGCACCTGGACGCGGAAAAAAGACGCGTAAAGAATGGGTGGCAATTTTCGTGTTTTTGGTTACCAGGGCCATTCACTTGGAACTTGTCTCGGATTGATCAACTGCTTGCTTTTTAGCAGCGTTTCGCCGATTTACTTTGTTGTGTCGAGTTCCTGAAAAAATGGTCAGCGATAACAGATCAGCTTTCAAGGGCGCGGATCGTGAACTTCGAAATTATTTCCGAAAATTGCATGCAAATAAAGATGTCGAGTCATTTTTCGCGAACAAAGGAGTGGAATGGAAATTTCATCCTCCAGGAGCTCCTAACTTTTCAGGCCTGCCCGAGGCTGGTGAGAGTGTCAAACACCATTTAAAACGAGTTGTTAATAATCAAATTTTAACTTTTGAAGAGATGTTGACACTTTTGTATCTGATTCGAACTTGTCTCAATTCAAGACCGATCGCTTCAATGTCGGACAGTGTCGATGAATTCTCATACCTCACGCCAGGTCATTTTTTTGCGCGGTGGTTTTCCTGAACCGAATTTAATTGATGTGAGAGAAAACCGTCTGACGAGATGACAAAGAGTACAGCAAATGTTGGAGCAGTTTTGGCGCATGTGGCGCAATGAGTACAGTGAAGGACCAAACTGTTCACACTTGTATTGAAAATGAATAAAGTATTCTGTAAGTCGTAACTTTCACTCTGGAATGTACACCATTTTTTACGGTAATGTCTCTCATTAGTTGCGCGAACAACTCGCTAAGTTATTTTTTTACATTCACATTATAATTAAAATTTTTGAGGATAATTGTCGAAACAGGTACTGTGAACAGTTTTGACTCTGTACTAGGAATCATAGCAAATTGGTAATATTACATTAAAGGGTATTAATTTGGGTAAGGAAATTTTGTTAAATATGGTAATTTTAAATGATTTCTAATAAATTCTATAGGCTTCAGTATTTTTTTGAGCGCAATTAAATCACTAAAATGCCAAAGAAGCTAATGGCGTCTGTTACGGCCGAAATTGCAAAAGAAATTGCAAATGGCGTGCCATACAAGACAATTGCGGCAAAATTTCGTGTTTCCATTGGAGTAGTGGCCAAAACTAAAAAAAAATTTGCAATGGCACTTCACAAGAACGTCGGAGGACGACCAGAAAAACTGTCGCCGGAAACAAAACGGGTGGTTAGACGATTGATTGTTACAGTAGGAGCAGTGGAGCAGTAGACAACGCATCGGATGTTAATAAAATCATTCGAACTACATTGGACACGAACGTGTCCAATAAAACTATCTGCAGAACTCTTCAAAAATGTGGTCTTAAAGCTAGATCGAAGGTTAAAAAACCACTGCTGACTGAGCGCCATTGAAAGTTGCGTCTGGAATTTGCTCGCTTGCATAAAAATCGTACGGTTGAACTCTGGAAACACATTATTTGGTCAGATGAAACAAAAATTAATCGATTGGGATCAGATGGCCGCATTTGGACATGGGTTGATCAAAAACTGGGCCTACAAGATCGAAATATTCAGCAAACACTGAAATTCGGTGGTGGATCGTTAATGATATGGGGATGTTTCTGTGGAGGAAAATTGGGAAAATGTCGAAAAATTGACGGGATAATGCGTGCCACGGATTATATATCCATATTAGAAGATGCCTCTTGCCAAGCATTGCACAATTCGGTTGTGAACCAATGGATCTCACATTCATGCAGGATAATGATCCAAAACATACAGCCAAAATCACGCAAAAGTGGCTCTCCGACAATAATATTTCTCTTCTCAAATGGCCCCCGAATTCTCCAGACCTTAACCCCATAGAGCACCTATGGGGTTATATAAAAATGAAGTTAATCCTCCTTAAGCCTACTCCAGCGAATAATGAAGAACTCTGGCAAGCTGTCCAGAAAATATGGGACGAAGTGGATGAAAATTACTTATTAAAATTAGTGGAGAGTATGCCCAAACGTATTGCCGCGGTGCTAAAAGCAAAAGGAGGTCATACGAAATATTAATTAAGAAGAAAATTGATTTTACTTTCAATAGATGTTCACCTGCGACAAAAGTGTTCAAAGGAAGTTTAATGAAAAATGTTTAAGTATTTCTTTTCTATCAATCTGTTTTTTTTCTTTAACTGTGGAAAATGTTACATTATTCCGTAATATATTAAATATAAAACTTGCTCCTTTTTTTCTTTTACGTAGCACTAGTCAGAAAACAATATTCACCGATATCAATGTAATGTGAACAGTTTTGTCCCTCACTGTATATGTTGCATTTGCAGACAAGGCGTAAGTGGACAGCGAAGTCTGAGAATCTAAGAGAGGGAAATATAGTTTTGATACGTAACGAGTTATTGCCTCCCAGCCAGTGGGAACTGGGGCGCGTGGTCAAATGTTTCCCCGTAAAAGACGGGGTAGTAAGAGTAGTATCGGTTAAGACCGCGAAGTCGAGTTACACTCGAGCGATTAACAAACTCTGCCTTTTACCATTGCGCTCTACGACTGAGGAGGAGACTGATGATTGAGACGTGAATTTATGTCATACTAACTAGTCATTACAATTTTATATAAGTTTAATGTTCATAATCAATATATATTAATTGAGCTTTTAGTTTTTATCGATAAAAGTTCTTTAATGTCTAAGAAACTATACATTGATAAGATGATTCACTTTAAATGTTCAATTTTTATACTATTTTAGCATTTTTTCTATTCTAAAAATTATTGATAAGTGATTAAGTTAAGTTAGTTAATTTGTTCATGGTTTAAAGTAAGTGTATGGGTTATGAGATGAAGATTTTACTGTGATTTTGCTACAAATATAGCAAGGCGGGCATGTTTCGGCACGAAAAAAATCAACGATTAATTTTACCTGGTAATTTAGTTTTAATATCAATCTACATTATTTCATTAATTTTATAAGTTTGATATCATTTTACATTTTTTTGAAAAGGTCTACATCTGACGAACAAATGCTTTCCTCATGATTCAAAACTTTCAAGGTTTTTTTTTTTACGAGGATTTAGGATAAGATTTCTTCGGGCGGTCATAAACTTAAGTTTGAGTCTCGGGAAAACCGGGCGTCGGATGTCGGGTTTGGAGCGCAGGAGGACAACAGATGTTGGGTCTGGAGCGCCTAAGCAAACAACCGAGAGGAGAAAAGAACCGGCCTGGGACTGTGTCTCCGTTCCGCGAGACTTTCTCCGCCGTCGAGCTGTCGGCGCAGGTTCGAACTTGCTGAAAAAGGGACGTATTTCCAGATTTTCATCCCCGCTACGCGTTCCAAAAGCAAGGCCCTCCCTTTTTGGGACTGAGGACGAGTTGAATCTTGCGTGGAATCGGTGTGCTCGCCAGTCTTGGTCTGAGCGATCTTGGTAACTGTTGTCAAGAATATTTTCACATTGTACAAAAGCCAAATCTTGTGATTTTAATAAACTCGACGGGGGGTTTGTCACCACCTGTTTTCCTCCCGGGCTTTTGCCCAAATCAGTGTTTTTTTATTTCACACCTTCGAGGATAATTAACCTTTTAAGTGGAAATGACGAGTGTCGCCCGCAAACATTTTCTGTGGCAAATTCGACATTGACGGGCTATGCCCGCCGAATATTTAAATGCTTCAAAAGTAGTAGTAGTAAATTTCTTAGAGTTAAAAACAGCCGTTATGATATTTATACATTCTCATGGTTTCCTTTTTCTCTAAAATTCTCTCATTGTAGATAACGGTCCTAGGCATTTTGTAAATGAAAACAATTGTAATTTTTCCTTATTCAGTTATTCTGCAAGCTTAGAGTTTTGAAGTTCTTTATTTCTAAGTATATTACTTAGCTATTTTAGGGAGATTGTTTTATTGAATTTATATAACTAAAGATAACAAATAAATAATACATAATATTAAGCTTAGCCGTTTATTTATATTCATATGCAAAATAATTCTAAAAATGTCTAAAAAATAGAAAACTTATTATACGATATATGACGATGGCTTCGATTTGAATGAAGTGAAAGATATATTAGATGAACTTGAAGTTGAATATGATAATTCATGGGAAACTGAAAGTGATGGTGATGTAGACAGCGAAGATAGCATTATAGTTCCTAGAATTAGAAAACGTGCAAAACGCCTAAGTAACAGTGACAGTGTAGTTGTTGATACTTCAAGTAATCTTTCCGAAGAATGGATTTGGGAAGATAAGGACAATATTCCCGAGATATCACAATTTAGTGCAGTTCCAGGTATAAACCCTTGTACCTTACGTAAATTAGGAAGCAACCCAGATGCCCTATCTGTCCTCGAAGAAGTATTACAAGATAATTTTTGGGACATGTTGTCAAAAGAAACGAATCTGTATGCAGAACAAGTTCGGGAAAATCAGCAGCATGATTAAAAAATTAATCAAAGAGTGGTTTCCTGCAACTCCCGATGAAATAAGAGCTTTTTTTGCTATTAGTGTCATTATGTCACAAGTGAAAAAGCCTCAGGTACAATGGAACTGGTCAAAAAGAGCTATCATACACACTCCAATATTTGCCGAAACTATGCCTTTTAGAAGATTTTTAGCTATTTCCCATTTTCTGCATTTTAGTAATAATAGAGAGACTGGGAGTAATGACAGAATAAGGAAAGTACGCACAGTACTAACTTATGTATAATATAAAAATGAATCGCTGAATGTGTTGCTAAGCGCAAATCTCGAGAGCAGCTGAACCGATTTCGCTAATTCTTTTTTTATAATATTCCTTGAAGTACGAGGATGGTTCTTACGGAGAGAAAAATTTAAAAAATTGCCTGAAAAAGTCTAAAAACAACACTTTTCTATATTCCCATTCAAATATTCGTAATCTATAATATAAAAATGAATCGCTGAATGTGTTGCTAAGCGCAAATCTCGAGAGCAGCTGAACCGATTTCGCTAATTCTTTTTTTATAATATTCCTTGAAGTACGAGGATGGTTCTTACGGAGAGAAAAATTTAAAAAATTGCCTGAAAGTCTAAAAACAACACTTTTCTATATTCCCATACAAATATTCGTAATAATACTTAAAAGTCAATTTGAACTTTAATACCATACCATAAAGTTTCAGTGTTAGTGGAGGAGTTCCGGGAAGGCAAAACAATTGAGTGACGTTAGTATCGTATAAATATTAATGTCAATATTTGTTAATATATATACGATGGTAACATTACTCGAAAACAAATTGTCTATGGTAAAATGTAAATTGTCTGTGGTAAAATGTCATTTGAAATGTAAACGTCTCTTTGCTGTGCATCTATAATATTACTAAATCTGAAAGCCACAAAATTCTATAAAATTAAAAAAGTGTTGTGTGTTTGTGACTTACTAAATATGCCTCCTATAAGGCGGCGGACAAATTTAGGCAGAAGAACCCGAAATGCAACGAATCAAATTAATTATCAATCTAATCGTACTGCCTAGGAACGTGAAGATCGCAATGAACGTGAAAGAATTCGGTTACGACAGACCCGTGAAGCGAGACATTCGACTAATAATGGTGCAAATTTGAATCGAGCTGCTTTCAATTACGATATGTCAATTGATTACAGTACCTACAACTGTGTTGCTATTGGACCTATGAACTCAGTGTGCCAATATTTTAAGGCATTGAAATACAAAAATGAAGTCAATGGATTGTGTTGCGCAAATGGAAAGGTGAAATTGATACCATTGCTTCCACCTCCAGAGCCATTGTACTCATTGGTTTTAGGAATAGGAACAGATTCCATACACTTTTTAAAGAATATTCAACAAGACTGCTTTCAAATGACTTCATTTGGAGCAACAAAAGTAGTTAGGGAAATTTCATGCCAACTTTTAAGGTTTGTAATAGTATTTGCAGTTGTATGTTTATTAATCATAATTATTATAGCCCATATACATTTTTACAATACATTTTTTCTCTTTACAGATATAAGGTCAAATACATCACAGAGCAGGTTCTTTGTTACCAGTGCCAGATAGCGACTAAAAGCTTTTGCAAATTTATTTTATGGGCAATTCTCCACAAGAAATCAATCTACGTTGTGCACATAACAATTCAGTGAAAAGGTCAATAGTTGAACAATTACAAAACTTATTTCACGAACACAATCAATTTATTATATTATTTAAAAGTGCAATGGATATGATGCCATCTGATGATCACAAAATTGTTATCAGAGCAGATAAAACTCCTGTGGGCCAACATGCAGGACGTTTTAATGCACCTACTATCAATGAAGTTGCCATTGTTGTAGTTGGAGAAAATTTGGAGTCACGTGATATTGTTTTACATCGTCGAAATAATCAAGATGCCATGTCCTATGTTCGACATTATGGCACAGCAGATTTGTTCATTACATTTACATGCAATCCACAATGGATTGAAATTAAACAAGCGTTATTCCCTGGCCAATCACCTTTTGATCGTCATGACATTACAGCAAGAGTCTTCAGAGAAAAGTTGAAATCTTTAATGGATTTCATTGTTAAACATTGTGTGTTTGGTGAGACACGCTGCTGGATGTATTCTGTAGAATGACAGAAACGTGGATTGCCGCATGCACACATTTTGATTTGATTGGTTGAAAAAATTAGGCCAAATGAAGTTGATGAAGTCATATCAGCTGAAATCCCTAATGAACAAGTAGATCCTGGCTTACATGAGGTAGTTATCAAAAACATGATACATGGTCCATGTGGAACACTTAATCAAAATGCACTGTGTATGGTAGATGGTAAATGTTCAAAGCGCTATCCACGGACATTAATATCGGAAACAATCACTGGAAATGATGGTTATCCACTCTATCGTCGGCGATCACTAGCAGACAATGGAAGATCAACAATTGTCAAAGTAAATCAACAAGATATTGAAATAGATAATCGTTGGATTGTTCCATATTCACCGATCTTATCAAAAACTTTCAAAGCACACATCAATGTTGAATCTTGCCATTCAGTAAAATCTATCAAGTACATATGTAAATATGTAACCAAAGGAAGTGATATGGCTGTAATTGGATTTGGTGCAGAGAATTCAAATGATGAAGTAACCCAATACTAAATGGGCCACTATGTTAGCAGTAATGAAGCATTTTGGCGAATTTTTTCTTTTCCAATTCATGAAAGACACCCCACAGTTGTTCACTTAGCCGTGCACTTAGACAGAGAGTGTATTTCAAAGCTCAGAATGCAGTACAAAGAGCTCACAAGCCACCATCTACATAACCAGTTTTTTAGAGACGTGCCAAAATGATCATTTCGCACAAACACTGCTATATTTTGAAATGCCAAAATATTATACTTGGAATCAATCAACAAAGAAATTTATGCGAAGGAAACAAGGAAAACCAGTTCCAGGTTACCCAGGTGTATATTCAACCGATGCAATAGGTCGAATTTATTCCGTTCATTCAAGCAACGATGAATGTTTTTATTTACGGCTCTTATTAGTCAATGTGCGTGGCCCAACATCATTCCAACATTTATGAACAGTTGATGATGAATTGTGTGGATCTTACAGAGAAGCCTGTCATCGTTTGCAACTGTTAGAAAACGATGCACATTGGGATCAAACTCTCAATGATGCTGTAATTTGATCACAAGCTCATCAAATACGAACATTGTTTTCTATTATCATATGTACATGCTTCCCATCAAAACCAATTGATTTGTGGATAAAATACAAAGATAATATGTGTGACGATATTTTATTATATTTTATTTAATATACGCAATAGAACAGGGAATCTGAATTTACAAATAACTGAAGAAATTTACAATCAGGCATTGATTTCCATTGAGGATATGTGCTTGATGATGTCAAACAAGCTATTATGTCAATTGGGGATGGCCACACCCAATCGCCCAATGCACTTTGAAAGAATCGATTCAAATAAATCTTCCACTATTGAACGAAGAACAAAAGTATGTATTTGATACTCTTATGAAAGTAATAAATGATGGAACTGGAGGGATTTACTTCTTGGACGCTCTTGGTAGTACAGGAAAAACTTTTTTGATTACTTTAATATTAGCAACAATTCGCTCAAAAAATGAAATTGCTCTAGCTCTTCGTCAGGCATTGCGCAAACTTTGCTTGAAGGCGGTCGAACAGCCCATTCAGCTCTAAAATTGCCATTGAATATGCAAAGCAACGAAACTCCAACCTGCAACATTTCTAAGAATTCGGCAATGGCAAAGGTTTTGCAGCAATGTAAACTAATAGTGTGGGATGAATGCACGATGGCGCATAAAAAATCTTTAGAGGCTTTAGATAGAACCTTAAAAGATCTACGGAACAACCAAAACCAATTTGGTGGCGCAATGATTTTATTATCAGGAGATTTTCGCCAAACATTGCCAGTGGTTCCACGTTCAACGCAAGCTGATGAACTGAATGCATGTTTAAAGTCCTCTAATTTGTGGAAACATGTCAAGGTATTACATTTAAGCAAGAATATGCGTGTCATGATGCAAAATGATCAATCTGGAGACATATTCTCTAAACAACTCATTGATATTGGTAATGGCAAATTTCCTATAGATGTGCTGACTGGCTGCATCACCTTTCCTGAGAGTTTTTGTCAGTTAACGCAATCAAAAGCTGAACTCATTCAAAAAGTGTTTCCAAATGTTGCTCAAAATTACTTATTCCATGATTGGTTGAGCGAACGAGCTATACTGGCTGCCAAAAACACTGATGTAAATAAATTAAATTTCAAAATTCAAGATGACATTCCTGGCGAAATGAGGACATGTAAATCAGTTGATACGGCAACTAATGAAGATGATGTCGTGAACTATCCACCGGAATTTTTAAACTCACTTGATTTGCCAGGATTGCCGCCTCACAATCTTCAATTAAAGGTTGGATCTGTGGTTATAATGTTGCAAACCGCAACTTTGTAACGGCACACGATTAGCGATGAAAAAATTACTGAATAACGTAATAGAAGCAATCATATTGAAAGGAAAGTATAAAGGAGAAGACGTTTTGATACCCCGCATCCCAATGATTCCGACTGACGTACCATTCGAGTTTAAACGACTGCTTGAGTTTAAACGACGGCTTGCTTTCGCTATGACTATAAACAAATCCCAAGGGCACCCGAGTCGAACTTTACCTACGGAATAAATTCTGTACATTCTGAAATAGACCTATATTAATACTTTTTATTATTAAGTACATCTAAATAAAAACTTTTTATTCTAGATACGCTTATAAACCCCTAAAAAATCTATCAAGGTGAAAATTAACACCTGTTTAGAACCTCAAAAAACTATTCAAATTATTAGAAGACTGTAAAGCCTTAAAATACTAGTTTACACCTCAATAGTTTTGCATATAAAGATTTCTCAACACCTTACTACATACTTTTTATATTCTACAAACTTGGTAACTCCTAATAATTCTATTAAAGGAAAAGGTAACATCTCATTTGAATCTATGAAAACTACTTGTAATACTCTCTGACTATTACGCCTGAAAATAATTTGGCGCTGTTCGCATTGACAACAATACTCGTAGTCATGTTGTTTTCTTTTTCTAACGCAATACAATTGAAGTGAAATAGACGAAAATGGCGGTTAGCATACGTGCCAAGCATCACTGTATATAATTCTTCAGTTGGTTGCTTTGTAACAACGTAGTATCAAAAAATTTGAATTGTTCGAAACGTATAAGTGATAAAAAAAAAGTGTCAATAAACTGAAATTGTAACCAGAAATATTTCAATTTATCTAATTAAAAAGTGGAATAATACAAATTAACAATTTATATTCAACGTTGTAAACCATGCCAAAGAAGAAGTACGCATTAATATGGTGGATTGAATCTCGAGATACAAGTGTAGTAGCTTTGACAGTTATTCCGCCAAAAGATAGAATCATAGATCGTGTAACAACTATATTGTGGAAAGATGATAAAAGTAAAAAAAAAGTTCAACTACAAGCAAAGCTATTGAAAATCAGTTGTAAGTACATTTGTAATTAAATATTCATCATCAATTACTATATATCATTAATGTCAATTATGTGTAGATTAGCCGACACATTTTTTGGTTATATTTCAATATTTATTAACAATGTAGATTTTTTTGTCAATTAATGATACATGGTTTGTTTGAGGCTTTATTCCAGTTATTGTGGTGAAATTCAATAATTTTATGTGCAATGTTTTTTTAATTAATCACTATTAAATGTCATGATAACAATATGATTCAACCAAACAAATAATTATCATTCATAATTTGTGCTCTAGCCTAGCATCTAACCGTCTTTAAATCGTATAGACACGATTTTTACAACCATATTGACAAGAAATTTTATACAATTTTCATTTTATGAATTTTACAGTTAATGTATATTATTGAATTATGATTTGTAGGTGATGAGAATGAACTACATAGAGTTATAGTAACAAATGAGGGTAAAATTCACGATATGAATGAAAAAATTATGGCACCAGAAATCGTACAAGAGAAAAAAAAATTAGTCAAGGACAGAAAATTGCTGAGACTGTGTCTCGTTCTAGTAAAAAACAACTGGAAGAGAAAATTAAAAACTCAACTACTATACTTAAAAAGATTAATGTTAACTTATCAATGACTCCAGAGATACATCAACATCCTGTCCAGCATTCAGAAACTTCAGAAATATCTCCACATCAAACAAAATCCAATATAAGTCAACATTCGGTTAATCAACCTGCAAATGAAAATATATCTCAATATCAACAAACTTCACATGAATCTCAACAACCGGTCCAGCTTTTAGCAACTTCAGAAATATCTCCACATCCAAAAAAATCCAATATAAATCAACATTCGGTTAATCAATCTGCAAATGAAAATATATCTCAATATCAACAAACTTCACATGAATCTCAACAACCGGTCCAGCTTTTAGCAACTTCAGAAATATCTCCACATCCAAAAAAATCCAATATAAATCAACATTCGGTTAATCAATCTGCAAATGAAAATATATCTCAATATCAACAGATTTCACATGAATCTCAACATTCGATGAATCAACCTGCAAATGCAAATATATCTCAATATCAACAGACTTCACATGAATCTCAACATTCGATGAATCAACCTGCGATTGCTAATATAACTCGATATGAACAGACTTCACATGTATCTCAACATTCAGTTATGCCAACATTAGTTTCAAGTGTATCTCAATATCCTTCAGAGTATCAAGTAGCTTCAAATGTACACCATCATTCAGCACAGCAAGATATATATCAATATCCTGCTCAACAATCAGCATCTATATCTCAAACTTTTCAACATACTGATAATACTTCGGAATTGCTTGAAATACCTGAGTACACTTATTTAGGAAAAATGAATTACAATTCAAAATCAAATTATAGTATTGAATCATCTCGTAATCCAATGATCAATTTAGAGAATCCATCTAATAAAGATCAAAATTGTAATTCTACTCATCCTAATCGTAATGAATTGGTTGGACACTCTGATAATGGCTTTCTTAATCAACCGTCATCGAGTATCTCTCAAAGTCTACATCGTGCAGAATTACCTTTATCATCAAGTAGTAACCAAGAGGGGAATTATTCTGAAGTTGATGATGATGATGAGAAAAAGAATAAAACAATTAACAATCCACTAAATCTACCATTTAAAGGTTGGTAAGATTCTTTTACAATTAAAATAAAAGAAATATTTTCATTTCAAATAGTATAGAAATATAAATCGGTGGGATTAGTAGTAATTTTTTTTATAAAAATTTTTTTTTTTTTTTAGTTACCCCAGCTAATGTGAATTTTTTAAAGAATATGTACTACTTCTGTGCCAAATTACTTAAAGAAAAAAAAACAGAAGAAAAAGAAGAAAATGAAATAGAAATAGAAGAAGCAAACAATATCGAAGAAGAAAATAACACACAACGTATAGAAGATTTTCAAGTAACGTTCAATTTTTTTTTGTTATATTAGTGATATTCAAAACATTTTTTCATTTGTTGTACTAATTTTTTACTCCAGGTATCATCAATTTATCTAACTGGAGGTGATGCAAAGGTAGAAATATATCCAGGATGTGGATTTTGGCTGCCTAAACATAAATACGATTGGATTAATTTAAAAATGGTTGGCCATGAATCTGATTGGCATTTATATAAGTTAACGACACGCGTTACAAAAAGCTTCGGTCAACCAGAGGTCGACGTAGCCAGGGATGAACTCAACGTGACCGGGAAACGTGTCGGCGCATTTCTGCTGACACCATGTCTGCGACGGTGCTCAGGTGACTTTAGATTTAGGGTAGATTAAGTAAAGCCAACTTTGGTCAGGACACTTTGTATCGAGTCGCGGAGAAATAAAGTCCTCTTGAGTTAAACTTTGTTTTTTTTAAGTACCAGATAAAGAATTTGTTTAATTGGCGCCCAACGTGGGGCACAGGCCGCGAGTTATTGTGGAAACCTCGAAAGTGATAAATCCCAAAGAGCCCTTAAGTAGTGCTAGGGAACACTGTTAGCCAAAAAACTCTAGGAATTGTGATAAGTCCCAAAAAGCCCTAAAGTAGTGCTAGGGAACACAATTATTTAAAAACCTAGAAAGTGGTAGAGGTTAAGTGCCCTAAAGTAGTGCCGCCGCAAAATTCAAGACGCCCTAAAGCAGTGCAACGCCTGTGTCCCAGAACCCCAGGAAACCGTTATTGGAAGTGCATTTAATCCTCAGATTCACTACTGTAGTTCTACTGCCGGATCCTGAGTCACCACAAGGAGAAAAGGGAACCCTCCGTCGTAGACGCAGCTGCACAACACCCAATAGCATGCTCCTGTTACTAGTGTAAGTCGTAGAAAGTAAGAGAAATTGTTAAATTTTGAAAAAACTTAAATAACTACTTTACTAGCGATAATCTAGCCAAACTGTGTAAAAAAACAAATGTATTAAAATATAAAAAAATACTAAGAAGAATTTTGATGAAAATAATCGATTGATAATTGAGCATAAAAATATTAAAAGTGTAACATTGTGCGAAATATAATCGGAAAAAATAATCGATCATAAATATTTAAGATAAAAGTGTAATTTTATTTGTGAAATATATTCGTGAGATACCGATAACCAAGTACTAATAACGGATAGAATAAAAAGAAGTTTAAATAAGAAGAGAAAAAAATACCGCGTTCAACCTTCCGGAAAAGATAAATTCTAAAAGAAGTCCGAATTATAAAATATATTATTAAAAAAATAATACCGATTATTAGGAAATTTATATTAAATTTATATTAAATTAAGAAAAAATGGCAAATCCTAACGGTTTGATTAGACCACCGGTTTTAGGTACTCCACCACCCAACCCTCCTTCCGTACCTACACAACCTTCTACTTCGGCGCAAGCCCCTAATACCCCTAACGTTGCCGAACTAACGGCTTTAGTAACAAATATCGTTTCGCAAGTTATATCGTCCCAGACGAAAAGCTTAGTACAATCCTACTTGAATCCCAATTCCGAGCTCGTCACGGCCACTGATCAGACCATAGACGAGAGACATCGCAATAATTTAGCCGACTTAGATAAGGTCCCGGACGTCGTCCGCTGTCTCAGGGAGTTTTCGGGCAACCCTGGTGAATTTTCCTCGTGGAAAAAAAGCGTAGAACGAGTATTACAAATCTACGAGCCCATGAAGGGAACCCCGAAATATTACGGCATTCTAAGCGTAATAAGAAATAAAATTGTGGGGAATGCAGATATAGCCCTCGAGTCTTATAACACTCCATTAGACTGGAGAGCAATCTCCCGCTGCCTTACTATCCACTACGCAGATAAACGCGATTTAGGTACTTTAGAGTATCAGCTAACTTCCCTAATACAAGGTAGATCCTCTGTTCAAGAGTTCTATCAACAGATTTATTCTCACCTTTCATTAATATTGAACAAAATTGCCTGCATGGAAATAAGTGCCGAATCCATGAAATTATTAACGGAAACATATAGGGATAAAGCCCTAGATACCTTTGTACGGGGACTTAACGGAGACCTACCGAGGCTCCTTGGCATAAAAGAGCCAATCGACCTCCCTCAGGCGTTACATTTTTGCCTAAAATTAGAAAATCAGAATTTTAGGGCAAATTACGCCAATAATCATCAAGGGAACAGCAGGAAATTCTCACATAACCCACCGCCGATCCCACCAAAGAAATCACAACCACCAAGGTTCGAGCAAAGATCAGCATTTCATCCGGAATTAGCACATTTCCCTACGCCAGGAGGATGGAATTATTACAGAACTCAGCCTGCTCAGAATAGGCCCTTCGGCCAAGATCCGCGACTACAACATCCCCCTCAAAGACCAGTGGCACCGAAGCCACAACCCAAACCGGAACCCATGGATGTAGACCGTAGCATCCAGACGAACGTTGTGAATTATGCTAATAGACCAAGGCCTATGCAATATGCAGGAAAACGACCTCCCGGAAATAACAACATGCGAGGATCATTCCCACCCCAGAAGATGCAAAGAAATTTCCACATAAATACGGGCTTAAGCAACGAGCAATCAACCCAAGGACCGCACGGATATTATGAGGAAGCTCAGCTACTAGCAGAGGAAAACAATAGTTATGAGCAAACTTTAGCAGAGTATAGCGATCAGTACGGGGCCATGATGGAACATAACACAGAGCAGGAGAACACCAATCTAGCAGACATTCATTTTTTAGAATGAGGCACTCTTCGCTGCCGTACTTTGAATGCAAAGCAGGAAGCGGAGAGGTATTAAAGATACTTATCGACACGGGGTCGAACAAAAATTATATTCAACCACGATTTGCAAAAAACCCTATTCCTAACAATGAATGTTTTTATGCCAACTCTGTAGGAGGCCAAGTGCGAATCACGCACCACATTTTCGCTAACCTTTTCAATTTAAAAGAGCCTAAAATTAAATTTTATCTACTGCCGTCGTTAGTATCTTTCCATGCGATACTAGGCAACGACAGCCTCAAGGAATTATCTGCCATTATCCATACGAAACGCAACTATGTTATTATCCAAGATTCAATTAAAATCCCTATCAAACAATTAGAAGCGGAATGCGTAAGCAAAATTGCTATTAGAACCAGCCATATGTCTGATAGCCAAGCTAAAGCCACGAAATTCCTAGTAGAAAAGAACCAAGAATTATTCTCTGATCCAGACGAGAAACTAACATTCACTACAAAAGTTGTAGGCACTATACGCACAACTTCTGATAACCCTGTCTATACCAAATTTTACCCATACCCGATGTCTTTAAAAGACGAAATCGATCGACAAATAAATAAACTATTAGCTGATGGTATAATTAGACCATCCCGTTCGCCCTACAACTCGCCTGTTTGGGTCGTGCCCAAGAAGCTGGATGCTTCTGGCGAAAAGAAGTACAGAATGGTAATTGATTACAGGAAGTTAAACAGCATAACGATCGCAGACCGTTACCCCATACCCGAAATTAGTGAAGTACTAATGCAACTGGGTAAAAACAAGCTATTTTCTGTAATAGACCTGAAAAGTGGATTTCATCAGATTCCATTAAAGGAATCTGACATAGAGAAGACCGCTTTCTCGGTAAATAATGGTAAATATGAGTTTACTACCATTCGGATTGAAAAATTCTCCTGCAATTTTTCAAAGAGCATTGGACGATATACTAAGGGAGCACATAGGAAAAATCTGCTTCGTCTATATAGACGACATCATAATTTTCAGCGAGAACGAGGATAAACACCTTAAAGACATAGAGACCATCTTCAAGACTCTCAAATCCGCAAATATGAAGATACAGCTAGACAAATGCGAATTCTTCAAAACTAGCGTTGAGTTTCTAGGATTCATCGTTTCACCCGAAGGAGTGAAAACTAATCCGGCAAAGGTAGAGGCGATTCTGAACTTCCCGCAACCGAAAACATTAAAGGATCTTAGATCATTTTTAGGATTATCCGGCTATTATAGACGCTTTGTCAGGGATTACGCTAAAATAGCGAAACCCCTTACGAATCTTCTAAGAGGGGAGGATGGACGACTGTCCAAAAATTCCTCAAAAAAACAAAATTTTACAGCTAAATGACGAGGCTATCAAAGCATTCTCCAAAATCAAGAGCGCCCTAGTTTCCGAAGAAGTAATTTTAGCATATCCAAATTTTAATAAAGAATTCCATTTGACCACAGATGCTTCTCAATATGCTATAGGAGCAGTCCTCGAACAGAATGGCAAACCCATAACTTTTATATCCAGAACTCTCAATAGAACGGAAGAAAATTATGCAGCAAACGAAAAGGAAATGCTGGCAATTATCTGGGCCTTAAACTCCCTAAGAAATTACTTGTATGGCACCTCAAAAGTCCGTATTTTCACAGATCATCAACCGCTCACCTACGCGTTAAGCCACAAAAACCATAACGCAAAAATGAAAAGGTGGAAGGCGACCCTTGAAGAATACAATTACCAACTTGACTATAAACCCGGACGAACAAATGTAGTTGCGGATGCATTATCGAGACCCCCGCAAGATTCTCTAACACCAGAAATTAATTCAATGACGAACACAGTCCATAGCGCCGAAAGCTCTGCTGAAGACCTTATCCCGACAGTGCGAGCGCCCATCAATGCTTTTAAAAATCAAATATGGATCGAAACAGGCTTAGAAAATAACTACCAATTTCACATTCCCTTCCCAACATACCATAGACATACTGTAATTAGAACAAGATATACCGAGGACGAATTAATTACGATACTAAAGAAATACCTTAACCCAGCAATAGTCAACGGAATATTTACTTCGGAAAACATAATGGGAATGATTCAAAATTTCTGGCCTATGCACTTTAAAAACTACAAAGCTAAATTTACCCAAACGAAAATTAGAGACCTAACAGCAGAAACCGATCAAAAAGAACAGATTTTACTAGAGCACAGAAGAGCTCATCGAAACGCTAAAGAAAATAAAATACAGCTTTTGGAAAAATTCTACTTCCCTACACTGCAAATCGCAGTGTTTTATTTAAAAACACTGTACGTGTTTTATTTTAATATATGTACGTGCATTTTTATGAATAGCTTTAAAATTATATGCGTCGTGTGCATTATTTCGTGTCAATGATGCATTGATACATTTTGTTTTAATACACTGTAATACATTAAATATATAATACATTTTAGGAGTTTCATTTCAAAATACATTGAACATATATCCCAATTCAAAATGTATGAAATGCATAATTTATATACTAATAAAATGCTTATCCTGTTTATTTCGTATTGTATGCGAAATGTATATTGTTGTATGTATATATTGTTTTACGATTGAACTTATTACGGGTTAAATAAAATGATATTCTAAAGAAATTATTTAAATATCTACATCTTTCTTATTATAATGTAATTTTTTATTTCCATTGATCATTAAAAAAATTCACATCTTTCATGATTAATGAGTAGTACAAAAGTTTTATTATCTAAATCAACTCGTAATAGTGGGTGAGGAAACAATAGGTCATCAGCCCCAAGTAATATTTGTTGGACTGTGGCTATAGGCTTTAACACTTGATAAGAATTGAGGTTTCTATTATAACAGATAGTTTCTAATTTTAAGATTACAAAAAATATTTTGCTATCATAAATGCAGATATCCAGTATTTCACCAAACTCTAGTGGAAGATCTTCATTACACCTTAACAAAATAATGCTACCTTTTTTAAAAATCGCTCCATTAATAGCCACTTTTGGAGATACCATTATTGAACATGTTCCCTGAAGTTCATGTGGTATTAACGGATATAACAATGAGGCATATTTGTAGTGTGTGAAATAATGATTTAGACCAGGAACAATTATTTTACTTTCGTGTAAAAACAGTTTTGAAGATTGACCTGGATTAGAAAAAAGGCGAGAACAAATACGACTTTGGTGTCTATAGATCATAGTTAAAGGCATGTTTTTGAAGTTGCGAACAACTGGTACAAGTGACTTAAAATAAGCGTGTGCAGATTCGAATCTGAAGCACCAGTGTTGTCTTGGGGGTCCAAATAATCTTATACATCGTGGGACGTGCGTTAAAAAATGTATTTTCGGTATTATACAATTCGGATACAGCCCATTGAAACGTGTTATAAATATATCGATCATCCTACTTAATAAATCTACTGAATCCGTACTTATTTGATATGCTAAGCATAAATTCATAACTTGTAGTAGTAAACTAAAACAGTCGATTCGGTCATTGAGATCTTCTCCGTTATTATCAACTAATTGGAGAATTAAAAATGGAAGTGTATGAGCAAGTACAAAAGTTTGAGCGGCACTTTGTCGCAAAACGTCATCAAGATCCTTTACTTGGATTTCAGCGGGCTTATCTCTATTAAAATGACCATAATTGAATGTAGACAGTTTTATATTAAAATTGTTAATCGTGAAAAGTTCGTTTTGAACAATGCAATACTGTAAAAATAGTCTTATATTCTGCTCAACAATTCCTTCAAGAAGGATGTGCATGCAGTCTATTGGTAAACATTGTGTTACATCAAAGTAAGGTATGTTTACAACTGGACTTACGCCATTTATACCATACGATAATTGCCAGTATTTCTTCGCGGCTTTCGTGATACCTGGCTCGTTGATATCATTTAAATATTGCATGTGTAAATTTCTATTCCGCAGCAGCTGCTCATTTTCAAAAGGATTTAGTTTTAATACATCTTTTCTTATCATACACAAACGACATGGTCGATAGGCAGCCACAGATTCTTTAAAACCACCCATCAAAGCTGATGCAGGTGTATCTCCTAGAATGTTCAATAATGAGCCTTTGTAATTTTTCATTACTCCGTTAACATAAATATTTAAACCTTCTGTTCGTAATGTTTCAAGATCATCGATAAAAGGTCTCAAAATTTTTTCTAAGGCATTCGGTTCTTTCAAATACCTTGTTTTAACAATGGCATACAACTGAACGGTGTTGTTTGAAGATCGTAACTCGGGCTTGATATTTAGAAGAGTCCAATAAAACATTGCTAACTTCTGATTTTTAGAACTAGCTCCTAAAGGGTTGGTAATCCCCACATCATCGTAATATAACGATATTGCTAAAGAGTTTTTATTATTACGAAAAAACTCATTTTCCCGATAATATGAACCGTCTAACACTGTACGGTATACACTTGGATCATGATCGAGAGGATTGTCTATATGCAATCGAACTTCATCGTTCATTAACAGATTAGTTAAATTTTCCAGAAAAGGAACAATGTATGCACAATGTGTAACTTCACATAAGTCTCTAGAAATTGTGGAAAGCCTCTTTTTTTGTTTCCATTGCCATGTTGACGAAATCTTTACTTCTGTAGCTTGTACCATGCGCATTTCTTCAATTAAAAATTTATCAAGAGTAGATTTCGATTTTAATATAGAAAAGAGTGTAGTTGATGGATACTCTTCCACACATATAGTGTTAACATCGTCCATTGAAAGCATTTGACTTACAGGATCTGCTTTCTTTCGACATTCTTCCTGTAAAATGGTTAAAATGACGTCAAAGATATTATCCTTCTATCATAAAAAATTAATTCAAAAGAAATCATCAAATATTACAATTGGATACTAGGAAAATATATTTGAATGATTCAGAAAATATCGGCTCTAATACTCACCAATATTATTGATAAATAAACATCTAGCAGTGAAGTAATACCGTTAATGACCTGATCTATTGACGTCTGAGAAATTTTACAGTTTTCTCTTATATCTATTATTAATTTAGCAGCATACCATTGAAGATTCTTCATTGTAGCATATTCAGCTCTTTCTGTCATTCCTGATTTATAAAGATAAATAAAGTTATTACAAAGGTTGCATCTGGCATGATTGTAACATTAATAAAGTGGTTAGAGAGTTAAAAATTAATAGAGTGGTCTGCGTGCACTCTTACTTTCTTCATCATTTAATTTATCTCTAACTCCAAAATCTTGTTCTTGCTGTCTATTGTTATGTACTAATGGTCTTTCATCAAGAATTGTTGAAAGTGTTGGATGTTTTCTATAAACATGCTGTTGAAAAGATTTCCATTTGGTGTAAATTGCTCCACATCCATCCTCTGCACAGCTTACTTTAAAACGCTGATCAAGTTGGTGATATCGCACGACATGTTTTAATAAAGTGGTTTTCGAGTAACATTTGAAAAAACACATTGTGCATTCAATAAAAATATTGTTTCCATTCATTTTCAATAACTAATCGGCTGATATATACATAAGTGTTACTCACTGTCATAGCCAAACCTTTTAAGGTTATGTCTATATAAAATACTAGGTTTCTTTCAGAAATCGTGCTCACTTCACAAAGTTTACAGAACGCATTGAAGTTTGCGTTAGTTTGTGCGCACAGTCCCAGTTGCCGTGCATAACCCCACAAGCTTGGAACGCGTTGGTCTTACTTTGCATACAAAGAAGTCTAGTAAAATCAGTGATCGAATGAAAATCTAATTGAAAGTGAAACGGAATAAAAAATGGAAAAGAAAATCTTCTGTGCAATTTTGGGTAGGTGTAAATGTGTAAAATTTATCAGCTCAAAGACTATTTCTGACAAAGAAACCGTAAAAAATAAACTGTTAGAGCTTTGTGCACGAGATTCGTCATTGAGAGCATCGCTTGAGAATAAAGAAGTCATTTTGCAAAAAAAAGATGTTGATGCTGGAATTCATGTTGATATTGAAGACGACGAAGAAATTGATAATCTAGATAATATCAACGTTTTATTAGTGCCAATTTACCAAGAATTCATCATCCCATCGACATCTCAAAGTTGTGCCGCTGAAGAATTGGCGGGAAATAGTGAGGTTAAAGTTGTTTATACCGAACCTTTTATGGCGTCAGTTGATGTACAACATAAATTTTATCCTGATCATGCGGAAACTGATAAAGAAAACGATATTGAGGTAAGAAAAAATCATAATTGCTTTAATTGTTTAGTAATATTCGCATGTTAAATTTGCAATGTTGTATCTACATGAATTACTGTTTTGTTCATAGGCTAATAATGTGTCAAATGAAAATTTTTCTGAGGGTGAAAGGAAAAAATTATCTGACATGCCAAAATCAAAAAATCTAAAACCGAATGAAATCACTTTACCTAAATTAACAATTGACATAGAGAATAAAATAAAATCTCATGGTGTCTTGGCGTCTAATACATATATAATAAGCTTTTGGGGAAATTACTTATGGGAAATTACTGATACTAAACCTTCATCAGAAGACTATGCTAACTTTGCAACACAAATAACAATTAAATTCCCTGAACTACGTGGTGGCACTGGTGGAATAGTAAGTAAAGATTTTTCAACAAATGTGATGATTCAAGTTTAATAGCTTATAGTTGTTTTATTTTACTATTACTATATATTATATTTACTATTGTTTTATTTTACTATTTATTATAACAAATTTTGTTTCATTTTAAGGGTATTGTTAGAAAACAATTGAGTGCGTGGATTCGTAATCATCGGGCCTATTTAAAAACACAAGCCGCCAAAAGAGATAAAGATGGGAAAGTACTTTCAAGAGCATCTGTAGAGGCGAAAGAAATGTAAGTTTTCCTCGAGAACTTAATAATTAATCATTAATCCCTTTATTATACTGAATGATAAATGTAATTATTAAAATTAATGTTATTTAATTGTTAATAATTATTAGAATTGCTATTACAATTAATAAATTTTTTATTCTTATTTTAAGAATAACTTAATACAAAATTATGTAGACCTAAACAAGCTTTTTTCAATTAATGAGAAACAGACTATTATTATTAATTTTTTAGAATTTTCCAAAAAATCTTGCGTTTTTACTATATTCAAGATACTTTCTAATTCAAAATCATTTATGAATCAAGTCATAGTTGAAATTCTGCGAAATTACAGAAATCAAATAGACGACGCTGACATCCAAAGAGCAATGAGAGAACTACAAAAAAATCATAGCGCAAGAAACTTACCACACGTGAAAAAATTATTAAAAATAACTTTGCCTCAAAGACATCAATGGATTCAAAATGAAGCTAAATCAATCGAAAATATAGTTGAACTATATCCTCAACTGAAGGTTTACAGTTTAGTACGTATAAAATTTTGTATATTAATATAAAAGTATCAAAGTATAAATTATGAAAGTATTACAACAATAACATTTTTAATCGCTTTTTTTCAGATTATTTTTGAATTTTGTGTAATGAAAAATATGAGTATTGACGATTTGAATACAAACGCTAATTTTATGTTTCAAAACCTATTGGAATGTTATCGAATTGGCGAAATTACGGATGAATCTAAATACCAGGTGTTGTCAAAATTGTATGAAGAATTATCAAAAAAAGTAAAAAAAAAAGCGATACCTTTATTTAAATTGAACCAAGTAAGTTATTAATTTACAATCAATATTAAAATTTTTCGAAAATAATTGATTAAGTAAGAAGATATCATTTGAATTGCTCTTTAAAGAAGGTATCATTACAGGTTAATTCTTCTATTGAAGACATCGAAGCTGGTCCAGGCAAATCACCAAGGTGTGTGATTTATATGGATGAAGGAAGAATTTCAGTGGCATACGTTGTAGCAGACAATAAGACGCAGGTGAAGATGAAATCACCGACAATGGAAAACATCGTTGTTTGTTTAATGTCGACTTATTATATTTGGCATATAAAATATCCTCCTCCATATAAAAATATATTACAATATATTGATAACGCTTTATTGGGCACATCCGTTCAAACTAATCAGGTAATTTCAAGGTTTATTAGAAATAGAGATGCTATAGTTCAGAAAACACAAAAAGACTCTGCAGAAAACGAACACTCTTAATAAATTTTCTCAAATGTTAACTTTCTTTGAATGTTCACTTTTCGCTGACATATCATAAATAAATAAACATGTTTTACAAATTTTATCGGTTTTCTGTTTTTATCCTGTACATCAATAATATCTTTTATTAATAAGACAGAACGCACTAAAGTTACTAAATATTATGTGCATTAAAATAAATCTCATTAGTGCATACTTTTAATACAGTGTATGTGTTTTAAAATTTTTAATGCATGTTGAAGTGCCTAAAAAGCTACTACAACAATTAATGCACTTCAAATAAATTAAAGTAAAACACTTCACTTTGCAGTGTAAGATGACGCAGAAAATAACAAATTTAGTGAAGCAATGCCACACTTGTAAACAACATAAATATGAAAGACACCCAGCTAACCCCGAAATAGGAAAAACCCCAATACCTCAGTATCCAGGACAGATACTTCATATGGATATTTATATAGTAGAGAAAAATTTAGTATTAACCGCAATTGATAAGTTCTCAAAATACGCCCAAGCTAAAATCTTAAAATCACGATCTGCGGAAGACATAAGAGAACCCCTAAGGCAACTTCTTTTCATGTTTGGAGTCCCGGAAACCCTTGTAATAGACAATGAAAAATCTCTAAATTCCAGTACCATTAGTTTCATGGTAGAAGATCAATTGGGCATCAAAATTTTCCAAACGCCCCCATATTTCAGTAACGCAAACGGACAAATAGAACGATTCCATTCCACGCTGTCAGAGCTCATGAGATGCTTAAGAGCAGAAAATATTCTCAGATCCTTCGAAGAATTATTAGACCGTGCAGTGTATGAATACAATTGCTCCGTGCATTCAACAACAAACCAGAAACCTATAGAAATATTCTTTGGTAGGAAAGTCAGAGTTGATCCGGAAACATATGAGAAAGCCAGACAAGACAACGTACAGAGACTAACTGAAAAACAAGAGCAAGACCTTAAGACGCACAATAAAAATAGACAAGCTTTCAAAACATATCAACCAGGAGATATAGTCTATGTTAAAATCAATAAAAGACAAGGAACTAAACTTACACCGCGGTACAAAAGGGAAATTGTCAAAGAAAACAAGAATAGCTTAGTGATCACAGAATCAGACAGGACAGTACACAAAAGTCACATAAGAAATTGATATCTATTTTTCCTTTCAGGATAGCGTTTACTTCCTGCTATGGCGACGTACAAATATTGGATTACTCTAACTCGAAAATAATAATACTGACTACTGGAAACGCAAAATTACAGACTGGAACTCTAAAACTGGTACACATCATAGAACTGGACACTTACGAAAAAACGCTTAACGACCTAGACCATAAGATCAAGAAAGATGTCGAAACAACCCATCCTATGTTCCCTTTCCTCAGCCATGAGACTGTCCAAATCAAAAACTTACTTAATAGATTAAAACCCAGGACTAAGAGTAAGAGATCACTAAACTTTCTTGGTAGTGCATGGAAATGGTTGGCCGGCAGTCCGGACCACGATGATTTCCTAATATTAAAAGCAAAAATAGACGATGTATTACAAAATAACAATAAGCAAGTCATAATAAATAAATCGACAATAGATCGAATAAATGAAATAACCAATGTTACCAATAAAATAATTAACAATTTTAAAACCGACCAGGATATTAAAAATGGAATAGCAACAAATATCAAATATAGGTTAGACATTATTAAAGAAGAAATTATTAATGTAGACTACGCCCTACACTGGGCTAAGGCAGGAATAATTAATTCTTTTATTCTAATCTAATAGCGAAATAAATTCTGTTAAGGAACTTTTTGAAAGAAATAATGTACCGTATATCAATTTAGAAGACGCTATTGATTTCGCTCAAATAAAAATTGCATCCAATAATTCAACCTTACTTTACATTGTAAGCATACCAAATACCGAATTAGAACTATGTAAAAGATTATTAGTAAAACCTGTAAAAAGAAAAAATGCTGTAATAAAAATAAAATTCGAAAATATATTGCAATGTAAAAATAGGATATATGGCATAAAAGAAAATTGTAAGACAAATAGTAAATTAACAATATGCGAAAAAAAAGCAAATTATGGACCTAAGCGAATCTAGTTGTATTCCTAACCTGCTCACCAGCAGACCAACGAATTGCACCGAAATAGACAATCAACACATTCCCGCAGTAGAAGAGATCCTCCCAGGGACTTTATTGCTAAATCAATTTAATGGGACCATCCTAGTCAACACCGAAGCTATGAACCTATCAGGCACCTTCATAATACAGTACCAAAATGCCACCCTCTTGGTAAACGGACAAAGCTACGCGTCTAAGGAAATCTCCACCGCAAAACCGCTTCCTCCTATCGCCCAACTAGACTCCAGTTTCAGAATCTTCGAAGAAACGCTTACGCTACAGGCTATGAGAAGACTACATTTGAACAACACGGAAAAGATCGAGCTCCTAAGGACTAAAGACCACATAGGCAGCATCACCAACCTCAGCCTATCATCTTTGGCGATATTGGCAGTGATCATCATCATCATCAGAATGGCATGGCCAAAAACATCAAGCCTACCAACAGCCCCAATACCTATCCAGATATCGACCACGATACCAGAAGGATCAGAAGGACCAACAGATGAAGTCGAATCGGAGCCACCTGGAATCACACGTGTTAAAAACATACCATTCTTCTAAAAGTTCAACGAGGACGCTGAAGACTAAGAGGGGAGGAGTTAACGACACGCGTTACAAAAAGCTTCGGTCAACCAGAGGTCGACGTAGCCAGGGATGAACTCAACGTGACCGGGAAACGTGTCGGCGCATTTCTGCTGACACCATGTCTGCGACGGTGCTCAGGTGACTTTAGATTTAGGGTAGATTAAGTAAAGCCAACTTTGGTCAGGACACTTTGTATCGAGTCGCGGAGAAATAAAGTCCTCTTGAGTTAAACTTTGTTTTTTTTAAGTACCAGATAAAGAATTTGTTTAATTTATATAAGGGAGATATTAATTGCAGTCTATGGTAAACGACTACCTGAGTTTTCCGCGACTGGTCTCAGAAGCTCTCGTCCTCCAATAAACCGCAAATTATATGAAGGATTATTTAGTGAGTACAATAATTTTGATAGCTTAGGTTTCAAAAAAAAAACTATTTCAGAAAAAATATAATAAAACGTTTTATTCTATTCATTACTTTTATAACTATCATAATTAAAATTTATGTAATTCATATCATTCGAGCATATAAATATTAGAAATTCTAAGAACAAATAATTTTTTCAGAAAAAATAAATGAAATGTCGCCGACTAGCGTGCAAGAAACGTTTTTCATCGCTGCCATTAATAAAGAATGCGCCAATAAAAGGAAGAATAAAAAATCGAGCCAAACTTCAACATTGAAAAAAGCAAAAATGGATGATTTGCAAGAAAATTAAAATTAAAGAAAAACCATACATAAGTTTATTTTTTATTATAATGAGGAGTTTTATATTTTTTTAATATTTTAATTTTCTGTCTTGTAAGAGTTTCTTTAATTCCTATAAAATATAATTTTTATAATTAAAAATAATATATACTATTAATTTTCTTCACCTGGATAAAAAATACAAAATAGAATTAGAGAGTATAGAATCTACAGAATATTGAGGTCCTAATTAGAATATATAGGTCTACAAAAATATTACAGAAAGGTAGAATATGTAGAACTTGATAAGTTTCTGTAATATATTTAGATTTAAAGAAGTAGTTAATTTTTAATTTTTAAGGCCTATTCAGCGACTCAAGAGGCGACTTCGTCCGATAACAGACTTTTAGAGGTCTTATATCGAATCTATTTCTCTATATAAAATAAGTAATATTTAGGTCCTTTAAAATCTAAATCCTAGAATTTTTAGGTTCTGAAGAGTACCAAAACTTCGACTCGGGCAGTCATTAAGTGTTTGTGGTATTAATCTAGAAAACCCATGAATCGACTGTTAGGCGGTACGAAGTTTGCCGGGTTAGCTAGTTTGAATAATAGGTTCCGACAACTTTATACACCAAAATGTGATGTTACTGTTGACGAATCCCTCATGAAATATAAAGGACGTTTGAGTTACATACAGTTTAATCCATCTAAAAGAGCTCGATTTGGGATAAAATTTGCGAATCAGAATCGGGATACTGTTTAGGATTAAAAAATTTATGTTGGTCAGGACAAATGCAGCGAAAAGGAAAAATCCGCTTCCGAAAGTATAGTTATGGACTTGATGGAGCCACTTTTGCGAAAAGGATACACTTTATTTTTCGACAACTGGTATTCATCTCCAAGTTTGTATTTAAATTTAAAGAAAAGCAGAACAAACGTTGTGGGGACTGTTAGGAAATTTAGAAAAAACATGCCAAAGGGACTTGCTGCACTAAAGCTTATAAAAGAATTCCAAAGACGCTCTTCTCGTGGTTTATTGTGTTTGAGATGGCGTGATAAAAAGGATGTCTATATGCTTATGTTCCGGAGGAACGATTTATCGTTAAATTCTAGGTCTATTTATAAGTTTAAAAAAAAAAAAAAAAAAAAAACTGTATTAATTTAATTCAATCAGATTTAAATAATGTTTAATGGACAATTTTATGGACCTCAACGTTTCATGCCTCAATCGCAGTTTCTCATTACAAAAGCAATATAATAAAAAACAAATGTTACATCCGACCGTCGCCAACAAATTCCTTGTTTTCAGAGCTCCTCGATGAGCTGGAACAGGATTTCGATGGCCTCGTTTAGACAGACCATAAAAAAAGGTTTCAAATTTTCTTGGAGACTCAAATTTAGAATTCTAGGAAATCCTTTCCTGGACTTCTTTTTATCAGTTTTCCGTCGACGACCGGCGACTCGTCCCGGTCATCACTTTAGGTTCTGAGCTCGAACCGACTGCTTCGCCAAACAGGAGATTCGTCTCCGCCAAACGTTCTCGAACGTTATCTTTTAGGTGTCCGAGTACACCGGCGAAGCAGTTTATAAAATAAAGAATCGCGATTGAGGTCCAATCTACGTTTATCATTTGATCAATCAGTTTATATTAATAAAGAACAAAGTTTAGAATTTAATTTATTATTTAAGCATATGTTTTGAAGTGTTAAATAAACAATTTAATTCGAAAACGGTGTTGTAAAAAGGGACTTTATTTTTTGCTACGCCACATTTTATGGTGCCTCCTGTGAGGATTGAGTGAGCGACATGTGTTTTTTGTTCGTATTTGCGATTCCTCCATAAAAACAAAGACTTTAAAAAGACAGAAAAGTGACAGTTTTGAAAAACAATAAAAACTCTTTCCGGACAAAGCGTACGAGGGTGCCATTCTTCAGGGTGTCACAACACATCGCCGCAACTCATCACCTGGCAACTTTCATCGCCCCGGCTGCGATCTTCACCCGGATTACCGATTCCATTCCAAGGCTGTCGTTTTGTGAACATATTCAGGCTCGTAAGTAAGGTAAAATTTCATGTTCGCCATAATTTAAAGCAGATAAATTAAAAATCATGGCCGACAAAGAAGAACGTGTAAGATTTATCGCCCAAAAAAGAAAAACTTTAAAAGGGCAAATAACTATTTTAACCAATCTCTTCGATGGAAAGCAGTTAGAAAATTCAGTTTTGCGACTTCGCCTTGAACGTGTCACCTCTCTTTTCCAATCTTATGAAGAATTGCAAGATGAACTTGAATTGATTGACCCTGAAAATACTGCGATCACAGACAGAAACGACATTCAGTACAATTATTATGATATTGCTGGTAAAATAACTTCTCATTTAAAGGTCAATGACCCAAATACAAGCTTCAATCGTTCTTTCGCAAATTCGACTGTAAACTCGTCGCAAAGATCTAACGACGGTAGCGCGTACAAAAACATCATAAAATTACCAACACTCGAACTTCCAAAATTCAGCGGTCAGTATGAAGACTGGGTAACTTTCGAGGACACGTTTAAGTCCATGATTCATGGAAATCCGAACTTGATGAACATTCAAAGGTTCCATTATTTAAAATCCGCGCTCACGGGAGCCGCGGAAGAAAAAATCAAAGTTCTCGAAACAAATGACGCGAATTATGTGGTCGCTTGGGATATGCTCAACAAAGCATACAAAGCAAGACGTGTTTTGATTTCGCGTTATCTCTCCATGCTTCTCGAATCGCCTGTACAGCAAAAGGAGTCCCAAGAAGGACTTTCTAAACACGCCACCGATACAAGGCAGGTCATAGCAGCCTTGAAATCACTGAATGTTAATCTCTGCGATGAGATGATCGTTCGCATCATCGAAAGTAAGATGCACAAAAACACTCGTGATAAATGGGAAGAAGGGTTAAATCGCGATAAATATCCAACTTTACAATCGCTGTTTGATTTTCTGGATCGGTATGCTGACGTCATTGTGATGCGCGAGGGTTGTAATAGGAAACGGGAAAATTGCGAAAACAATTTTCACCCAAACAAACGGCAAAAAACCGGTCAAAAGAAGAAAGTACATCGTACCTTTGTTATGAATCAGGGAAGAAACTGTCCGGCGTGTAAAACAAAGCAACATCTGTTGTACCAATGCGATACTTTCAGAAAATTGACTCCCAAAGAACGTCTTGATGTCGCCAAAAGGGCACATGTGTGTTTGAATTGTTTGAGGGATCATCGCGGAAAACCTTGCACGTATTCAGGTTGTCGGATGTGCAATGGGAAGCACAATACCCTCGTTCATATCGACTTTAGAAAAAACGAATTTTCAAGGCCATTCGAAAGCAAAAACGAATCCGAAAAAAGCGATCTCTCTGCAAGCAAAGAAAATCACGCATGACTAACCGATAAAATTATCACCCCGTGTTTAACCACTCTTTTGCCGACTCCTTCAGCCCAATTAATGACCACAGCCGTTGTGTGGCTCGAAAATGATAAAAGAAAGAAAGTGAGAGCGCGTACGCTTCTCGACACCGGTTCAACAACGAACTTCATTAGCGAACAGCTCGCGAGGTTGTTGCGTTTACCGATGCGACGGTGCCCCCTCCAGATCGGTGCACTAAATTCAATGATGACAATTTCCAAGCAGGTAGTCGATGTGACGGTCGGTTCTTATTCCAGCGATTACGCCGAAACATTGACCTTTCACACTGTTCCAAAAATTTCCAACTCAATTCCATCAGATGTCTTTCCACGCGATTCAATTGAAATACCTCGGCACATCAAACTTGCTGACCCTCAATTTCACTTACCCGCTCCAGTCGATTTATTAATCGGTTCAAGATCAACTCTTTCTTTATTTTCAATCGGTCGATTTAAATTATCCAATAATAAAATCGATCTTTGTTTGCAAAAAACTCGTTTGGGATGGATCGTCGCGGGTGGTATTAATTGCAAAAGACCACGTAACATTGTCGCAACTTGTAATTTGGTTGATTTGCAGAAATCTCTTACGCAATTTTGGGATCTCGAAGAAATAAAAAACGTTTCAAATCAATCACCCGATGAAATTTTGTGCGAAAAACATTTTGTCGAGAATGTTTCGCGCGACTTAAGCGGACGTTATGTAGTACGACTGCCCTTCAAACCAAATGCACAACCCTTAGGAGATACTTTTCATTCTGCCTTAAAACGATTAAATTCACTTTTCAAACACTTTGATAAAAAACCGGAATTAAAAAATGATTATGCAAAGATCATTCAAGAATATATTGATCTCAAACATGCAACAGTAATAGACGGTGATCCTTCGGTTGGCTATTATCTTCCTCATCACGCAATTTTTAAAAAATCAAGCGATACGACTAAGGTCAGAGTCGTGTTCGATGCATCGCACAAATCCACAAACGGACTTTCTCTTAACGACACCCTGCCCGTCGGTCCTACCATTCAGGATCAAATTTTCGAACATTTAATTAGATTTCGTTTTCCCGAATTTGTTATCATGGGCGATGTTGAAAAAATGTATCGCCAGGTTTGGTTGAGCGCGGAGGATCGTGATAAACAGCGCATTTTATGGTATATTAACGGCGATTTGAGGATGCTTCAATTAAATACCGTTACATTTGGAGTTTCATCGTCGGCCTTTCTTGCCATCAGAACAATTCATCAGCTCGCTGAGGATGAAAGTCATGATTTTCCTCGCGCGGCGAAAATTTTGAAAAACCACATGTATGTTGACGACTTAGTGACGTTCGCTGATTCAGTTTCGGAAGGGCGCGAAATTCGAAAGGAAGTGACGGAGGTTTTAAATCGCGGCGGTTTCAACATCCGACAATGGGCATCAAACGATCCGCGCATTCTCGACGGTCTTCCGGCCGACGCGTTAAATACAAAACTCCTTTTACACAAAGACGGCCAATTAAAAACTTTGGGCGTTTCTTGGGTTTCAAAAGAGGACAGTATTTGCTATTCTGTCAGTCCTGTTTCGCTCAATGATAAAGTCACAAAACGTTCTGTTTTATCCGAAATAGCAAAAATTTTCGATCCTCTCGGTCTTCTCGGACCTGTAATTTTGTATGCAAAAACAATTATGCAACTTTTATGGAAAAGGAAGCTCGATTGGAAAGAATCTCTACCACAAGATCTATTCACTAAATGGCAAGACTTTATTACCGAACTTAATTTAATTAACGGCTTAAAATTTAAACGCAAAGTTTTTTTAACAGGATACACAACTTTTGAATTGCACGGGTTTTGTGATGCGAGCGAAACAGGCTACGGAGCTTGTATTTACGTAAGATCGGAAAATGCGAACAAGCGGCGTTTTGTATTGTTATTAACGGCCAAATCAAAGGTTTGTCCGGTTAAGCCACCTGCATCAATCCCGCGAGCCAAATTGCTCGCCGCAGTGACACTGGCGCGACTATATGAAAAGGTCGTTGGTACCGTAAAATGTAATGTAAAATCTTTTTTCTGGTCTGATTCAACCATTGCTTTGCAATGGATTCAAAAACAGCCCCACACTTTACAAACTTTTGTCTCCAATCGCGTTAGTGTCATTCAAGAAAAGACCAACATAAAAAACTGGCGTCACGTCGCAGGTGTCGACAATCCCGCCGACGCACTTTCCCGCGGTCAACTACCCTCCGTATTCTTGAAAAACGAGACCTGGTCAAAGGGTCCCAGATGGCTCTCTGGCCCTCAGAGTGAATGGCCGAGAAGTATCATCGAACCAAAAGACGATCTACCGGAAATGAAAAGGGCTTGTTGTTTTGCAATTGATTCAGTCGATGAAGATTATCTTGCTCGTTACTCTTATTCTCAACTCCTCAGAATTTTATCTTATTGCATCAGATTTTTTGAAATTTTAAAGAGAAAACGCGAAATAAAGCAAAACAATAAGGTTGAAAATGAAACGCTGAGACAAAGATTAAACGACGAATTGAAAAGTGAACCGCTTCCGAGTGGTTTTCTTACAGTCGCCGAAATAGTCAAAACAGAAAAACGCCTGCTAAAAAACATCCAAAACACTCATTTTCATGATCAAATTCACTGTATTAAAAACAAAATTCAACTCAAAGGATTAATACCACATTTCAAACCATGCATTGACAAAGATGGTCTTTTGCGCGTTGGGGGTCGGATCGAAAAATCTGATCTCTCTTACATGCAAAAACATCAGATTTTACTTCCAAGTTACCATGCTTTGACAGACAATATCATCCGCGAAATTCTGGCTTTTCGATGGTCACAAACAGGTCCGATCAGTCATACGAAAGTGCATGCCATGTTTCAAGTTCAGTGCTAAGCCCGTTGATTATGTCATGGGAGATTTGCCTGCATCTCGTATGCAGGTGAGTCGACCATTCTTATATGTTGGTACGGATTTTTGTGGTCTATTTTTTATCAAAGAAAAGAAATTCAGAAATCGCGGAAAGGAGAAAATATACGTTTGTATTTTCATTTGTATGAGCACAAAAGCTGTTCATCTTGAAGTTGTTAGCGAGATAACAACCAAGGCTTTCATTGGCGCACTTAGTAGATTCACCAGCAGGCGCGGATTAGCAGCTCATATATTTTCAGATAACGGATCAAATTATATCGGAACGAACAATAAATTTCAAGAAATCTATTCACTTTTAAATTCCGAATCTCACAAAGATCAGGTCAATCAGTTTGCTCTCAAAAATTGAATCACTTGGCATTTTACACCTCCTTTAAGTCCACATTTTAATGGAATATGCGAAGCAACAGTCAAAATCTTCAAGCACCATCTGAAACGTGTGATTGGTGACTTGTTATTAACATACGAACACTTTGAAACTCTAACGGTTGAAATCGAAGGGATATTAAATTCAAGGCCACTTTATCCAATGTCTTCGGACCCTAATGACTTGCTCGCAATGTCACCTGCACAACATTTGATTGGCGAACCCCTGAATCCTTTGCCCGAAAACGATGTACTTGATATTCCAGCTAATCGACTCGACTGCTGGGATCATCTGAAAAAGGTCCGCCAAGATTTTTGGTCTCGCTTCCGCCTCGACTGTCTGAACGAGTTTCAAATGCGCAAAAAATGGGTCAAGGACGGCGTCCAGCTGAAGGAAGGCATGATGGTGTTGCTGAAGGACAAGAGTGTTCCCTGTTTCCACTGGCCGCTTGCACGAGTCGTCGAAGTACATCCCGGCGAAGATGGCATCGTTCGTGTTGCGACTGTCAAAACAGCGAACTCGATTCATAAGCGATCTGTCAAGCTTCTTTGTCCGCTTCCATTTGAAAGCCGCAGTAATTTTTACGACACTCCTTTGATTTAAATGTTTCGATTATTATCAGAAGTAGAATTTAAGTCAATCGACATTGTTTTTTTTTTATATTTAGTTAATTTACATTCAATTTATTAGTCTCTTTAAGTTTTGAAATTTAATTCAATCAGATTTAAATAATGTTTAATGGACAATTTTATGGACCTCAACGTTTCATGCCTCAATCGCAGTTTCTCATTACAAAAGCAATATAATAAAAAACAAATGTTATATCCGACCATCGCCAACAAATTCCTTGTTTTCAGAGCTCCTCGATGAGCTGGAACAGGATTTCGATGGCCTCGTTTAGACAGACCATAAAAAAAGGTTTCAAATTTTCTTGGAGACTCAAATTTAGAATTCTAGGAAATCCCTTCCTGGACTTCTTTTTGTCAGTTTTCCGTCGACGACCGGCGACTCGTCCCGGTCATCACTTTAGGTTCTGAGCTCGAACCGACTGCTTCGCCAAACAGGAGATTCGTCTCCGCCAAACGTTCTCGAACGTTATCTTTTAGGTGTCCGAGTACACCGGCGAAGCAGTTTATAAAATAAAGAATCGCGATTGAGGTCCAATCTACGTTTATCATTTGATCAATCAGTTTATATTAATAAAGAACAAAGTCTTTGTTTAGAATTTAATTTATTATTTAAGCATATGTTTTGAAGTGTTAAATAAACAATTTAATTCGAAAACGGTGTTGTAAAAAGGGACTTTTTTTTTTGCTACGCCACAGCTTAGTACGAAGCATTCTAATGCTAATATGATAAACACGGGGAAAAAAAGATATAAGAAAAGTGGTGGTGTGGAAAATGTTGTAAAGCCTGAATGTGTTATTGAGTACAATAAGCGAATGGGAGGCGTGGATAAACATGACCAGGTGTTAGCATGTTTTCCAGTCATGCGAAAGTTCATGAAAGGATATAAAAAGGTATTTTTCTACATGGTTGATATCGCGCTTTATAATGCTCATGTTTTGCATTCAAAAATCCATGGCAGAAAGCAAAACTTTACGAATTTTCATCTTGATATTGCAGAGTAATTATTATCAAAAATAGTCTTACCTAATTATAACACTCGGGGACACCCTTCACAAGGCGATACACCACTACGGTTACAGGCTAAGAATTGAAGTCATTTTCCGGAGCACGTTAAACCAACTAGTAAAAAACAAAATCCTTCAAAGAGTGCGCCAAATACAATATACGTAGTGAGACTACTTGGCAATGTAAGCGATGTAAGGTGCCTTTTACCAAAGTGCTTCGAGCAATATTAATTATCACACACTTCAAGAATATTAATTATAGGCAATTATTATAAATAAAATAAGTCATTTTTAAACAATTTCTTACTTGAAGAGGATATTTTTCAATTTTTTTGTTCATTATTGTCATTATTTTATAAATCTATTTTATCACAAATGAAATAGAATCCATATTTTTATAAATAAATTTTTTTAAATTGAAATAGGTTAGTTTTACTTTGCGATAACCCCCGCACAGAGTTGCATTAAAATTAATTTGTCTGCACACGGATGTTTCTTTGAAATTAAATCGTAAGGCAAAGGGTTAACCCTTTGGGGACGAGTGTCGGCATATAGCCGCCTAAGCCGTTTTACCGTTCCGGACGCGTGTCGGCATATAGCCGCCCAACTTAGTTCTTAGCTGCAAGGCTCGCGACGTCTGTCGTTCTGATCGATAAAATACGCATAGGCATAGTAAAAGAGTCACGTTTTCATTCAAAGACATTAGGGACCTTTAGCGATGAAGTCTTATCTTCCTTATAATGTAAACTTACGATGTAAGACGACGGTAGAGTCAGAACGAATTTCAGCTCTTCGATTCAGTCTCTCAGTGTCACTGCCAGAGGAACCAGCAGGCTTTTTATATATTTTATATTTTATCCTATACACGATGGCTAAGAGATCTAGAGATGATATGTTAGATAGTAACAGTTCTGATGAATATTACTTTGAATCTGACAAGACGGAAGATGACGGCATTACTTCATCAAGTGGAAGTGAAATCCATGCAATAAGGAATCCACTCAGGCATTTCAACATTAGCAGTGATAGTACCAGTGGTGAAGTAGTCAAGAAAATAATAACAGTCGTGATAACGAATGGAGGAACGTGAGGAACCACTAGAGTTTTTCAATACATTCTTCACCGATGTGTTGATCAAGGCGCTAGTTGCCGAGACTAATCGGTATGCAAATGATAAAATACGAGGAAAACGTTTAGCAAAACGGTCCACATGGCATTCATGGCATGATGTCACAAAGGAGGAATTGCGAGCATTTCTCGGCATAACATTACTTATGGGGACAATACCACTTCCGAACCTAAAGGAATATTGGTCAACGGACAACAAATGCAGGATCCCATACTTTGCGGAAATATTCAGGAGAGACCGCTTTTTACAAATATTTCGGATGCTTCATACAAGTGAAAATGTCGAAGGTACGCAAACCATGACAACACGGACGCAAAAAATTAGTAATTATTTAGACTACATTGATAGCAGATGTCGTAAAAATTTTGCACCCGGGGAGCAGTTATCTGTAGACGAGTCTATTGTGAAATTCAAAGGGAGAGTGAGTTTCATTACTTACAACCCGCAAAAACCAACCAAGTGGGGTATCCGTATTTATGTCCTTGCGGACGCCAATGTTGGATACGTCCAAACTATTTTGCCATATTATGACAGTTTCTCCACTGAGAAATTAGTTCGACCTGATCTTCCGGTGAGCACAATCTACTACAATCTAACCCTGACGCTGTGGGGTACCACATTTTCAACGACAGATATTTTACAAGCATTCCCTTGGCCGATGCATTACTTGAAATGAAATATTACATAACGGGAACAATCCAAACGAACAGGAAATTTATTCCGCCCGAAATAAAAAACCCAAAAATTGCAAAAAATAAAATCGTTGCCTATAGACGAAAAAACACATTATTACTGGCTTGGAGGGACAAGCGTATTGTTACAATGCTCAGTACCTGTGCCACCTCATCGTCAATAACAGTGACTAAAAGGACACGCAATGAAGGAAGAACTAATATTGTGAAGCCGGATGTGGTCATAAATTATAATAAATATATGGGCGGGGTGGATAAAGCCGACCAGTATACTGGCACGTACTGCTTCATGCGGAAGTCCCACAAATGGTGGCGGAAATTATTTTTCTGGGGCTTGGAAGTCTCAGTAATAAACTCATATCTATTATATCGGGAACATCACAAGAAATACAATATAAAAAAATTAACACACCTACAATTTGTACGTCGTTTGGTGGGCCAATTGGTTGGAGATTTTCGGGATTCTGAACCGAAGAATCCTTCGACTTGTGAAACAGCAGAAAGGCTGAACGGTCTTTTTCATATTATTAAGCGAGATGATGCAGGAAGGAGTAAAGACTGTGTAGTGTGTTCTAATCGAAAAGTAAAGTATGGAAGAAGAGAATCGAGGTATTATTATGCAACTTGTACCGCTAAACCGGCCTTGCACATAGGTGACTGTTTTGAACGATACCACACAATGCCGGAATATAAAACGTATACATAAACACAACCAAACTTCTTTTTGTTGTTTTTTGTTTATAATTTTTTGTGCTAAATAAAGCCTTAGTTTTTATAACGTTCAACGTATTTATTTTCTTTACTGCGCACTCCAATACCTCTCGTCCACAGCGACGCTCGCTCGCCGAGCGGCTCCGTCCCCAAAGGGTTAATGCCCACGGCAGAAAAAGGGGAACAACTAGCTCATGTCGTAACATAGTTATCTGGTTAACAATATATTTCGATGATTTCGAAATTAACAATCCGTTAGAACCACATACTGGGGTAAATAAAGTTGGCTTAGTATATTTCAAAATTACATCGCTACCGACAAAACAGCCGACACGAGCGGACGTGTTCTACGGAGCTCAGGTGCAAAATGATTTAAGTAAAAGTGAATAATTTGCAAAATATATAGCAGCGAAAAGAAAAGGTATCATCGAATGATTCCGTTTGACGCGGGTAGACCAAAACAAAACAAAACAAACAAATAGTGTAGCAAGTGCAGATGAAAAAACAATCAGTGCATATAAAGATGGGCTCCCCGGACGAAGAAGAGGGTATGGATACAGACCAGAAAAACCAAACATTAGATACAGGTAACATCCCACCTACTCCGGCAGGTATAACACGCTACTTCCAAATTGTATCGCGCAAACGCAAACGTGAACAATTAAATGCTGAAGAAGCCCGCTGCAGCAATACTTCGCAAGGTACGCAATCAACCGCTGGCAAAGTAACCCAACGTGACCCAGGTGCTGCAACAGGTAACAGATTCGCAGCGCTAAGCGATGATTTCGATACACCTCCAAAATCGCCACCAATTTATGTCCGCATGCAAAACAATAAAGAGCTGATCAAAGACATAAAATCACTGATAAAAAAGAGTCATTCTATGTAGTTGACATCAAAAAAGCTCAACTAAATGAACAATATTACAGTTGTTAAAAACAAGAGGAAGGCAAAAAGGCACTGGAATACAACAAGATCGCCGCAAGCCAAGACAGAGTTGAACCAAGCAACCAAAAAACTCAAAACTCACTTAGAAGCTGAAAGGTACCAAAGAATAGGCGATTTTACATCAGAACTGGACCACTACCCCGACTCAGGATACTCTATATGGAAGGTAACAAAAGGTATTAAAAAACCGATCCAGAAAAACACGCCTATACTCGGAGACCAACGGATTAATGAAGACCAAGCTAAAGCAGAAGCATTCGCGGAACTCCTTGAAAAGGTCTTCAAACCCATTACCACATACATCGAAAATCAAACAAAAACACAAAAGGAAAACTTTACCCTCAGCTCAGTACTATGAAAAATTCAGGAGCTAAACCCGCGAAAAGCCTCAGGCCTCGACAACATAACCGGACAACTGATTAAGGCCCTTCCTATGAACGGAAAAATTGGCATCTTATTCATATTTAACGCAATTTTTGCCTCAACCACTTTCCGAAAAAATGGAAATTGCCAAAAATCGTTTTCATCCCTAAACCCGGGAAGGACGTATTGATGGCAGACTCTTACAGACCCATAAGCCTACTTCCAATACTATCCAAACTCTTCGAACAACTTCTCCTAAAAAAATTTCAAAATAACCTAGACAGAAACAATACCATCCCTAATTCACCAATTAGGATTCAGAAGTCAACATAGTACCATAGAGCAAGTTCACAAGATCTAAAACAAAATTAAGAAAGCCATGGAAAACAAGGAGTATTGCATTGGACTATTCCTTAATGTAGCTCAGGCATTTGACAAAGTTAACCACCACGGCTTATAGTAAAGATCAGAGAACCAATACCTGCAAAATTCTACAATATTCTACACAGCTATCGCGCAAATAGAAAATTTCAAGTCACATACATTCTTTTAGCAAGACGTACCAAAAAAACGCGAGAGCCCCTCAAGGACGCGTACTAGATCCAGTACTATACCTACTGTACACGGCAGACAGACAAAGATATCACAACCACAACATTCGCCGACGACACGGCTTTAATTTTTACGCATAAAAACCCTTATACAACAACTCGTGTAATCCAAGAACATATGCAGAAAGTTATTAACTGGACGAAAAAATTCGGCATTACCGAGCAAATTACATTCATCCTAACACATTGTACGCCGGCCCCGCAAAACGCGGGATTCGAAGTCTACCGCTCGAGCGCCGGTTCCGCGAAAACGCGGGTTTCGAAATCTGTCGCTTTAACGCCGGCCCCGCGATAATGCGGGATTCTTTTGCTTTGCTTTTGGAACATCATTCCACTTAGACATTTTCTAGCCGAGATGAAGAAATTTCTTGGTATGATTATATTGATGGGCCAAGTGAAAAAAGATCGAAAAGATGATTACTGGGTTCTCAGAGTTTTATACCAAAACACCATTGTTTTCGACGATAATGCCACGTAACAGATTTCGCCAGATTTGGGACACATGACATTTTTCAAATAATCGTACAACAGCTGGTTCTAATAAGCTCAAGAAGATTCGGCCGATAGTAAATTATTTATTAGATAAATTTAAATCAGTATACACCCCTAAAAAAGAGCTTGACGAATCTATTATTCCGTGGAGTGGAAAATTGTCTATAAAAACGTACAACCCAGCAAAAATAGTAAAGTATGGACTACTTTGTCGTATGTTATGTGAACCTAGAAGTGGATATACTGTGACTCACACATTAGATCGAATGCACATTGATTTTGAAGAAAATACGTTGCCCAGAGCTAGGATAAAGGAAATGTTGGGAATTTTTTTGGAGTATAATGTATCTAGTGAAATTAAGCGAATTTCTGGAAACAAATTCTCATTTCAACAAGTGCCGTTAGTTGCAGCTTGGGTTTTGTGAGTTCTCTTTTAGCGTGAGCGTGGCAATAAGTAATTAAGTGCTTGCAGTTTTTATAGCTGGAATTCCTAAAAATTAAAATAATTGTAAGAGTTCACGTCGGGCGATTGAACTATTCAGACGTGTGACAATACGTTCTACGTGAGTGTTCAGTGATAAAAGAAAACAAAAACAAAAATATAACAGTGAATGCGGCTGGTATCGTTGTTTTGCAGAGCCAGCAAGTTCTACTGTCCAGTTCAAATACCTGAAACCGCGACTGGTGCCAACACAGCCGAGTGTTGGCCCCAGAAGCACCTCTCTGACTACAGGGAGTATTAAACAAATATACAGCACCATGACCCAACAAATGAATTACGCCAAGGCCCTTCGGACCGAAACCACACCGGGAAAAGATTAAGCGATTCTTCTAGACTCAATCGAGGGTATACAGATACAAACATACGCCATAGCCATTGGTGAAAAAATACAGCCGGAAAATACCCGCTATGTGTCTAGAATCGCAAACAATCGAATTTGTATATATGTACGTCGCAACCAAAGAAATAGCCGAAACTCTAATTGACGACCACAAACATATAAGTATCAATGACCGTTTAATTGTGATACGTCCGCTAATCTCCCGGAACAAAAGAGTAATACTCTCCAATGTCCCGCCAATCATTCCCAATTCCTTAATTGAAGAAAAATTCAAAGAAGCAAATATTGACCTAGCCTCCCACATAATCACACTCCGCGCTGGACTTAACATCTCAGGGTACCAACACATAATGAGCTTTCGCCGTCAAACATACATCCACTCCGATGATATCAGCAAATTACCAACCTCCTGGAAAATCGAATGCGATGGAACATCTTACTGGATCTACCCCTCACTAGAAAGCATGGCATGCTTTATTTGTAAAGAAGAAGGGCATATTGCCAGAACATGTCCAACTGTCAACGAAACACCTACTACGTCATCCGAGCAAACACCACAAACGAAATCAAGCGATACAACAGACGAGGCATCTCAGGAATTTCAAGCCAAGAACAGTCAGCAAGCTCACAAAACAAACGAGTAGAATCTGATAAATATCAGGACATTGAACCCTCAGAACGAACCAAAACAAACCCCACGGTACACCCCACAACAAAACGACCAATACCAGAATCCTCCAACGACTCGCCAAACCCCTCTCGAGTTTTATCAGAAGAAACGAACTTCGCTAAACCTTTAGCTAAAGTGCAGGTCCGTAAAAGAAGAAAAACTTCGGATAGTGCACCCGTACAGGAAGAGAACACCCTTGCGTTACCTGAGATCGAAGCCGAAATGCAAACTAACCCAAGTGAGTACTACTATGACTATTCCCAACTAAGACTATTCCTAGTAAATACATTTGGCAAGGAAAATATTGATAAATCACTAAAGAACCTAGACTTAGACCCCAACACCTTAGCGCTTATGATGCGGAAACTATGCCCAACTCTCAAAACTAGGAAATTAAAAAACAGATTCACCAGAATCATAAAAAAACTCGAAGCCGGAATTCTTGGAGTAGACGAATCAGGAAACAGTAATGCTTCCGACACAAGCATCAAAGCAGACGATGAACACTTCGGTGTCGATCCACAATTACTTAAATCCTACTCCATACCACTACTAAACCGCTCAATCTAACACCTACATCATGCGAATCCTCCAATGGAACGTCAACGGTTTTTATGCAAGACAGGAATTCCTACAGATGTTGAATAATACCAACCAATCTGATTGCATATGCCTTCATGAGACCAACTTTAAACACAATCATTGCGCTGACATCAATGGGTACAAAGTTTCATTCAAAAACAGGATAAATTGCATTAGGGCTAGTGGGGCAGTAGCGATTTACGTCGCGAACCACCACAAATTTGAGGAGATTTTTTAAATTTGAAGAATTCATTGAAGCGAACAGCCTGATCCTTATGAACAATGGGTCTTACACTCACTTTAATAGCTACACAGGCAGACACAGTGTAATTGACCTCACGCTTATATCTAGCAGTGCAGCCCACCACTACGAATGGATGACCATGAACGATCCCCACAATAGTGACCATCACCCAATTATTATACAGGACACACGAGAACGTACTAGTAATAGCCTATCCGAGAATGCAAAATGGCTACTAAACAAAGCAAACTGGCCATTATTCCAGGCAATGCTTCTGCACGATACACCTGAACTCCTTAACCCGTGCATATTCCACACTGTAACAATTGAAACTATCACAAACAATTTCACCGAGCTAATAAACAAGGCAGCTAACGAATCAGTACCCAGAAAAGACTGCCATACAAGAAAGAGAAATGTACCCTAGTGGAATGAAGAATGCAAGCTAAAAGTGAAAAAATACAAAAGAGCGTATCGAAAATATATTAAGGAAAAACGTGATGAATATAAAGTAGAATACCAAACCAAACGAGCTGCCGCCAGGAGGACTATAAAAGAAGCTAAAAAGGAATACTGGCGACATTACACATCATCCCTAAATGACCAGGTTCCGCTATCACAAGTTTGGAGGAAGATACGGCATATGTCCGGTAATCGTAAAGATATAACAACCCCTAGACTAGTAATTGAAGGGAATCCGGTAACAGACTCCCACGACATTGCTAACATTCTCGCGAACTGTTTCGCCTCCAATTCAGCTACTTCAGCTACTCCGATAGTTTCAAACAATATAGATCCAACTGTGAAGCGTGCAGTGAAACCCAAAGCTTGAACCCCAAACTAGACCAGATTAACAATCGCTACACCCTCAAGGAACTCCAAGTTGCGATTTCAACATGCAGAAACAGCAGCCCAGGACCAGACGACATCCCCAACGCCTTTATTAGAAACCTGCCTGAAACCTATCTCTATCACCTATTAGCAATATACAAACATATCTGGACCAGCCATTGCTTCCCAAACTCGTGGAGGAAAGCCATTGTGATCCCGATCCCCAAGCCCAACAAAGACCAAGCAAACGCTGCCAACTATAGACCAATATCACTAACGTGTAACTTATGCAAAGTGTTGGAAAAAATTATTGCTACACGCTTACGATGACTGATCGAGAACAATAACCTAATATCTACATTCCAATTCGGCTCCAGAAACATGAGATCTACGACTGATCTCCTGGTCAATCTTGAGTCGGACATCTGTGACGCGCTGGCTTCTAACTTACACCTCTTGTTAGTGTCCTTGGATATCGAAAAGGCGTACGAAATGGCGTGGACAACTGGAATTGTGGACCAACTAGGAAGGCTAGGTTTCTCAGGTAATTTTGTAACCTTTATCCATAACTTCCTCTCTGAACGAAAAATAGCAGTGCGCATTGGGAACACTCTATCCAACGAAGCTACACTCGAAAACGGTCTTCCTCAAGGATCTGTACTAAGTGTAATACTATTCCTACTCGCCATAGACCAAGTGCTCTCGTGCATTGGAGCGCCATTAAAGCGTTACCTCTTTGTGGATGATCTCACCTTCACATGTGCCGGTAGTAACATCGAAACCACCACCAGAATAGCGGGAAAAACTTTGAGTATTATCCAGAGATGGGCTGACACAACGGGCTTCAGATTTTCTGCTACCAAATCTCAATATATGCTAATCAGACGCGGAAGAAACAAAAACAGAGAAGATATCAATCTCATGTCAAATAACCAGCCAATAAATCAAGTACGCGAGCTTAAAATCCTAGGGTTGATCATCGATGACAAATTCTCATATTAAGAAACTCAAAAGCGAATGTGCCACCAGACTTCGCATTCTGAAGATACTATCATCTATAAATTGGAGTGCAGATAAGGATATACTATTGACGCTATACAAAACACTAATCCGATCAAAACTAGACTATGGGGCCGTCATCTATGAATCTGCTAAGCCAACAATCTTCAAAACGTTGGAACCCATCCAAAATACAGCGCTACGATTAGCACTAGGTGCCTTTAAAACAAGTCCATCCATCAGCCTGGCAGTGGAGGGAGGCGTAATGCCCCTCAGCCTAAGAAGGAAGGAGTTATGTCTGAAATACGCTGCCACCATAGCTTCCACCCCAAACAACCCTGCATTTCAAAACACTTACAAGAACTACAAAAGCCAACAATTCACAATATCGCCAAATCTCCCTAAACCACTCCGGATCCGGGCAAAAATCCACAAAAACTGTTTTAGAATCGTTTTACCTCCCATAATCACTCGATCAGTAAACCCGAACCCCCCCTGGGAAACCAACAGTGATTGACTGGACACTCACCAAACAAAACAGACACCAGACAACGCCGAAGATGTACCAACAACTCTTCAAGGAATTAGAAACGAAGTACTCACAATACGCTAAATTCTACACCGGCGGATCAGTAATAGGCGCAAAGGCTGGATACGCAATCATCACTGATGAGTGGACCCTTGAAAGCTATCGCCTACTGGACCACAGCTCCATTTTTACCTGCGAATCCTTGGCTATTCTTAACACGGTTAAGAACATAGAAGACAGAGGCAACTCCATCAAAGCCGTGATATTTACTGATTCCTTAGCTTGCCTTAGAGCTATCAACAACCAGTTTAGCACACATCCAACAATTCACCAAATAAAATAATTATATAATTGTAAGTAATGCTTTTGTTTTTTTTCATAATTTTGTTGTTTTAATGAATATTTATCCGATTTTTTCATTGAAAATATTTAAGGTAAAAAATTAAGGAAGTTTCAAATATTCTTAAAGAGAATATTGTAAGAATGCTAAAAGAAGATCGTACCCATGGGGAAAATGCTGCTGTACTTAAATGTGCATTAAGTAGAAAACAATTCCAAATAACAACCCAAAGCCGACCTAGTGGAAGAAAGCCCAAACTCTCCTCAGTTATGAAGCGTAACATTGTTAGATCAGTCATCACTGGTACATTTGAAAATGCCGTACAAATTAAGAAAAACATCTTAACAACTCATCAAATCGATGTTAGTGCAGAAACTGTAAGACGAGTGCTTAGAAAAGCGAGAATGAAAGGTCGAGCCAAAGTTAAAAAACCCTTGTTAACCAAGCGACACAAAAAATGGGCGATTGGATTTTGCAAAAAAGTATAAGAATTACACCTTGTGTGATTGGGAAAATGTCGTTTGGTCCGATGAAACAAAAATTAATCGTTTAGGTTTAGATGGACGAGAATGGGTCTGGAAAAAACCTAAAGAAGCTTTGTCGAAACGATTAGTTAAAGAAACCTTGAAATTTGTTGGCGGAAACATAATGATATGGGGCTGTATGCTTCCGCGGGAGTTGGGGTATGTTCCAGAATAAGTGGTCGGATGACACCTATAGATTACGTACAAATTCTCAACGATTCTCTAAAATCTTCTTTGCAAAAATGGGGTAAAGATCTTTCGGACGTTGTCTTCCAACACGACAACGATCCTAAACACACCGCAAGAATAAAGACGAAGTGGCTTCAAAATAATGGGGTTAATGTATTAGACTGGCCACCCCAATCCCCTGATTTGAACCCCATCGAACACCTTTGGGGTATCCTAAAGCGGGGGAAATCGAGCTGGAATAGTACAGCGAAAACCCCAGATGAGGTTTGGAGTCGAGTGCAAATTGAGTGGGAAAAAATATCCGCTGAAGTTTGCCAGAATTTAGTGCACAGTATGCCAGAACGAATTAAATCTGTTTTAGCTGCAAAAGGAGGGCATACTAAATATTAATTACATTGAAATTTCAATAAATGATAAACTCACAAAATTGATCGAATCTCTCTTTCTAAAGAATAATGTTACATATTTTCCGTTAAATTATAGTTATTTAGTTAACCGAAGTATATGAATGGAATTGTTTTTGTTAAGGAATTAAATGTAAATAAAAAACTATTCAAAAATATGTCCACGTTTAATTGGAGAAACACTTAATTCCATATTCAATTTTAATTCGATCGGATATGTGAGTCACTGTATTTGCAACATGGAAATATACTGTGAGGACGGTAAAAAACTGGATCAAACTATAATGTCATTGCTCGATACAAATATAGGTTTGGGATATCATCTGTATATGGACAATTATTATAACAGTATTCGTACTGCAGAATTGCTACTAAAAAATGGTACTCGAGTTTGCGGTACAATTAGAGTGAATAGAGGTATTCCCGAATCTATGAAGCATATCAGATTAAAAACTGGAGATTATACATTTAAAAGAAAAAACGAAATTTTAGTACAGGCGTGGAAGCCAAAACGCAAAATCGTATACATGATCTCTACAATACATTCGGCAGAACTAAAACAACAAAAGTACATCGGAAAACAAAACAAGCAATTACAAAACCACAATCCGTCATTGATTATAACAAATATACGATGGGCGTAGATTTGGCCGACCAGTTTTTATCATATTATTCCATCCTGAGGAAAATAGTGAAATGGACAAAAAAAAACAGTTTTGTTTCTGTTAAATTGCACATTGTTGAATGCATATAGATTATATGTTGAGTTCAATGGTAACATTATAAGATATAAACAGTTTTTGCATGCTGTGGGACGTTTATGGATCGAGGAATACTCAAGTGCTCAAAATGTATCGAGTGATTGTGCGGAAGAAATAACTAATCTGCATTAGTTCCTACACCTCGCACACCAAAATATGATCACCCTCAGAGACTTTCGGGTGATATGAAAAAGCACAACGTTACTCGAATTATTGGATCTGGGAACAAAAATCGATATGTACGACGTCCATGCAAAGTTTGCTCTGCTAGCAAAAAAAGAAGCGAGAGTAGTTTTATGTGTGCTCTATGCCTAGTACCATTACATCTTAGAAAATGCTTTAAAAAATATCATACATCCCTTAAATATTAATATTTTTCTTTCCATTTATATTATATATATGTAATAATAAATCATAAAATAAAACAGTTGTATTTTTTCATGATTATAAATAAAAATTTTTGATTTTGCTTCTATTCACGTATTCATTGATTATAAACAAGCGAATCATGCCGGCGCCCAGGTTTTAAGCGGTCGATACGGTGCCGGCGCTCAGTCTTTAACCCCTTAACCTACGATTTAGATTCGAAGATGTTGGGCCGAAATCGTATAGAAGCTCGCGCAGCGTTCGAGTAATTCGCACGACTTGTGTAACACGCTGATCGGGCCAATCGTAAACATGACGGGCATCGCCCGTGGTAGGACGATCGCGGTTTGTAGATAGCACAGACAAGGCTCGTGATGTATTTCTGTTATCTCTTCGGATCGTGATCAGTGTCAAGTTGTTCTTGGTCACATTCGCACGTCGAAATTTACGTTCGTAAATTCTAGAAAAGCAACCCCAGAAGATGTTCTCAAGAAAGAGATTTCGTGATGAAAGCAGTGAGAATTGTGCTGATAATTTTGCTAACGGAAGTGACGATATATGTCGAGTTCGAAGAAAGTGTAGCCGATTAGTTATTGATGATACATCCGATGACTCTCAACTACCAGAGTCCTGGCCTTGGAAGGAAATAAGAAATAGTCCAAAAATCTGGAACTATACGATGACTCCTGGCCTTACAGAGGGAGCCTTATGTCAATTAGGAGGAAGTGGAGAAGAATTTGATAAATTTAATCTAATATTTGATGACATATTTTGGAACAATATTGTGACCGAAACTAACCAGTATGCAGATCAAATACGAGAAAATCCACATAGAACACGAGAAATCGACGACGCTTGGTTTCCTGTAGACTCTACCGAAATGAAAAGATATTTCGCCTTGACCATTATAATGTCACAGGTAAAAAAACCAAGAATCCAAATGAATTGGTCGAAGAGGGCTGTTATCGAAACGCCCATATTTAGAAAATCAATGCCTTTGAAGAGATATCTACAAATTACAAGGTTTTTGCATTTCTCAAACAATAATCTGGTTGCCAATACCGATAAAATGAGCAAGATTAAACCTGTTATTAATTTTTTGAACCAACAATTTAAAGAAGTGTATATAATGAAAAGACATTTCTATTGATGAATCGCTTATGAAATTCAGGGGGCGTCTATCGTATAAGCAATTCAATCCATCCAAAAGGGCAAGGTTTGGCGTCAAAATTTATAAATTATGTGAGTCTGAGTCAGGCTATTGTTATCAATTTAAAATATATACCGGCAACGATAAAATAAACTGTGATGACAGCGCTTCGGAATGTGTTGTCAAAGAGCTTGCTGAGTCAGTGCTGCACAGGGGTCACACTTTATACATGGACAATTGGTATTCTTCCCCAAAATTATTTATGACGTTATCACATAAATATAAAACAAATGTAATTGGCACAGTACGTTCGAATAGGAATATGCGAAAAGATTTGTGCAGTGTAAAATTAAAAAGGGGGAATACGTAATAAGAAGCTGCAACCGAATACTCGCTATAAAATGGAAAGATAAGCGAGATGTACAGGGTTTTCCATTTCGGGCTTCCGAAAGTATACAACCCTGCGCTGACAACCGTTTGACATATCTGTCAACCAAAGCGTCATATCATTAGTTGAATGTTTGCCATTTTACAATATGGATCGTTTTAGCATCGCACAACGTGTTAATTTTGTTAAATTATACTACAAAAATAGTGATTCTCCGGCACGCGTATATCGAGCATTACGATCAGATTTTGGTCATGGACGGCCTACAGAGCACACAATTGCTAATGTAGTGCGTAAATTCGAACAAACTGGGTCCGTAGCGGATATTGTGAGACCTGTGCACAATCGTAATGTGCGTTCGGCCGAAAATATTGCTGCTGTTGCTGCCAGTGTGGAGGATGACCCGAATGTTTCGATTCCACGGCGTGCTCAGCAATTGGGCTTATCAAAAACATCATTGTGGCGAATTTTGAATTTGGATTTGCACCTGCATCCATATAAGGTCCAGTTGGTGCAAAAATTAGAGCGTGGTGACCATGGAATGCGTCGGGCATACGTCGATTGGGTGAACGAACAACAACAGCAAAATGCTGAATTTTCGCATAAAATTTTCTTCAGCGATGAAGCACATTTTGAGCTTGGTGGCTATGTGAACACCCAAAATTTCCGTATATGGGGCTCAGAAAATCCACACGTGATTGTTGAGAGGCCATTGCATCCGCCAAAAGTCACTGTTTGGTGCGCATTATAGTCTGGTGGAATCATCGGGCCGTATTTCTTTGAAAACGAGGACGGCGAGACGGTAACCGTGAATGGTGAGCGCTATGGCAGCATGTTAACCGATTTCTTTTGGCCAGAAATTGAAGATATTGATACGGAGGACATGTGGTTTCAGCAAGACGGCGCCACGTGCCACACAACACGACCGAACATGGCCATATTGCGAACAAAATTTGAAGGACGCATAATTTCGCGTTTTGGTGATGCCAATTGGCCGAAAGATAGTGCGATTTAAACCCGCTAGATTTTTTTTTGTGGGGTTACGCTAAAGACCGTGTCTATGCCGACTCTCCGCAAACTCTTGAGCACTTGAAAGACAACATTCGTCAAGTTATGGCCGAAATACCGCCCCATATGTGCCGAAAAGTCATCGAAAATTACCTGTTTCGGATCAAGGTCTGCGAGGAAGCCCTAGGTGGCCATTTAAATGATGTTGTGTTTCACATATAATGGCATAAACCAAACTTCATTGTGAAATAAAAGTTCAATCGAAATTCGAATTCTAGGTGTGTTTTATTTTGATTTATTTTCGGAATTTAAAAATGGAAAACCCTGTATATATGATGTCGACAAAACATGAAACAGTCGAAATTATTTCACAAGGATGTTACATGTATATCATACCGTTACAGATTACTAATTTTGTATTTTGGATTTTTGTATAAATAAACATTTTGTAATAAACAATTTGTAATAAACAATTATTGCATTAGGCTGTAATTGCATGTCAAATATTCCACGTAATATTCACTTCTGGCTCGACCATCGTACGCGGGCTATGCCCGTAATATTCACTTCTGGCCCGATCACCGTACGCGGGCTATGCCCGTAATATTTACGTTTGGCCCGACGATCGTACGCGGGCTATGCCCGTAATATTTACGTTTAGCCCGACCATCGTACGCGGGCTCTGCGCGTCATTGTAGGTTAAGGGGTTAAATGTCTCAGATGCCACCGGCGTACAATGTGCTAAGAAAGATGACCTGGAAGCCAATCAAAATTAACAACAAACAAGTGAAACTAGTTAATGAAGTGAGATACCTCGGCATTCACCTGGATCGTAGAATAACCTGGAAAACGCACATAACGAAAAGGAGCAAAGAAGAGTCACTTTCAATAAAATGTACTGGTTGCTAAACAGAAAATCAAAGCCAGCCTAGACGCAAAAATAACAGTTTATAAAAGTGTCATAAAGCCCATATGGACCTATAGCATCCCACTCTGAGGAGCGCAAAAAATCCAAAATAGCAATAATCAAACGGGCACAGTCCAAAATAATCAGAGAAATGACCGGCGCACCGAGATACATATGTCAGCAACAAAATTTTGCTGGGACACAAATACTAAGGAGGTCGAAGAAGAAATTCCAACTACAGCAAAAAATATGCGCAAACTAAATCCGATAAAAAGATACCCACGGACAACAAATCGTCAGTCAATTGCAACAAATTACCAACAATAGGAACTACGAATTCTAAAAAAGTGAACAAAGCCAGCCAAGTGGCCAACTCAATTATTGCAAACCCTGAAGACATTAAGTCGGAAAATATTAAAGTAACACTGTTAGTCCTAACTCTCCTGGTGGGAGATATAGTCTATCAACTATATAAGGACTACAGGAGAGGTCTCAAAAAAAGTACTCAAACAACCAACGATAAACAACACCAACCAAACTACCCAACCTGGGCCGTCATCATCCAGCATCAACCTGGATACTTTGGAGAGTTGTCAACATCCAACACAATACCATCAGCCATCAGTGCAATAATGCTGCTTAGATGAGGAATCTAGCATCATTCCACCACTAGAGTTCGACGCTGCTATTGCTCAGTCGACATTTTCTAGTGTTTTCCAGACTCCTTAATATTTTAAAAATACGATTTTGTCCAAAATGAATATCTTTAAATATAGACGATGATGAGAAACGTGAAGCCCAACTATATTTCTTCGAAAGAAGCGGATTTCCAGGCACTATTATATGTGTTGACGGCACACACCTTAAAATTAAACAGCCAACGGAAGACAAAAGCCTGTATTAAAAAAGAAAAGGTTTCTGTTCGCTAAATGTAATGATTGTAAGTCTTTACGATTTATTGCAGTTGGATATTTCTTTCTTTATATATGTAATTTAATTTAGATTTGCGATCATAAAAATCGCATAAGGTTTGTTGATCCAAGACACCAAGGGGCCAGTCATGATTTTCACATCTGGAGATTAACCGAAGCTCGGAATTTTTTCGAAGAACTCCGCAGAAACGGGGAAAGGATTGGATTTTGGTAACATTTCTTAAAACATATCCAACATGTTCTTTAAAATATCTCGTCTTTTAGAACCTTGGCTGATGACCCCTTTTCATAATACCTCGCCAGGTAACCCGCAAAAAAATTACAACAAAAAACATACCAAATCACACCACATTGTTGAGCGAGTAATTGGGGTGCTAAAAAATAGATACCGATGTATTTTGCAAGAAAGACAATTAAACTATTCACCTGAAAAAGCATGGAAATAAGTCCTGAAACGCAACACTCCAGAAACAGAATTTTGCTAGCAATTCAAAATAATAAAAATAAAAACAAAATAAATTTTCTTTTATTAACTAAATTGTTCTTCAATTGCAGAATATAAAATGGAGAGTCTATTAGTCTTTAAATCCATTTTTCGAACTGGAAACCTCGAAATTTATGAATTGTAGTATGATTTAAAATCAAAATATTCATATAAAAAAATAAGAAATCAACAAAATTCCTGACCAATCAAAACGAATTTAATAAATGTTCATTCAAGAAATGGTTTTGCTTCAAGTTATTTGGGCAAAAACTAAGAAAAGTGGAGCCTTAATCACAAGTTAACTCAATAGTCTTAATAGCAAATCAATTTAAATAAAAACAATCTAGAAGCACCCAACTCTAATTTTAGAATACGATTTTTTAACACAAGCTTCTCGCAAAGACTTTTTTCAGTGTCTTTATTGTGTCTTGCTCCTCGAGGCAGTTTTTCTTCATTCCGCCATTATTTTGGCGTTTAAAGTTTTCTTACATTGGAATTCAGTTCTTGCAATGCAGTGCCGTTCTTCGATAGATTGATGAAAATTCCTCTGGATAGCAATTTGTTCTTTAACACTATTTCTACCACGATTTTGTGTATACCTATTTCGACCAAAAGGTGTCTTTTGACACCTTTGCGTTTAGATGCAAATAATTATGGAAATAATTATTAAAACATGTTCTCCTTTTTTTTTATCTTCCTCTTCTTCTTCAGTGTTTGACGAGTAATTTTCATATTCGCTATCGATTTCATAGTCACTTTCAAAAAATTCATCCAGCTCATCTTCTCTTTCAGATTGTGAGACTTCATCAATCTTAGAGCATTCATCACTTATATTATTTATTTCTTGCAATACCTCCTTGATTCTTGAAATTCTGGACATCCTTAGAATTAGATACAAATTAGAATAAATAAACTAAATAATAATACAAACCTGAAATGGCAATTTCAACAAATTTTACACGACTATATATTTGAAATGAAGCCAGTGCGAAGTAAACACCAGAACTAAAAACTGCGTTGTACAATTGGTTTTAGAACTAATCACTTATGATCACACAATGATCTCCAGTAAAATGCAACATTGCAAACAACAACCGAATATAAAAATTATACCGGGGAATTCAGTGTTGCGGGTCTAGATTTTCAAATTGCTGGAATTTTTAACCGAAAATTTCTGGCATTTTCTAAAACTTGCTGAGAAGATCATATACATAGCACAGAAATTCCATGGCTTGGTATAATAATACGAAGAGGAAAAAACCAAGAACAAATTACAGTTCAGTCCATCACTGTTGCCAAATTTATGTCATGTGTAGTTTCTTTATATTTTTTATTTCTTGCTGTGAGAAAAATCGTAAAGGTGTCAAAAGACACCTCATGGTAGAAATAGGTATATCATGTACGTTTATACTGATCCAGGATGAGCTGGAGGAAAATGATAACGCTAAATAAATTTAACAATTATTATACGAAAAGTCAAAACATTAACTTAGAAAAAATTATTAAACTTTGAAATTAATTTCAAGTTAAAATTTCAAAAGGTGTCTTTTGACACCTTTGGTAGAAATAGTGTTAAGGATATCAATTGGTGTGTCTCTCGAAGCACTTTTTGGGTTCATTGCACTATTTTCTTCTTCTTCGAGGGATGACATATTATTTTCTGTTTCAACATTTTCAATTGTACCAAAAGAGAATGCCCTTTTAATTCATTCAACCTTATTATTTACGGAAGTGACCTCAATTACCTCATCTTCTAGTGCTGATAAAGGCATTTCATAGTAAGGCCCATCGCCTGTTACCTTCTTTTCCTTATTATTATAAATGAGTTTTCTTTTTAACATAGGCCTTATAATCAAACCAAACCTAGAATGTACATATATTGGTATTTAAAATTAATTAAACAAAGTTTAAAGCACATTATGTATTCAATTTCTTACCCCTAATATTTACTTTGGTTTTCATTCTAAATATCCTGTTCTTCTTCAAACAGATGCATCATGTAAAGGTGGACCTATGCTGTTTAATTCCTTTGCACAATTTTCCCAAAAAGAGGATTGATCACATTTTGCAAACCCTTTGGCTATATCTGGTTTAGCTTTAAGAAGCTCAACCAATCTTTGGTATTGTTCTTTTTTGGTTGTTTTACCCCTAATAAAAAATATAACCTATATTTTATCAATACAACATATAAAAAGATTAACTTGCAGCAATATCTTTTCCGCAAGTAAAAAATGTCGGAGAATTAATTATTTAATTTGACGTTTCGTACGAAACTTAGAATATGGTCAGTTCGCTCGGAACAGATTTCCGAATTCGAACGAAATGTAGAATATACATTTAGGTTCCGTTCGGAATATTTCCGATACGTCGGAATGCAGAATATGGACAAATATCGGAGATGATGTCAAACGAGTTTTATTTTAAATTAGCTTTATTAAGTGGAGATAATTTAGGTTTTATTTTTTGTATGAGCTACATTGCAATCATTATTGTAGGTTCTACAGACAGCTCAAAAGTGTAATGCAACAACAATTAAGGGAAAATCATTTACTGATTAGGGATATATAGTAGATAATTACAATGAAGATTTATTACAATTACAAGATGGCGTCAAACAAGAATATTTATTTCATAGAATTCCGGATTTCCATTTAACGAAAAACGTTGATGGTAACATAATGCACGATCTATTCGTAGGGATTTGGCGATATGAATTACCAGGTGTAGAACTTAATTCCTGTGGGTTTTCTTAACCACTTCGGTACGAGTATCGACTATAGTCGACGGCCACAGATGTACACGCACAGCCGAGTGTCGACTTTAGTCGACTGCCGTGATATGAACGCACACGGCCGAGCGTCGATTATAGTCGACTGCCAAGAACTTTTACCTTAGCTCTGCAATTGCAGTGTTTACGTCCAGAAATAGACATATCTAGGAATCTATAATAGGGATCAATCAATGCACATACTCGTATCTCCAGAGTAGCTCCTTGAAAGACAGGGTTCTATCGTATAAACGGCTGTATAAAATTAATTTGGTGTGTAGTAGTTGCGCTCAGATCACCGCGAAACACGAACCCATGAACACGCTCTTTTTACAAGTGCATAATAGTTATTATAATACGTTTTCGATTCATGTAAGTAATAATAACAATGTGTATTTGTTAAAGATAGCGCTTTCTCAGCGTTACTTATTGTAAAGCAAATCATATTTTGCCATTATATTTTTGTTATATGCTTGAATTTTTTTTGTTCTAAATCTCTCTCTCTCTCTTTCTTTTAATTTTCATATAAATAGATGGTCTCTACTGAATGTAAACCCTCTTCTGTTCTACATTTCGAAGAAGCAATTTGTTGAGTTTTGAAGAATAAATTCTTAAAAGGTTATGGGCCCAGTACACGTGTTTGGCAACTAGCTGTGTTTTCCTGCTCCATTTTTTTTATGGATAAAGAAAACGTTGTGTCTGATAGTAGTGCTATCGAAGATTCTGCATTTCACGATCAAACCTTATCAAATCGATCGGAGGAGGAATTTTATGAAATTGATCCGGAGGATTCGGTAATCCACATTGAACCATTATTTTCGCAACCACAACCTAATATGGCAGAATCAAAGATGTATCAACATAATCGATTCAATGGACAAAATTACCAACTGTGGAAACTGCAAATGGAAATTTATATGACAGAAAACAAGCTGAAACCGTACATCATGGGGACAACCGCGAGGCCAGCAGCAAATCCAGGAGATTGGGATAATAAAGACGCTGAAGCTAAAGCGTTCATTATGAGAGGCCTCGAATTGGAGCAGCTCAAATATCTTACAAATTGTTCCACTGCTGCTGAAATGTGGAAACGGCTCAAGACCGTTCATTCAGAACGAAGTGAGCAATCCGCATAGGTACTGTTGGAAAAATTTATTAATTGTAAAATCGAAGAAGAAGAAAGCATGGCTGACTATGTGGCTCGTGTTACTCTGCTTAGTCAACGTCTAAGGGATATGGACATGGAACAAAAGGAGCCAATGATAATAGCAAAGATTCTAAGTAGTCCACCTTCGAAATTTGATCACGTAAGAACAGCATGGTATGCGGTGCCTCGAAGTGATCAAACTATAGAGAAATTAACGGATCATCTGGTAAACGAAGAATCACTTTTAAACCTTCGAGCAAGTACTTGAGACAATAACACAGCTCAAGGTGGTGTTTTCGCAGTAAGTAGCATTGATAAAAGAACCAATGATAAAACAACAAATAAAGATAATTTAAAACGAAGCGGCAAATGTAATTATTGCCACAAGCAAGGACATTGGGCTAGAGAATGCTTCAAGTGGCAAAAAGATCGACAATCAAAGCCAACAGATCATCGCATGCAGAAGAGTACTGGGCATTCACTCATGCTTCAGAAGGAGACGGATGAACGTGGTTGTAATCGGTCAATCAATGACGGCAAATGACAAAATTAGAGATGCATGGTTTGCTGATTCTGGCGCCACTGATCACATGTCTTTTCAAAGGGAATTTTTTACAAATTTCGTGTCATTTTTGGACAACACATGTCAAGTCAGAGTTGGTGACAGTCGAAAGCTGTCGGTACTTGGAAAAGGCGACGTTGAAGTTCATGTCACTAACAGGAAGAGTCATACACCTGTGCATATCTTCAAAGACGTTTTATACGTTCCACATCTTGGCCGAAATTTTATATCTGTATCGAGATCAGCCGAGAAAGGCATGAAAGTAATTTTTGAGGAAGGTGCACAACGGGTCAGTTTCATGTCATGACAGGATCAACTGTCATAGCTGATGGAATTCGTGACAACAGGCTGTATAAGGTGAATTTGGAACCGGTCAAGTCAAGTGAACTGAATGCTGTGTCATCAGCATCATTAATGTGGCATGAACGTTTAGGCCATGTGAATTTCAGGACACTTCGGGAGATGAAGAACAAGGAAACTGTTAAAAACCTAGTTTTCAATGAGGTATCGAGCGGCCATCCATTCTGTGAAGGCTGTTCATACGGAAAGCAGCATCGTATGAGTTTTCCAAAAACAGGAGCAAAACGAGCGCAAACACCTGGTGAGACGTTTCATGTAGACGTATGTGGTAAAATGAACACATCATCAATTGGTGGTGCTAATTATTTCATGTTAATAAAAGATGACTTTTCTAGATACTGTTTTGTCTACTTCTTGAAAAACAAGACAGAAGTGTTGACCAATCTTATGAAGTTTTATGCAGATGTAAGAGCTGATGGTCACGAAATTAAAAGATTGAGATCCGATGGAGGCCTGGAATTTTGTAACGATGACGTCAAACATTTTCTATTGAGTAAGGGAATTAAACATCAAATATCAACACCCCGAGCACCTGAACAGAACGGTCTAATCGAAAGACAGAACAGAACGGTCGTAGAAAGTGCAAAAACTATGCTGCATGGCAGGCAGTTGCCAATGTTTTTGTGGGCAAAAGCGACGAACACAGCAGTGTACATGAAAAACAGAACAGCATCAGAGACTAATGGAGGAGTCACCCCGTACGAGAAATGGTTTGGAGCAAAACCATCAATAGATCATCTCAGGGTTTTTGGTTGTGAAGTACCGTCGTGTGGGGCTACTTTGTGCAGCGGGGGCTACTTTGTGCAAATTTGAATTTGCCACTTAGCGAGTGCTGCAATCTATTGTTGTTTTTTTTACGTTAAAAACGTGCGGAATTTGAAGATAGAGGTCTCCTCTATTACTAGAAACATTTTCTCGAATTTCAAAACAATCTGAATGGGTGTTTTGGGTATCGAATTTCAACAACTTTTCTATAACGTCGAACGTCAAATTGTGCGCGTGGAAACTTTAGCTGTGAAATGCAAAGACGTTGATAAAAAAATTGTTGTAAGTGCAAATTTATTTATTTATATATTAATAAACAATCATATCATGTTAGTTTTAAAAAAAATTTAAATTAATAACAAATAATCTGCAAATGAAAAAAAAATGCACTGTGGGGCTACTTTGTGCAAAGTTTTATTTGTTTTTTTTTTCGACAGAAAAATGGTCAGACGGTACAAAAAAATACCTGGAACGAGAAACTACCGTGATTACACTGCAGAAAAGCTGCAAAAATGTTTGCAAGCAGTTTCTGGTGGTATGTCGATTGCAGAAGCTTCTCGAGAGTACAACATCCACAGAAATACTATCTCCAATAAAATTAATAAAAAACACAAGAAACGTGCTGGTAAATAATTATTTTGCTTCTTCGGAGACTTTTTAAATGAATTAATTAAACGATTAAATAACTAAAACAAATTTATTTTAGGACATCAAGTAATTTTGACAGAAACCGAAGAACAAGTTCTGTCTAAGTATTGTGCGCTTTTAGCCGAATAGGGTGTACCTTTGGATCTATTAGATCTAAGGCTCATCACCAAAGGATACCTTGACCGCACAAACAGGAAGGTTCTTGCATTTAAAAAAAACATGCCAGGAAGAGATTGGGCTAGGAATTTTATGAATAGACAATCTGAAGAGCTGAAAGAAAAATTCGCTATGAATATTCGGAAAAGTCGAGCGGACATTTCTAGAACGATTGTCGATAACTTTTTTGACAACTTTTCTAAAGAAGTGCCGTCCGTTCCTGGTTCCAACATATTTAATTATGACAAAACGAATCTGTCCGACGACCCTGGAAAGAAGAAAGTCATATCGAAGCGTTCATGCAGGCGTACTGAACGGGTGATAAATTCATCGAAGAGCTGCATTTCACTCATGTTTTGTGGAAGTGCGTCGGGATACGTGTTGCCTCCATACACAGTGTACAAAGCAACACATCTATATGACAATTGGGTATTAGGTGGACTGAAAAACAGCCGTTTCCATCGTTCAGCTAGCGGTTGGTTCGATCTAGAAACATTCGAAGATTGGTTCGAAAGCTACTTTCTCGTTCATACACGGCACATTCCAGGGAAGAAAATTCTCATTGGCGACAACGTTTCGAGTCACATTTCGGTTCGAGTTGTGCAACTGTGTCAAGAAAATGATATCAAACTCATTTTCCTCCCACCTAACTGGACAAATTTGTTACAACCTCTAGATGTGACATTTTTCGGACCAATGAAAAAAGCTTGGCGCGATATTTTGGAAACCTGGAAATCAACGTCTAGAGGAAGTAAGGCAACTGGTCTCGATAAATCGCAGTTCCCTCGTCTACTCAACAATCTGATGAAGAAGATTGGGTTATCGACCAGTCAGAACATTATTTCAGGGTTCCGTGCAACGGGTATTTTTCCTCTCGATCGTCAAAAAGTGTTGGAAAAACTACCGATTGAAGATCTTGGTGCTGTCGAAGAAGGAATATCTGCCGAGATAATCGATCATCTCAAAGCAATTCAATATACCGATCAATCCTCAAGAAAACCACGAAAAAGGAGGCTGACAGTTGCTCCTGGCAAGAGTATCTCTGTTGAAGACGTGGAGAAAGAGCCAGTTCCAGGACCATCGAATTCAAAGAAGAGGAAAACAAACAAGGTTCAATCTGATTCTGATGGTGGAAATTCGGATGTTGGAGAAGAAGAAGAAGAAGAAAGAGACGAAGAAGAGATTCAGAAAGCTACTCTCAGTGCGAAGGATCTGAAGAAAGGTGACTACGTGATTGTGATTTATGAAGGAGAGTATTTTCCAGGCCAAATTGTGAGCGCCAAACGTAAAAGAAACGAGTTTGACGTGTTCACAATGACCAAAACTTTGAAAAGTTGGAAGTGGAGCGAAACCCAAAAAACTGACACGTATAATCTCGAAGACATTGTGAGAAAAATTAGCGAACCAAAAGTTGTTAATAAACGTGGTCTCTACCGCGTTAAAGAGATCGAAACACTTTGGGGGAAGTAAAAACTCGAGATTAGCGACGTGATTTAGATGCACATTATGATGTTCCTATTTGTCAATTATATTAATGTTAATGAATATGTAATAATTATGTTCGAAATTTGATTCATTTTATTGTTAAAAATGTGTATGGTTTTCTTTTGTCTAAACTTAAATGTTTTGAAATAAATATTCTTTCTAATAAAATAATCCACCTTAAAAATGGTTTTTTCAACGCTAAAAATCATTTTCGAACTAGTATCTTTGCATTTTTCGATATTTTTTATATTAAAAAGTCATCAATTAACTTTTCTAACAAATTTATATCAATAATTTTACTAAAAGCATGATTGTTAACCTGAATTTCCCCACTTGGGGGGCTACTTTGTGCAACGTATGTTTTGATTTGTTGTTTGTAAATATTACATTCAAATATTGCCAATATGGGCACAATTCATTCGTCTGAGTCCAGTCATGAATATAATTGCAATGCATTGTACTAAAGTTCGAATTAACATAGTTTTTTCATATCTCAAAGTACAAAAACTGTAAAATCCTGCACAAAGTAGCCCCACACGACGGTATATGTTCACGTCCCAAAGGTACAACGAACACAGTGGGAGAAAAATTCCATTAAGTGTCAGATGATCGGATATAATGATGAAAGTAAGGCATATAGGATCTATGAACCAACTGGGAGAAAAATATTGATTAGACGAGATGTGATATTCAATGAAGATCGTGATTCAGTACATATGATGACTGAAATAAAACGAAATGAAACATTTCAATCTGAAGAACCACAACAATTCTCTGAGGACGAGGAAACTAATAAAAGGCAGAAAAATCCAAGACCGATACAACCAAACATGAATTGTTTACTTTTCTTGCGTTAACGCTTATAATGTCGCGTATGAAAAAATTATCTATAAAAGAATATTGGAGTACTAATGATGTACTTAGAACCGATATATTTAATAAACATATGTCGCGAGATAGATATATAGTATTGCTAAAGATGCTTTGCTTTAGCGACAAAAACTCTGAAAGGTCAGAAGATCGACTGACAAAAATTCGAGAACCTTTTGATAAACTGCGCGACACATTTAAAAAATCATTTACTCCATTTAGGAATTTATGCATTGACGAGAGTCTGTTACTTTTTAAGGGACGATTATTTTTTAAGCAGTATATACCATCCAAAAGAAATAGGTTTGGGATAAAATCTTTTGTATTGTGCGATTGTTCAACGGGATTCATTTTGGATCTAATTGTTTATACCGGCTCAACTACCGAGGTGCAAGCTTTTCCTGAAAAATTCGGTAAAACTGGCAATATTGTTGCAACATTGCTGCAACCTTATTTAGGAAAGGGTCATGAATTATTCGTAGATAACTGGTATTCAAGTCCTGCATTATTCGAATATTTGCACAGCTTTAAAACAAACGCATGTGGGACAGTAAAAAAGCGATGTGGAGGTATGCCGAAAATGCCAGAAAAATTACAAAAAGGAGATCTTAGTTTTAGATCATCAGGAAATCTGCTCGCACTGAAATGGCAAGACAAACGCGAAGTTTGGATGGTATCAACTAGTCATTCAGCAGAATATAAAGATTATCAAAAGAAAAACTATCAAACGGGTGAAAATATCGAAAAGATAATACATGAATTATAGATTATAGCAATTCGATGGGTACAGTTGACAAAAGCGACGCAATCATTAGTACGGTTTCATGCACAAGAAAAGCGCTGAAATGGTACAAGAAATTATTTTTTCATTTATTAGACGTTTCAGTATGGAATGCATATTGTTTATATAAATTTAATACAAAAAAGAATATATCAATGTCGGAACCTCGGGAATACAACACTGGTACTTCGTCAGTAAATTTTATGCGTTTCAAAGAAAGACATTTTCCAACGCTGTACAATAGTGATAAAACAAAAAGGAAAAATCCAATGAGAAGATGTATCGTATGTTCAAAGGATAAAAAAAGGTGTAGTACTAGATATTATTGTAAAAAATGCAATGTTGGCCTATGTGTAGTCCCATGTTTTGAAATGTATCACACCAAACAATAACATTTATTGTAATATTCAAACACCTGTAATATAAATGAAATAAAACAATAATTTTGAGTTAAATTTTCTGAAAAAGAGCAAAACGGATTCACTGTCGATGCACGAAGCAGCATGTAAGGTGGCGGCGGTGAGTGCCGGCTGTGGGCAAAATTTCGTGGCCGATGCGCGCCGTACCGAAGTGGTTAACAGAGCGTCACTGAAGTATATATACATTGTCAATTCGACATATGTGATATTTCGTAGAGCTGTCAATAGGTTATAGCACGGCGTATGTTTTTTTCCTAGGTAGAAGTAAACTCTTCATTCTGTGTGTCAAGCGAAATATGTCTAATTTGGGCCGACCAAAGAGAATTTGCGGCACGCATTGTTTTTGTTCTATAATCAGAAAAAAACTGCAGCTGAAAGCCGGCATTTGCTCGTCGAAACCTATGGCGACTTTGCTCCACACATTAACACCTGTGAGATGTGGTTTAAACGTTTTAAAAGTGGTCAATTTGATGTGAAAGACAAGGAGCGTCCTGGGCAACCAAAAAAGTTAAAGGACGCAGAGTTAGAGGCTTTGTTGGCTTTGATAGCACGCAAACTACACAGCAGATGGCAGAGAATCTTAATGTTACACAGAGAGCCATCAGCAAACGTTTGAAGGCCATAGGGAAGATATTGAAGCCCGGAAAGTGGGTTCTTCACAAACTCACTCATAGGCTCATAGGTAACTCACTGGAAAGGCGCAAAATAATTTGTGAAACTTTGCTTCAACGCTTCGAAAGAATGTTTTTCTTGCACCGCATAGTAACCAGCGACGAGAAGTGGATCTATTTTGAGAACTCAAAGCGCAAAGCATCGTGGGTTAGTCCAGGACAGCCATCAACTTCAACATCAAAGCCAAATCGTTTGGGGAAGAAGGCCATGCTTTGTATTTATCTGGTGGGACCAGAAAGGTGTGGTGCATCGAAAGCTCTTAAAACTTGGTGAGACTGTTAATACGGCTCGGTACCAACAGCAACTCATCAATTTGAACAACGTATTGCTCAAAAATCGGCCCGAATGGGAAAGAAGACACGGAAAAGCAATTCTCCTCAACACAACGCTCCGTCTCATACAACAAATGCGGTAAAACAAACGTTGAAAAGACTAAATTGGAAAATTCTAGCTCACCCGCCGTATTCCCCGATCTGGCCCCGTCCGACTACTACCTCTTTTCATCGATGTCACTTACCCTTAGAGAGCAGCAGTTCAAAACTTATGAAGAACTCGAAAATTGGGTTGATGACTGATTGGCTTCGAAACTGGAAGAGTTCTATTGGAAGGGAATTTATAAATTACCCGAAAGATGGGAAAAATGTATATCTAATGACGGTGCATACTTTGAATAAAGAATATTTAACAGTTTTTTCACAAATATTGCTAATTTAAAAAACAAAAACCCATAGAAATTAAGTTCTATACCTGGTATCATTAATTCTAAAATAAGGTATATGTAACTTGAATAAAACCTTTCCCAAATTTACAGAGGCACATATAACAAAAGGTCATTATAATAGTATATTGATCGAGAGTCAACATATCTTATTTTACTTTAGCCTTAAAAAATAAAATTGATGCTCTGCGAAAGATTCATTTTTAAGAGAGGACTTAGGAAAAGCGTTTTGAAATTACCTTCAAAAACTACGAATTTAAAAAAAAATTCCAAAGTATGATATGGTAAGCTTAAATAATTCACAGCTCATGGACAATTTGTTCTATTTTTATTGGTAGTAAAAAATAAAATATACCTGCACTAAATTCACTGGATAATTCCTGAGTGTGTATGATACAAAGGAACTAATAACTAGTAATAATCGACGGATTTAACTACAAATGAAAAGTAATGAATCGATATTAAGATATAAAATTTGACTTTAACTATAATAATCAAATTCACGTTTTCTAATAATTTAATCTTTCTGGCGGTTTTACAATTCTTGCAAAATCTGTTCTGTAATAGCTATTTCCATCACTTCGTTCTATATTTATCTCTGCTTGAAGGGTAATTAGTTTGTTACAACTTTCAGTAGGAGAATTGTAAGTTTCCTTAGTAAAGTCACCGTTAGATTCAGAAGCCGGTGAGGCATTTTCTTTGATATCATCATCTATGCTTCCGAAACGAGTTTCAAAAGCTGAGGGTCTTAGGTGCTTTAAGTTTTTTCGAAATATTGTTCTGTTTTCAATCTGAATGATGTAAGACCGTGGACTTTAATTTTATCTGCAATCTTAACAGATTGCCAAATTTTGCCACGCTGAACTGCTACGTTATTTCCCTTGATAAAAGACTTCTCGTTACGATTAGGGATTTTTCTATCATGGTATTATTTATACTTATTATGATTTTCGCAAGTTATGTTTTTAACGTCTTCAGTAAGGAAAGGAATCAACAGACATCTTTATTATCTTCCGAGTACTTCTTGAATAGAGATTTGGCAATATAAACACCTCTGTCAGCCAAGTCGTTTGACCACGGAGGGCTGGAGGTTAACTCAAAATTCCATTGTTGTGTAAAATTTTCTATTCCACGTGAATTTTAGGAAACGTTATCCGAAATTAATATTTGGGGAATTCCGTGAAGTGCAAAAATTTCTTATAATATTTTAATGACTTCATTAGCTGTCTTATTCCTTAGGAGCTTTATTTTTATCCATTTCGAATAGTAATCAATAAATGCAAGACATAATTACCAAAATCGAAAAGATCACTTGCAACTTAAATTTCATGTGGAATCAAAAGTTTGAAAATTTGAATTTTGACACCTTTTACAAACTTTACAGTTGCAAATGTATTACTCTATGTTGTTATATGTGCCTGGCCAATAAACTAGAAGTTTGGCTGCTTCTTTATTTTTTGATATGCCTGGCCAATAAACTAGAAGTTTGCCTGCTTCTTTATTTTTCGATATGCCCATGTGGCCAGCATGTAATTTCTCATTTTAAGAGGAACGATAACCCTGTTTTAATAAAATACTACTTCGTTATCATTATTAAATTTCATACCTTAAAGGCCAATATTTTTTTGCTACAAGAGAACTTTATTTAATTCACAAGGCCATCCGTTGTTAAATATCCAATTAACAGCATAGTTTCCTCAACTTCTTTTGTTTCTTTTTCAATTTCGCTTAATTTGTTCTCGGTAATATTCACAGATTAAATAGTATCGTTTAATTTACAATCAACCTCTTCGGTAATGTCAGATTGATAAGCTTTTAATAGTGTATCTGCTCCTAACATTGCCTTCTCTGGGATATATTACACTTTCAAGTCATATATAAGTAATTTTATTTTAATTCTTTGCAGCCTATTTGTGAACTTCGCTTATAAATTTACTAAATATAGGAACAAGCAGCTTGTTAATACAGTGACTGGCTTTACGTAGACATACTCGTAAATTGTTTACATTCAAATAAGCTTGCAAGTATTTCTTTCTCCACTTGGGCATAACGCTTTTCTGCCTCTGTGAGAGCTTTCAATGCATATAACTTAAATATTTAACTACCTGACATCGATATTGGAGCTTTTTCGGGTTGGATTTAATTGTAAGTTATTTTGCTCGATCAATAATACGTCTCAAATTCATATCATGTACAAAAAATTATTAAATCGTCAAAATAGATAAACGTTCCCACCAAATGTTCAAAGTTTTTTGTATTTAATTTTTTAAGAATTTCTGGCACGAAATTTAAATCGATTGGTATTCGTACTAATTTATAACTTCCATACGGTGTACTAAAAGAGCAAATGTCGGTGTTTTCCTCATCTAGCACTACTTTCCAGAAACCATCCTTTAGATCCATAACCCTAAAATATTGCATATTATTTATTTGAGCAGATAAATTCTTAAGTTTGGCGATTTCGAATGTTTCGCGTAATATGTTTGCATTTAAATCTCGAGGATCTAAACAAAGGTGAACGCTTTTATCTGGTTTTTCTTTTACAACTAAATTACGGACCCAGTTTGTAGGCTTAATAATTTTACTTTAACTTTTTCTTATAGAGCATTCGGAAGTCTATGTGGAGGCTTTGTTGTTGGTTTTGCATCTGATTTTAGATAGATTTGACACTTTTCAGGGAAACATCTTAACGGCTGAAAATTTTTTTGATTTTGTTTTATAAATGTTTCTTTATTATTATTGATTACAATAAAATCAACTTTCCATGATCTTTTAAAAATTCCCAATTTTTCGCAAATCTTCAATCCAAGAATAGGAACGGAATTATTTCGAGCAACAATAAAATTATTTTTTGTTTTACCTTTATACAGTGGCGGCCACAAACTTAAGAACATGAAGAAATTTCAAAATTTACTCGCAAACTTGCAGCTTATATTCGTTGCTTTAAAAATCTAACGGTACTATTTGAATAAATGAAGCCCGCACTCATAGAAAATAAAAAAAATTCTCATTCTGTAGCCAAACGTCAAATTTGCTTACTTTAAGTCGTCACTAGTTGGTTTTTGTGCGGACATATACTTAAGAACAAAGTAATTTTGAATAAAAAAAAAGGTTTAATTGATCTAATTTTCAGTCTAACTGAGGTAGTTGGCATATTTTATTGCTTTACATTATTTTTACATTATTATTAATAATTTTAGTAAAACTTGCATAATGAGCAAAGCTAAAAACATCACACCTGAAAAACGGTGCGAAATAAAAGTTTTACGTCAACAAAGCTTAACATTTCGCGCTATTGCAAGACAGCTTGGATTATCTGTTTCGACTTGTTACGGTGCTATCAAATATATTGAAGCTCACGGTACAACAAATAAAATTAGTCGTAAGAAAAAACCACGAAAGACCGATGAGCGGACAGATCGAATTATCGATTGTCAGAAGCTGATCGTCATAAGACTGCTGTTGAAATTCATGCTGAAATCTCGCCTCATATTGACCGACAAATAAGTGTCCGTACAGTTCGCCGTCGCTTAAACGAATTTGGACTAATGGGGCGCATCGCAAGAAAAAAACCATTTATATCCGAGAAAAATCGTAAGGCACGAATAGCTTTCGCCAAAAAGCACATTAATTGGACTCGTGAACAATGGTCTAAAGTCATATTTACGGACGAATCGAAATTTAATAGGTTCTGTTCAGACGGCAAAAGTTATGTAAAGCGCAGAAAACACGAAGAATTCAATGTGCAATGTACGAAACCTACTGTTAAAGGAGGGGGCGGATCTGTACTCGTGTGGGGTTCAATGAGCATAAACGGTACAGGACCTATCCATCGTATTGCAGGAATCATGGATCGTCATGTCTATTTGTACATCGTAAAGAATGTTTTGCTACCATATGCAACAAACGAAATGCCCGAAGATTGGATCTATCAGGCTGATAATGATCCCAAACATACGGCACGGGTAGTGAAGCAGTTCTTGGAGGACGAGAAAATTAATGTTTTAAAGTGGCCAGCACAATCACCCGATCTCAATCCTATTGAGATGATGTGGATTGACATCGACAAGTCGATTAAAAAACAAAAACCCAAGAATATTGAGCAATTGTGGACCGCAATTAAAGATTCTTGGAACAATATTTCCGTTGACAGGTGTATTCGTTTGATTGACTCAATGCCAAATCGATGCAAAGAGGTGTTGCTTCAAAATGGACGAGCTACCAAATACTAATTATAATCAATGTAAACTTTATAAATAAATGTGAAATTTGCTTATATAACTTATTTTTTAAAATTTGTTTTTAAGTATCTGTCCGTTAAAAAATCGTTGTGTGCAAGAAAAATTGTAATTAAATATTAGCTACTGGAAACAGTTGGTCAAGCTTTTGTAAATTTAAAGTACATAATACTTTAATACTATCAATATATAAATTTTTTTTTCAATAAAGATCATTAGGAATATAAAAATAGCACTAATAAATTAAAACCAAGTGGTGTTCTTAAGTATGTGGCCGCCATTGTAGGTAAATTAACGTCATAATTAGAAAATTTAATTTTTTCAAACCATCCTCCCCTAATACTAGCGATTGGCGTTATTTGAATCGTATCTATCTGTAAGCATTCAAGATCTACTTCGTTACTATCATTTAAAATTTCATTAACAGTTCTTTTCTTAACATCTTTTTTACTTATTATTATTATTATTTTTTAGAAACCGACGAAAAATGATTCAATTTGCCGCATTTATTACAATTTTTTCCCGTATGCAGGACGAGAATTTATTTTATGACTATATGAACACAGTGCAATATTTTGTTAATTTGATCGTTTTCTTTGCATTAGCTGAAGCTGGGTTAACGGGACCCTGTCATTTGGCTGAATTGGGTTCACTAATACCAAGAATGATGCTATCGCGTATCATCTCGTCATTTATAGGCTCACTGTAAAGGTTTCTGTAAAATCGTATTTTTTTCCTTACAAATGTCCGTTAAAAATCTATCGAACAATTCGCCTTGTTCTAGTTTCCGCGAATGAAATTTGTATTGTTAATAAACTAAATAATTTTTGGTTGGTAGTACGAATCAAAAGCACTTATAATATTATCATACTTCATTTTTTTCTTTTTCTGTTAACTTTATAGTCTCTAATACTTTAAACTTTATTTTAGAGAGAGAAACTGAGAAATGTAAAATATCTCATATAACAGTTCAAAAAATTCAAAAATATGCGAGCGAAAAATTTCCAAAACCAAAAAATGGTCGACCCGGAGGAGAGTTGGCCTAGATCCTAAGGAAAAAAAGAAGAGCCGTCCAAGCGAAACATTCAATCCGGCAAGTGTGAAGGCGACAATGAAATATGGCGGTGGTTTGGGGTTGTATAACTCCCAACAGTGTTGGGCCTTTAGTTAGAGTGGAAGGAATCATTCGCAAAGAACAATATTTGAAAATTTTGCAAGAAAATCTTCCTTCAACTATGTGTTCTAGTGAAATTCGCACGTCACAGGTAATTTTCCAACAAGACGGAGACTTCAAACACACTACCAAAATTGTGCAGCATTGGCTCAAGAACCAATCCTTTTCAATTTTGAAGTGACCTGCCCAAATTCCACACCTAAATCCTATTGAGCACATCTGGGCTTATATGAAAAAGAAACTGGCCGAGTACAGTGAACCACCCGTAGGAATAAATTACCTATGGAGCCGCGTACGAGACGTCTGGACATCCATACCATTGACACTCATTTCTAAACTCTACGAATCCATGCCTTCCAGAATACAAACAGTTGAAAAATCAAAGGGATATTGGACCAAATATTAAGGGTGCAAAAGTGGAAAAGTGAACTTTTCGACATAACTTTAATTTTATCTTAGTATTTATATAAAGTAAAAAGTAAAAGCAACATATTCTGAATATACAGCCATAAGTGTAAATAACAACATTCCTTTGATTTCCGTCAGCTTTTTCGTTACTTCGTAATAAATATTTAAAAGCAAAAGTGTGGATCATCTTTCCACTTTTGCTCTTCACTGAATATAGGTTAAGGCAGTAAAATTTCATCAATATATAAAAATTCTAAAGTACCAATTGGGTCGAAGTAAACGTTACAAGATATCAACTTAATGTCGCATTAAATGTAAGTTCAACCGAAGAGTTTGGTAAGTTTGTTAGAATTAAATATATTTCCATAAATTGTGATGAAAAATTATTTTTTTTGTGTGAAGAATTATGCATAATTAAATATGAAGAACAATTAGGCCTATACTACCCAAACGCAAAAGGGTTCGTCCAGTTGTTATTTTAAGACTTTTTCCGAATTGGAATCATTGTTATAGGCTTAAGATGAAGCAGATGTAAAAGTTCAGTTTAAAAATAGTTCATCCAGCAGATTTCAAACGCAAAATAGTACATCCAGTAAATATAGTTGGGTAATTTTTGTGTATATGAAACTAGTAACGGTAATCTTGTCCTGAGTTATTGAAAAGCATTACACTATCAGTGCACTGAAATTTAGTAAGTTGTTTAAAGTGCTGAAAATGACTCGCGGTAAGCCAGTCAGAAATATTATAATAAATAATTTTAAAAGCGGTAAATCGGCATACAAAATCGCGGAGATTGTTAATTCAACAAGAAGCTCAGTATAAACTATAATAGATCTCTACAAAAACACTGAAAAAGTAATAGCGCAAAACAGGTTACTCTCCGATAGCAAATCGGCTGATCTTAGAACTCTAAAGAGAATTCTGAAAAAAAAATCGCCGGAGTACCGCAGCAGCAATCACTGTTGAATGAAGAAACTCAATAGGAAAGGATATTTCTGTTGACACATGTAAAAGAAATATGCACAAATTGGGTTACAGATCTTATAAGGTAATAATATTTCAAAATTTAGTTTGAAAGTGTACATTCCATAAAGTATCATAACTCTCAAGGCTAAGAAAAAACCATTGTTGACCAAAGTACACAAACAAAAATGCCTTAAGTATGCTAAAGAACATCAAAATTGGGCTCAGAGGTAATGGGATGTTTTGATTTGGAGTGACGAGTCCAGGTTTGAGGTGTGTGTGGGTGACAATTGTGGGAGAGTTATAAGAACCAAGTAAGAAGCAAGTTGCAGCTTGAGAAATCACCAGCTGAATTAAATTAATTTAAAAAAATAATTTCTATTTAGTTTCACATCATTTGTACATCTTAACTTCCAAAAATATTGATGTGAGAAATTACCAACTGAAACTTGCATTAACATTTAAAAGTAAAAATAATAAATATATAAATATAAAATAATAAAATAAATCTTCCTTTAGAAGTTTAAATTTTGAAAACTATAATGAAGTTTTGAGTGTAGTAATCATTTATTGTATAGATTGGAAGTAATTCTAGAAGGAATTTCATATTATTACTTGTCCCAGTTTGCGCAATAGTCCCAGATGCACTTTTATAATAATTTTTGTTCGATTTGAATACGTTTAAGATCGGTAATATATTCGTGCAATCCTATTTAGCAAGTAAGAAGCCTGCACTAATTTAGGCAAAACTAAAATGTATAGCAATTTGAGGTCTTCTATCGAAAATAAGAAAACAAATATTCACAAGATAATGAAAAAAATGTTTCATGCTTTGTCCCGGAACTAGATTTTATGACCCCCGCATTTTTCCAGTATTTTGCAGAGGATTTAAAATATTCATAAAATTGGAAAAAAAATAGGAAAATTATAACCGAAAATTGTACTGCACACCTCGTTTTCCATTATATATAAATACACATCTATAAACTAAGAAAAACCCTATTGCCTTATATATAATAAATTTGTCCATGTAGTTATAAATAATAATAAGAAATAAATGTAAAGCGTCGTAAAACTGTTTATCAAATAGGTTAAATCATTTTATTAATTTTCGAAAATGATGTTTAGTCTGTTTTTAGCATTCCAATTCCTCATAAATTTAAATATACTGGACTTTTATACTCCAGTAATCTATTTTTTCAGGGGAACTTCAAAATATGAACACAATCTTTAAATAACTCATATCCAGGGTAGTCCCTCATGTTTTGTTTAGACTCGCTTAACGTAGATGAATAGAGGTCACATCAATTTGACTGGACGAGCCTCCGCGACTCGGCAGAGCGTCAAGTTACTTTCGATTGGATCTGCGCGAAGCCCCTTGACAGAAATTTAATGCTTAAGACTAAACGCTCCGCGGGATCGAAAAGGGTTTCTGTGTAATAAATCGGCACAAGTTTCCTCTCAACGCGGAGCGCCAAGGGGAGCCAGAAAAGTGTTCCAACGTCTACTTACATTCAGTTATGTATTTGACGATTTCCTCGTGCTGCGGAGTAAGCGCTTCGTTATCAAACTGGCTCTTACTGCAGGACAGCGCTCTCTTGTTTGTCTGGAACACCGGCCGAGGCACGCTACAAAAATTAAAGAAAACAATTTAAATTACTTTCTCAGTGCTTATTTGTGCAGTTCCTAGCAGCAGGAGGCCAAAACTTCGTGCAGTTTTGTGACTGCCGCCGGCGATTACGAAATCATTTTAACCTAAATATAAAATGCAACAAACCTAAAATCTTCCGCTCTGCCTACATCAGAACCCTTCTTGCTGATTTCCCGAATAGTTTCGAACTTTTCATAATTCGGCGCTAAACCTAGAAATATTATATATGATCAAGTGAATTTCAGAACAAAAATAAAAAATAAAAATAAGTAGCAATTGACATTCGCCCCATACCTCGTCTTGTTTTGGCAACAATCTTATTGGGTCCCTTGGAGACAGTATACATTCTGCGTTTGGCTGATTTGCGTTAAAATAACTTAACTATTGCACCGACATTGACAATTGTCACCGATTTACTGCAGCCCCTTCCACCACTTTCCGCGGCAAAAAAAGCGCTCCAACTACAAACAACCAAAACACACGAGGTTTCAATTCTAAATGCCCTTTAAACAACTTTCTCACTTCGTTCCATTTCATTTTTCATATTTTACGCTATTATCCACCAGATGGCTAAAAGAAACCTTCTTTCAGCTTTTCGACCATTGAAATTTACAGTGTAAATGCGGTCCGCTACCATGCACACGGTGTCCTAAAACAGCCCACAACACCACGTTCGGTCTAAGAGGAGTAATCTCAGTGGAAAGGAAGCAAATACTACAAAGCATTAACTTAAAAGCTTAGGACTAGTGTGAAGTTAAAAAAAATATATTTTCAATCAGTTATATGCGCATGTCTGAAAACAATGCCGATTTCTAAAAATGCATTTTTGCGATTGACAGCAAAAACACAAGTATTCATCATCTGTAAACAAAAATTGAAAGAAATTTTTAAATGTTGTGTCTATAGTTATCGCACCACGTAGAAAATTGAAAAAATATTTAAGGAAAACAAATAGACGATTACTTGAAAAAAATAATTATCGAATAAGAGGTTTTGTTTTATCACAGTATGGCTTCTCGAGTATTTATTCCTTGAAAATAAACTCATAAAATAGATTATTAAAATAACTTAATTTATTAAAAATTTATAATTTTTTAAATATCGACCGACCGAAAAGAGACACCGCACGACTTATTCAATTATAAAAAAAATTATCGCTGCCTGAGATAAAATTCATTTTTTTAATAAGGAACGTTCGGGATACTAATCCTTAATACTGTCTCCCGCCGCCACAACAGTATAGAAAGACAAGGTATTTTCGAGATTTGATTTAAGAATTTTACCTGGAGCGGGTTGTGACGTAAGCGAATAGTTATTCAATATTTTCGGCAATATGATGTAGTCAATAAAAAAATAAGAATGATATTTTAAAAGCTTTCTAATTGCAAGGTATTTACATAATATATTCTTGGAGTAAAAGTCAATTGTGTCCGTGCAGTAGGGTTCTGATTATATTTTGCTGTTTTGGTCATGGATATTACCTCAATTTTTTGCCTTAACAAATTGATGTGTTTTATTTCTACCATAATAGCAAATTAATGCAAAAAATCTTAACGCTTTAACACATTAGACGTCTACAGTTTGACGCGCATTGTAAGTGAGATGGCGTTGGTAAATAATACCTTGGACACACTACCCGTAATTATGACTATAACCATCGTAATCAAACCAAAAAAGCGTTATAATGATGGTTCCAAAATTACGACAATCGCGCAAATTACGGATCAGCGCCGAGTTCTTTGAAAGTTTTTCATTGATGTTTTCGTTAGCTGAGAGCAAATTGTTGCTAGCAGAAAGTTTTTTGGCGTCATTTCCTGTTTACGGTTGGGCTCTAAATATAAAAGGATGTTAAAAAGTATTAGGAATAAAAAGCAAACCCGAAAAACTGCCTATTAGAAACTTTGTTTATGATAACATAGGAAGGTCTGTCATCCAAAATTACGTTTAGTTAGTGTATCACACCATCATTTCGATTTTTGCTATTATGACGGCTGCCTTTCTCAAAGGTATAAAGTAGGAGCATAGGTCTGTTCGATGAGAAAGTCGTTAAAAAAATCGGCTGAATATCTGTGACGCCACATGATTACCCGTTACGAAATGAGAATTGTCAAAAAAACTCAGGGCAGGGCGCCCTGGATTTTGATATCCCATCGAACGCTTTTAAAGAGCAAATAAGAAGATGAAAACTACAACTGTCAGCTGTGTTTGGGATTTGACGCCAATTGAATTTATATTAAGTTAGTAAAAGTGTTTAAAAGTAGTAATTTAATAATGTTGTGAATAATAGTCCCAAATAAATTCACTGAAATGAACTTAACTGTGTTTAAAAGTGATTAAAAAGACTTTTCAGGGACGACATTTTTAAAGATGGAAAAAAACATTCCAGGTGTTTTTAATTGCATGTTCAATTTTTTATCAAGAACTATTCAGATTGTCAGTAAAATTTAAAAATAATTAATATATAAAAATAAATGAAGTTCACAAATTTGTCAGTAAAGCGCTATTAGTACAAAATAAAAAATCTAATTTTACAAAATATGTCGTTACATAAAAAAAAATATTGCACAATTGGTAATTTATTTACCAAATATTTACGTTATTTAAAAAAAAAAACTTGCGTAAATCAGAGGAAACATTGAAATATTTTTAAAGCAACGAGTTTCAAGTAGAACAAAATATTATCCGTGCTGCTATTCTAAAAAAATTGTTGGCGTAACAGATTTTTATATATTTTTTCAATTTGTATAATGCTAATTTCTAAAAAACTAAACGTACACACTTGTGCAAGTATCCCTGAAGAGGTTAATTCTAGCGATATTTAATTGATGAAATAATTAGCGCTCCATTAAATTAGTATAATAATTAAATTTGATAAATTAATTGTATTATAACAATTTCTTAGGTTATTTAAAGTAATAAAAAACAAATTTCATTGTTTATGCAATTTATTTCGGAATGTCAATAGATTCTTCATATTTTTATTTAATTCTCCTAACGGTTACATTAATACTTACTTGACAACACCATTTTACCCCAGCATGAACGCCAAGGAAAGCCAGTGGACAGAGGTTAATGTGGTCTTCATCCCCAAAGATGGAAAGAACTCACACAGCAAACCCAAGGATTTCAGACCTATTAGTCTATCCTCCTTTCTCCTCAAGACCTTGGAGAGACTCGTCGATGCCTATATAAGGGAGACTATTGACTCGACTAGACTGTCCTCCTCCCAACACGGGTATAACAAGAGCAAGTTAGTTGAGGCGGCTCTGCGCACCCTGATTGACCGTATTAAAAGGTCAGCGATCCATCCTTGTGATGTTTATTGATCAGCTGCTGAGCAACAGGATGATAAACTCTAGCTTGGGACATCGTCCATTCGCAGATTTGCCATCTGGGGCACTCCCAAGGGTTCTTTCTCCTCTTCTGTAGAACCTGGTCCTAAATGGCCTGCTTCTAGACCTGGCCGCTCTGGCTTACGCTGACGACATTGACCTAACAGTCTCAGGCAAACATCCGAGCACTCTGTCTGAGGTGATGCAACTCGCTCTCTAAACTTTTCACGTGGAGCGTCAAATGTGGTCTGGGTGTGAACCACGAAAAGATTGAACTGATACTATTCACAAGGAAACATACCATTCCATTCCGAACATTCAGGAAAGGATACAGTGGCTCCTGTATTCCTGCAGGAAGGCTATTGGCAAAAGGTGTGGAATGGAACCACACATTGTCCGATGGCTCTACGTGGCTTTCATTCGGCCCATTCTTGTGTATGGGGAGTGGTGACCGGTTCTGGAAAAATAACACACCAGAAAGCAATGGCGAAAGGTCAAAGAACAGCGGCACTGCTGATAACTGGTGCCCTAAGAACCACACCTTCCAAAGCGCTTAATACTATTCTCCACCTCATGCCGGTGAAACTTTTCGGCACACACCACTGGCTTCACTGCCATGACGCTAAATTCAGTCCAACCGTAGACGCGCTCTGAATACGGTCACTCCAAAATTCTTGGGACTGACACTTCAAGAAATGTTTACTACATCATCCCCAAGCCTCGTTTCGACGTGAAGTTTGACCACTTCCTTCCTACTAGGCAGGAGTGGAAGGAGGACTTCCTTCAGCAGAGAATGTCAGTAAATTTATTTACAATGGTTCTAGGCTGGATGGCAATGTAGGTGGTAAGGTGTACTCGGAATGTTTGGATCTCAGCTTAAAAATGCACCTGGTATGGGTGCCGAACCACAGCGACATTCTGGATAACTCTAAGACCCCTGAGCTAGTAAGGCTCGGCACTACCCGTATTGGATATCTCCCACCAGCTGGGTATACCACTGGCTGCAGGGAACCTAGGCTTACTTAACTGCTGCGAACAGACGTTAGTAAGCAGAGCAGACGTGCCTGATGACACGGTTGATTTTGGCCTTCCTTAGACCTGAAGCGATCGCTAAGACTAATTTCGCTCAGGCATACGCATATAAGTACCTTTGTATGTGTTATTAACGGGCACTGCCTAGCCCTCTCCGGACGCAAGACACATCTTACACACACGCTCCCCCTTTTTTGATGAACTTAGCGACTTGGGATCCTCTGACATCAGGGATCTAGCGCAGTTCATCAAAGAAACGAGCTAATCTGTGGGAAAGAGAACAGCATCCCCTCTCTCTCTCGTGGTATCACGCATCTGGCCTAAGTGTGCCTTCAGTTACTGCAACCTAAACTAACCTAACCTTAGATCTGGAGATCTAGTAGACCAATGAATCGGTTCAACTCATCCAAACCCGCGTTCAGGAAATTGTTCATATAATTTTACTTCACAATGTTACCAGTATGCGCTGGTGCTCCATTGTGCTGATAAAACATTGACCTTATATTATCCAAAGAAATGTCTTCAAGTTCAAGTTCTGGGAATGTATTCTCCAAAAAGTTTAAATAAATTTGGTCACTAAGCACTTGCGACAAAATGAATGGTTCTATTAAATGATTGCCGATGATACCAGCGCAAACATTGACAAGAAATTTATGCTGAAATGATATTTCCCTCTATAGATTAGTATTCGAAAGTATGAAGTTTGAGATACCATTCTTATTGAATTATGATCGCATTCCAGAATCAAAATGCAAAATTCCAATCTTATCTCGGAATCTCCTTCCAGGAGTCATCGTACTGACATATGATATGATTCTCGATGAAGAACCTTCCAAACTGTGTATGAAGACACTCCCAATTATCTTGCGTCTTGTCTCGTATTCGTTTCAGAGGTTTGCTTGACAACACTGAGTATTTGCTTGTTGATGTCAGCAGAATCTTGCGATGTTCCTGATCGCGGATCCGTCTTATTTGAAGTTACACTTCCGGTTTCTCTTAACCTCTGGAAAGTCCGCGAAAATACCCTTTGGAGTATCCGTCGATTTGAAAATCTCCTTTGTATTCCCGGACAGCCTTCTTTCGTTTCCGCCTACTACAGCGTAAATGTAAATGCAAATTATATCGGCATATTCCTTAAACATAAATTCGGCTATTTTTTAAATATTTCAGCTTAGAACACACGCATTTTTCGCTTAGTTTTTCAACTATGATCGCAGTTCTTTCTGACTGACCCTTTTTATAGCTAAATTTTTGTCAGGTAGTATTAGTAGCGTCGGGATAGTCCCAAGTATAGCTGGCTAAGACAAGCTAATTATGGCAATAAAATAAATTCTATCAAACTTTTTATCACTTTTTAGTAGCAATAATTAAAAGTAATTACCTGTGTATGCTAAACAAACATTTCTGATAATTTTGCAGACATTTTGTTTGTTTTATGATTTTTACAAATGAGAAACATATTTTCCACTTTCGGAAGTTTGTTGACATTTTTGGAAAGGATATAGGTATAGAAGATTTTTGGGCATGAGTTGGATGTCGCTGCGTTGAGTTGATCAATAGATAAAAATAAATAGATAGATATATAAAAATAAAATATTATTATGTATACCATGGAAAATTGGAATTTACGAATCACCTTGTAATACCTAAATGGTTGAAATTTGTCCCCCCCTCCCTCCTCTTCTTCCCTGCCATACAATGTTCGTTTTGCATGTCCATTAAAAAACATCATATATATATATTTTTTATCAATTTTTATATGACCTTTATATGATCCTACAAAAATATATATAATCATATAAAAAAAATTTTTGTTACTGGGGTTTCGACAATGAGTGTACCTGCAGTGGTAGGTTGTAGGTCGACATTGTTGACATTTTTGGAAAGGACATTGGGTTAGTAGATGTTTAGCCTAATTTAGATGTCGCTGCGGTGAGTAGATCAAAAGATAAAAATAAAATAATGATGTGATGATGTGATTATGTGATTCGAATTTATTAATCACCCTATAACTCGTAAAAGGTTAAAAGACCCTCCTCCGCTCTTTCATACCACTTATATTGACATACGATATAGAAACACCTTGTATTCCAACATGCCCTGCCAATTGGAAATCTGAAATACGATTTAGTCTATGACCCTCTTTTAACATTTTGACGAACAAATTTTTGCATGAGAGTCTGCTGCTATGTTCTTTATTCGTCATCTATTCTACATATCAAATAAGTTTGTGAAAACAAATCATTTTCACGGAATTTTTGGAAAGTTTTTAAAATTTTATGTATTCTTATAAAAAAGGTAAAGGTTCAAACTTATACCTGAACCACGTTTCTAGCTCCTTGGACATTTCGTAATTTTTTTATAATGGGTAAAATACGATTCTCAAAAATTAGAGGTGGTTAAGGATTTTATTAACAAACTCATAACATAAAGAACAAATCCAATTCCAATAATTTGCCACTTATTGAGTAACAAAGTTACTGCGTTATCTTTGCAAGATGCAGTCAAATTACTCTTGAATTGCATTGAAAACATTCCTCCGATATAACATAAACCGAGAAAATTTACTTAATAACTAAGAAATTAAATACTCATTTTATGATATATGTACAAGTTTTACAATAACAAATAATAACTCTAAGAAGTTAAAAGTAGTTATTCTTGTAAATGCACTTGCAATAAAAGAGAGCAATTATAAATCACTCTGATTTACATAATTCGCATGACGGTAAATTTCATGAGAAAATAACATATTACAACTGTGTACAAAATATGGAAAATTCAAATTTTTGAGATCATTTAAATATTGATAGGAATTTGTGAAAACTAGTGAAACACTTAAATGAAAAATTAATGAGACAGTAAGTGGTTCTCAAGAGTTCGGTCATATATAGTATGTATCTCCATGAGGGTGTTGGATGCAATTGCAACCGTTTTAACATTCATATTATTTCCAGAAAAAAATTTATCGTGCAATTCGTTTAATGAATACATACATAAATTTAAAATTATATTTTCAAAAAAAAAAATAAACAATTGCTACTTGCTGCGAAACTTTTAAAATTGGATGATAATTTTACACGGGGATTTTATCACTTAGAGTGAACCACCGTCGACCTGCCAAGTAGAACTTATTAAAACTGTTTTTTTAATTGAGATGTAGATGTAGACAATTGCCTTCAGTAGCGTATAAATAGGAAAAGAAATCACTTGATTCTTCGAAATACAAAGATTCGCTTCGAAAAGAGTGTTTCTTTGAGTTATCTACGAAAATAATCTTCAAATTTTTTCTGCAACAACAATGGCAGCTTTCAAAGCATCCTTCTTCCTTTTGCTCATTGTGTGTGCAATGGCAATTACCACCACCGAGGCAGCCGTCCGTGTTGGACCCTGTGACCAAGTCTGCAGCCGAATTGACCCCGAAAAGGACGAATGTTGCAGAGCCCACGGCCATTCCGGTTTCCTTAATTGTAATGGCGGAAGAATGACTTGTTACTAGCCTCAAGCCAGATATATAAAAAATAAATAAAAACTATATACTTGCTATATTAATTTAAGGCATTTTTATTTTCATACAATAAAAATATTGGGCCGTATTCTTGAATCCTTTCGAACCAAATCGAAAAGATCTTACAAAAGTCTTTAACACTAGATTTACGAAGCCCATCAAATTGCCCACTGAAATGAATTTGTTACAAATTTATGAATTTTATTATGGAATTTCAGTTCAAATGGAGCTCTTGTAAACTTTGTTGAATCCTGAATCTTGAAAGTAATTCAAATGAATTTTTCAGAATTTAAGAAACTTTATTAAAGAATTTGTATCCAAAAGGGCTTCTTCCGAACGGATTGAAGAATAGAATTCAAACCTAATATTAAGGTTCATATCCTCTTTAAGTGCTAGTAAATAAAATGTTATTAATCTATTTAGTAATTATATGGTAATGGTGGTAAGAGCCAACCCGCATTCGGAGACTGATATTCCTTAGTTTAAAAATTCGAATTTTTGTAATTTGATACCTCGTATACCAAATTTGAATTCTAAAAATTTAAAGTAGAAATAAAATGGTTTTTGTTGAATAAAATAAAAGGTGAAAACTAACTTTTAGAGTGCCTGCATTCGATCCTGCTTAATTACTTGACTAATGAATTTAGTGGTTTTTAGTACAGTGATGCTGGTATTGCTGCTAATATTTTTATATATAGCACATAAGCAAAGCACCTTTATAGGATATACAATTCTTATACATATCATGAAAAATGAATGTTCAGATAGTAAATAAAATTAATAGATTTTTCCAATGCACCATACCTAACACAAAGCTTTCTTGAACATCAAGGGAATCTGAAAACTGAATATCTAGTGGTCGTATATGATATTTTACTATTACATAATACATACCAGTATGCAATAAAAAAAAAACTATCATTATTCTGTTTATTTAAGTTTATTGGCTACAAGTTGTATGATCTTTCTTTATTTGTTTAAAGTAACATTCGAATGCTAAGGTTTAAATGTTTCATTCAAAATAATCCAAACAGAATTATATAGAACAAAAATGCAGCTAAAAATTGGGTTTAAAAATGTAGCTAAAAAACGAATAATAATCGGGAAGTCCAGTTTGGATCGTAATGTGGTAATATGTAGTTACCCATTTTTGAAATCGGATCTGAGTTATATTATTTAAATATAGTATAATTCTCTATCTACATCTGCATATGCTATATTATTTTCTTTTCCATCTTTTTCGCCGGCTCTAAGTTGGAAGAAAGAAAAAGTGATAGGATCTATTTGAAACTCGTGGATCTGAGGATATCTTTCCGACTGTCGGACAATTATTTATTCCTGAACGACCTTGCAACTAAGGTCAATCTGGAGCTTGTATGGGTACCGGGGACAGTAAATACCAGGCAATGGCGAAGCGGACAAGCTAGCCACGCGTGGCTCTGCCCTGCCCTGATCAGAGATCATCTACGGCCCAGGCATACCACTGGAGTGGAGGAGTGGCAAAATAATAATCAAATAGAATCAGCAAGAGGGGAAATTAACTTTATTCATAATTCTGTTATTATTTTTTGATGTGATGATTTGAGCCTACATATCGTTTCTGGCGAAATAAAAGAGTTTTTATTTATTGTTTCATTTAATAAATGATTTTTTGAGTCTGTTAATATATTTATTGTGTACATACTTCAATTTCACAATAAATGTCCTAAAAGTGATAGATAACTCCTTTTAACTCATATTAATATACCAGGTGTACCGAAAGTCTTTGTCCATCTTTCTTCCAATTTATAAATACCATCCCAAAAAAACATTTGAACCAAACCATTTATCGATCCACTTTTCGACTTCTTCAGCTAATGCGTGTTCCATTGATATAAAAAGGTTGTTAATCGGACGGGACCAGGTCTAGAGAGTACGACGCATGCGATAATACGTCTCGTCGCCCAACCGATTTCAATGAATTTTTGGTTGATTCAAGGTTGAAAGCTATGATATGCTATGACAGACGGCAATGTTGTTGGGATCCAAAAAAAAAAAAAAAAATTTTATATTTTTTCCAAATTCTTCATCCCAAAACTAAGTACACAGCGGAAATTCATTTTGGTATTTTTATCTTTGATAGCAGTGTATTTCTACTTGAATGAATTTAATGAAAATAACGTGAAATACATATACCGAACGACAAAGGCATATACTATATATAAAATCGAAAGCTCATTTGTTTGTTGTTCAATCACGCCTAAACGCTTAGTCCGATCATTTTCATTTCATTGAGTGAATGCACTAATTATTCCAGCCTAACGTATGGGCTAATTTTTGTTCGCAGATTTCAAAATGACGGACTCAAGATGGCGAATTGTATATATCAAGGGATTGCCATGAAAATTGGTATTTGGGGGTTTTTGGAAGTCTTGATTGCGAATCTATGTTCGAAGTTTGGAAATTTAAGATGGCGGATCCAATATGATGATCAAATTTTTTGGAATTTAACGAATTTAAGCTAAATTTATTTAAACCTATCATAAACATTCGTCTCTCAGACGAACATATATTGATGATTTTTGATTCACTGTAACTCCATTACCATAAGTGCACTCTGACATGCGACAAACAAAATCCTATTTCTATCTCTTTGACTTTCAAAGTTACAAGTGTTTATGTATTTTGCGCGGACTGTGAGACGAATGTTAATGAATCCAGGGTTAATGGGCCATTGATTTTGGATCTATATATAATAAATATATACCATTCAGGATTGCCGTGAAAATCGATACTAGAAGATTTTGGGGACGCTGATTTTGAATTCGCTATTAAAATTTCTTAATTCAAAATGGCGAAACTAATATGGTAACCTAAATTCCTCAATTTCAAGCAATTTTAATGAAAATTAATATCTAGGAGTTTTTTGGGCTATATAATTCAAATACCAAAATACCAGATGGTAGAACCAAAATGAATAAAAAAAAGGTTAAACTTCAAGGGATTGCCAAGAAATTCAATACCAAGAGGTTTTGGCAGATACTGCCTTCGCTTCCGACCACCAAAGTTTCCAAATTTAAAATGACGGCTCCAATATGGCGACCGAAATGTAAAGACAATTACATTAGTAAGCAATTTAAATGAAAAATAATATCAAAACGATTTGGAGCTGCGTAATTCAAATTTATAATTCATAATTGGTATGGTATTTTTAAATTTCAAGAGATCCAGCACCGCAAATGCAAGAGTTTTCGGTTTTTGCATATATTAGGTCTACCGGAAAGTTGTGTCCGATAATTTCGTTTCAAGTTTGAATATATTTGGATATGTTCGTTTGAGCTATATGCGGCTGTATATCTTTATAATTGCACAATTGGACAGAACGTGTAGGAGATGGTTCGAAAAATTTAAAGCAGGTGATTTCGGCCTTAGTAATAAGCCACGCTCTGGGCTGTGGTTGATGACGCTATTTTTAAGACTATGATAAATCAAATGATGAAAAGTGGATTACATATGAAAACAGCGTGAACCCGGAAAACATGCCTTCTTCACCTCTACACCGAACTTGAGCCTTAAAAAGAGAATACTGTGCATATGGTGGGACATGCAAGGTCCAATCCATTATGAGCTTTTAGAACCCAAGAAAAAGCTAAATTCGGAGAAATACAGTCAACAAATGGACGAGTTAACAAAGTACTCCAAGAAAAAAGGCTGACAATATTCAATAGGAAGGAAATCATACTTCATCACGATAATGCTAGACCACATGCTGCTTTGGCGACTCGCCAGAAAATCTCAGAGATAGGATGGGCTATTCTTTCGCATCGACTATACTCCCCAGACCTTAACCATCAGATTTTCACCTATTCCTTTCTTCAAAAATAGGTTTTATAAATTGCCATCATGCTGGGAAGAAGTCATAAGGAACGATGGAAATTATATCTATAAATCTAGTTAAATATGTTAAAAATTGTATCATTTTCTTCCTCTTCAAAAACGGACAGAACTTTCCGGTAGACCTAATACAAAAACTTTTTAATACTAGCGAGATCGCATTACTGGACTTTACAGGCGCCGTGCGAAGCCGGGAATACCAGATTGTTTGTTGAGTAAATTCCTATGCGTTTACAATTATTGCATTTAAAGTTGAAGGACAGAATTAAATTTATACCTGCATTGAGAAAATTATTTATTTATAGTTATCAAATGTTAATGTTGATAATGGAAACATAAATATTTCATTATTATTGGAAAACCCATAAATTTCAATTATTAAAACACTTATCAATGAAATCCTTGGGTTTTGTTAATAATACAAACACTTTTTTGAAGTGTAATATCACATTAATAATTCATAATTATGAAATAGTTAGATTAAATCGAATTATTGCCAAAGCTGAAAAGTGGTAGTATGAAGTATTATTGATTTTATTTAGAGGTTAATATAAAATCGTATTTTTGAAAAATTTAAAAAATCCTTAAAGTTCTCGTTGTGTATTATATGTATAGCTGAATGTCTATTCTATTGATTCTGATAAAAGCTAAACAAATTTAGCCTTTGTACTTTCCAAGATATCATGTACATCGTGAAGCGGCCGGAAGTATAACAGGACGATATATCTATCAAGAAGCATAACTTCCGTTCCTTTATATAGTATGTATATTTTTCAAAATAAAAATTATGTGAAATATTCTTAAAAGCCTAATAAACAGTTCAATAACAAAACTCAATTATTGTGGTATTTCATAATATTCTATCAAATAAAATTCTAAATTTTCCCTTAAAAAAAGGAAAAGGAAAGGAGTATTCCTCCTTAATTATTTGAAATCACAATGGCGGATGTTTTGATCAAACGTTTAGGGAAAAATTATTTGGGATACATTAACGCAATTGAACTGGCTCATGATGTCTCTTTTAATCTGTGCTTTTATTTGTTTCACCATTAGCTGATAATTTTACTTTCAACGTTATTTTTGAATCAAAGTATTGGTTATTGCATTTCAAAATCTTAAATCATTTTAATTCTATCAAAACAAAAGGATTGAAACTGTCTTCAATTCTTAATTGCATTTTAAATTTCGCGGATCGTTCAAATTTTAAATTATATATGTAATGAGCAATATCTAATAATCTTCAAACGTGAAAATTTGTTAGCCAGTTCAATAGTGAGTGGTACTTTCCAATAGCTTACGTCATTCAGCGATCGAAGCTATCTGACCTGCTCAACTATAATTTAAGTTGTCCAAGTATGACATATCCCAAATCGATATTACGTCTGATCATACCAATTAGCCGTCAAACAACTTGTTAGTTCGAATAATAAACAGTTCAGTAAACTGTGTGAAGTCCACACCTAAATTTAGCTTTCCTCCGATCATTTACTTGTTCAAACTACTCTGTATGCAAATTCGTGATGCAGGCCGATCATTAAATATTAAAAGAGTCAACTAGTTTTGTTTATTTACGAATGATTCGATAAAACGTAAACATTTTTTTCTGGCCCATATTATTTAACAACCGGCGAAAGGACATCGTCAAAACATTTTCCATTATAATAGAAATAAACAAAATTTCTTGAATAATGACCTTGAACTAATTAAATTCGAGGAAAAAATACGTAAACAATAAGTTTCCGTGAGCTTGTTGGGGTTTCAAAGACCCGACATATTTAAATTCTTATTGACGAAGCAAAAAGCGTAATTGAACTTTACTTATTTTTATAACGAAAATTTATCTATTTCAATCTGATTTATTTCAAATTTATTTTATGCAAATTATGTGGAGAAACTGTGCCAAAACGTGGAATACAACAAAATTATAATAAAAAGGGAAAATATTTTTATTTTATACCCATGTTCTATATAACCGCCTAACAGATTCCTTGAGTTTAAAAACTAAAAATTGTTCCTTTAATTTAAAATTTAAAACTACTTCCTCCTCCTCTTATATATGAATAATTAATCTTATTTTAATTAGAATTGTATAGAATAGCCGACTATCACGCTATGATTAGTCATCGAAAGACTGGTTTTGATTTGCAACCCCGTTGCATTAAAACCTGCTAACTGAAAAACATATGGATTATACAAAAATTAACGTTTTTTTTAAACTTTTAGTATGACCCACCGATGTCTACGAACTAGAACTAGTTTTTTCAGAAAACCAAAACAACATTATTGTTTCGAAAAGCGTATAAATATTGAAAGAAATTTCATTCTTTACAGAACAAAATTTCGGTTCGATAAGAGTGTATCTTTGAGTTATCTACGAAAATCATCCTCAAATTTTTTCAAGAACAGCAATGGCAGCTTTCAAGGCAACTGTTTTCCTTTTGATTCTTGTGTGTGCAATGGTAATCACCACTACCGAAGCAGGCGTTCGTGTTGGCCCATGCGATCAGGTCTGTAGCCGAATTGACGCTGAAAAGGACGAATGTTGCAGAGCCCACGGTCATTCAGGTCACGAGAGTTGTAGCGGCGGAGAAATGACTTGTTACTAGCCTTAAATAATCATTGTAAACAAATATAAAAATAAATAAAAACTATATATTCGTGCATATATATTAATTTAAAATGATTTCATTTTATAGAAAAAAACATCCATTATAATAGAAATATTGACTCGTATTTACTAATTGGAGTCATAATTCTTATAGTCTCTTCATTTTTTCAAATATTTTCGAGAAATCAAAACTATTAACCATTTCTATTCAGGAAATCTCATATATTGTGTTGTTAAAAATGTATGTAGTTTTGATTTATTTTTTTCTTATAGTATATCATCTTGCAAAAAACAATATTTTCATGATGAAATATTAAGGAAAAATTATTTTGGGTAGATTGGGGCAATTGAACTAGTTCATGATATTGTTACAGTATTTGCCTTCGCTTATGCTTCGCCTTTAGAGTTTTAATTAAGCCTATATGCAGACTGGCTTTCGCTCCATACAATTCGTACGTGATAGAGGCAAGAGATCAGAGCCACTCTGAAAAAACCGGGTGGTAGCTCAGGTCGAAGCACAAACCAATTTTTTGGCTGGTCTCGCTTTGAATTATATCCAAATAAAAGGATTCAAAAAGTTCTTCAATTCTTAATTATATTTTATTTCCACCTCAAATTTCAAGTAGCATACTTCCATACAAGCATGGCACACTCTACTCTATATGCAAAATCGTGATGCGGACCGACATTAACAGGTTCAACTCGATGCACATTTTCGATCGATTTTATGATCGGCGTGCACAAGATGATAAGTTGATTATTCTTCTGGCGGTGCTTGTTTACATTTTCTTATATATATGTGAACGACTGGTGGTCCACACCGCCAAACGGAACAAACTAGGTGCAGACCACCGGTGGTTCATGCCGCTAGACGAAAGCAATGCCTCTGAACCACCGGTGGTCCACGCCGGGTTGAACGTGTTAAATATTAAAAGAGTCAACTGGTTTCATTTATGTTCAAGTAATCGGATGAAGCGTAAATTAAAGCTTTTATATTTTTTTCTGGCCCATATTCTCAAACAACCGACAAACACGACATTGTCAAAACATTTTACTACGTTGTAAACGAAATGCTCAAAAATACTTCTCCAAAAACCAAATAAACAAAATGTCTTGAGTCGACCTTGAACTTATTAAACTCAAAGACAAAATACCTAAACAATAACTTTCAGTGAGCTTATCGGGGTCTCAAAAACCCGACTATTTAGATTTATGTTGACGCAGCAAAAAATGTAATTCAGTTTTAATTGTTTTATAATAAAACTTTCTCGATTTCAATGATTTATTTAAAATTTAGTTTAATGCAAATGATGTGGAGCAACTGTGTTAAAACATGGAGCATGACAAAGTAGTTATTTTTTTATTTTCTATAAGTACGTTAAATACGTGAAGATTAAATACATAAATTTAATATCAACCTTAAAAATATTTGCTCTTAACTTTACTAAGGCTGTATTTATGGACTTCCCTCTTCTTAATGTAAAAAGCTTTAATTAGGACATCAAAAATATCGTGAGGAAAATCTTTACATACATCAAAATGTATCTTTCCTATTTACGTAAATAGTTCTAAGAGATCCGTGCAGCACTGTTCATCAGAAAGATGTTTTTTAATAAATTTTTTATTTTAACTTTATAAAGTCTCAAAAAGATATCAGAAACTCAACATTTTCAAGACATTAGACATTAGACATTAGACATGTTAGAAACATCAGAAATTTGACATTTTTCTGAGATCCTTTCGATATCTTTAATATAAAACCAAAATGATGTCTCTATTGAGATATCGTTCTTAAGCTTCAAATTAATTCGAATAATTTTGAAAGAAGACATGATGATATTCTAACCTGTAAGTACTGACATATAGCAATGGATCACGCAATTTTCCGTCTCAGAATTCAGATATAGAGAGCATAAATCTGTGTATTTCTTACTCATTAGGCAAAATAGACGCTCTGAAAAGACGGGTAATTTAAAAATTGTATTTATTTTTGAACGTATCCTGCACACTTAAATAAAATTCCCCTAAACGTAGAATAAAATCTTTAATAATTTGGTAGTTTCTGGAATAACACTGTATAAATTCTCACCGAAACGGCAAAATGCACAGAAATGCCATGTACTACAATTAATTACAGTTTTAAATAGTCAAAAGTGGAAATTAGAACACTTTTGTGTTTTTGCTATAGTCGTCAAATAAATTTAGTAATAATAAAAGAGATAATTACAAATAAATTCAAATTAGTTCGTCACATTATGCCTCTGAGTTTTTTTCGATTTTTGTGTCATTTGTATCAATAAATTCGATACATAATAAGATGAATTTGCAGTATGGGTTATTAAAATTCCAATTCTTATTATTTAATAAAAAATGTGTGCCAACTTAAGAAATTATGTAAAAATTAAATGTACCTCGAAGTAGGGTAATTAAATACATGTTTGCCTTCCTTCTTAAAAGATTTAAGATTTAAAACAAATTAATTATTAATTTGCTTTGTAATTTCTTCATAGGATTATATCATTACTCATTAAAATTCAAAAATGCTTCAAAATGGCATTTGACAATAATTTAAACTTCCAACTGATTGCTCAAAATCCCTTGTGTAGCATGAGGGATGATGAAAATGAACCGTCTTGATGAAGACATTTTATATGGAGTGAGTAATTCATTTCTATATGTCTGTGCCTCGAAGTAACATAAGTTCATAAGACGAAAACATACCAAACCAAAAATTATTTTGAAATTTATAATAGTCTAGAAATAATTAGGAAGTTATGATTAGTAATTGATGATATTTTATAAATTATAGATTCTAAATATCTCTTACGAGTCGTTTTTCTTTTCTCCTAAAAATCTTTCTGATGTCACTTATAGCCTATAAATTATAAATTATAAGGCAACATAAAGATATCCGTAGATGGCGCATGGGTTATTATTATATCTTTATGTTAACATTTTGAGTGATCATTTAGACACACAATATCTTTTTGTCGATAACGTGCTCAGAAAAAAACAAATTGATATAGACCTTTCCATTTCTTCGCTCTTCGATTTCACACAACAAAAGCATACTTGTCATTGATAGCACCAGAAAAATAAGAGATTTTATTAATTTATTTTGATTATTATTATAAATTTTTATAATAAAAAAGGAAAACATTTTTATTTAAGAGCGGTCCTTCTGTTTACGAACTAAAAGTTGTTCCCTTTTTATTGGAAATATTAGTAACTGCTGCCTCCACCTCTTATATATGAATAATTTTAATTAGAATTGTATAGAATAGCCGACTATCAGGCTATGATTAGATAACGAAAGACTGGTTTTGATTTGCAACCGCGTTGCATTAAAACCTGCTAACTGAAAAATATATGGATTATACAAAAATTAACGTTTTTTTTAAACTTTTAGTGTGACCCATCGATGTCTACGAACTAGAACTTGTTTTTTCAGAAAACCAAAACAACATTATTATTTCAGAAAGCATATAAATAGTGAAAGGAATTCGATTCTCTACAGAACAAAGTTTCGGTTCGAAGAGTGTATCTTTGAGTTATCTACGAAAATCATCCTCAAATTTTTTCAAGAACAGCAATGGCAGCTTTCAAGGCAACTGTTTTCCTTTTGATTCTTGTGTGTGCAATGGTAATCACCACTACCGAAGCAGGCGTTCGTGTTGGCCCATGCGATCAGGTCTGTAGCCGAATTGACGCTGAAAAGGACGAATGTTGCAGAGCCCACGGTCATTCAGGTCACGAGAGTTGTAGTGGCGGACAAATGACTTGTTACTAGCCTTAAATAATCATTGTAAACAAATATAAAAATAAATAAAAACTATATATTCGTGCATATATATTAATTTAAAATGTTTTCATTTTATAGAAAAAAACATCCATTATAATGGAAATATTGACTCGTATTTAATTGGAGTCATAACTCTTATCGTCTCAAATTTAACCTCTTCATTTTTGCCAGTATTTTCGAATTGCTATTTATAGTCATAAGTTAATTTTTAATGTAATCGCAAATTAAAAAATCAATTTTCTTAAAAATCAATACTATTAACCATTTCTATTCAGTAAATCTAATAATTTGTGTTGTTGAAAATGTATGTAATTTTGATTTATTCTTTTCTTATAGTCATCATATCATCTTGCAAAAAACAATATTTTCATGATGAAAAATACGAAAAATTATTTTGGGTAGTAATCTAGCTGACTTTCGATCCACACAATTCGTACGTGATAGAGGCAAAAGATCAGAGCCACTCTGAAGAAACCGGCTCTTCTCTTTTAAATTCTATGAACTTCTTTCCACAATGAGCTGATGATTTTACTTTCAAAGTTATTTTTAAGCCCAAGACTTGATTGTTTAATTTCGAAAACTTAAGTCATTTGGATTGTATCAAAATAAAAGGATTCAAAAAGTTCTTCAATTCTTAATTATATTTTATTCCCACCGCAAATTTCAAGTAACATACTTCCAACCAGTTCAGTCGTAATACTTTCCAATGGACTATGTATGTACGTCATTCAAGAATATCAACTCTCTCAACTACTCAAGTATAATTCAATCTGTGCAAGCATGGCACAAACTACTCTGTATGCAAAATCGTGAGGCGAACCGACATTAACACGTTCAACTCGGTGCACATTTTCGATCGATTTTATGATCAGCATGCACGAGATGATAAGTTGTTTATTCTTCTGGCGGTGCTTGTTTACATTTTTATATATATATGTGAACGACTGGTGGTCCACACCGCCAAACGGAACAAACTAGGTGCAGACCATCGGTGGTTCATGCCGCTAGACGAAAGCAATGCCTGTGAACCACCGGTGGTCCACGTCGGGTTGAACGTGTTAAATATTAAAAGAGTCAACTGGTATCGAACAACCGACAAACACGAAATTGTCAAAACATTTTACAATGTTGTAAACGAAAAGCTCAAAAATACTTCTCCAAAAACCAAACAAACAAAATGTCTTGAGTCGACATTGAACTTATTAAACTCAAAGACAAAATACCTAAACAATAATTTTCAACGAGCTTGTTGGGGTCTCAATAACCTGACTATTTAGATTTGTGTTGACGCAGCAAAAAGCATAATTCAGTTTTACTTGTTTTATAGTAAAACTTTCTCGATTTCAATGATTTATTTAGAATTTGGTTTAATGCGAATAATGTGGAGGAACTGTGTCAAAACATGGAAGATGACAAAATAATAATTATTTTATTTTCTAAATAATTAATTATAAGTACGTTAAATACGTGAAGATTGAATTGATAAATTTAATATTAACCTTAAAAATACTTGCTCTTAACTTTACTAAGTCTGTATTTATGGACTTCCCTCTTCTTAATGTAAAAAGCTTTAATTAGGACATCAAAAATATCGTGAGGAAAATCTTTACATACATCAAAATGTATCTTTCCTATTTACGTAAATAGTTCTAAGAGATCCGTGCAGCACTGTTCATCAGAAAGAAGTTTTTTAATAAATTTTTTATTTTAACTTTATAAAGTCTCAAAAAGATATCAGAAACTCAACATTTTCAAGACATTAGACATGTTAGAAACATCAGAAATTTGACATTTTTCTGAGATCCTTTCGATATCTTTAATATAAAACCAAAATGATGTCTCTATTGAGATATCGTTCTTAAGCTTCAAATTAATTCGAATAATTTTGAAAGAAGACATGATGATATTCTAACCTGTAAGTACTGACATATAGCAATGGATCACGCAATTTTCCGTCTCAGAATTCAGATATAGAGAGCATAAATCTGTGTATTTCTTACTCATTAGGCAAAATAGACGCTCTGAAAAGACGGGTAATTTAAAAATTGTATTTATTTTTGAACGTATCCTGCACACTTAAATAAAATTCCCCTAAACGTAGAATAAAATCTTTAATAATTTGGTAGTTTCTGGAATAACACTGTATAAATTCTCACCGAAACGGCAAAATGCACAGAAATGCCATGTACTACAATTAATTACAGTTTTAAATAGTCAAAAGTGGAAATTAGAACACTTTTGTGTTTTTGCTATAGTCGTCAAATAAATTTAGTAATAATAAAAGAGATAATTACAAATAAATTCAAATTAGTTCGTCACATTATGCCTCTGAGTTTTTTTCGATTTTTGTGTCATTTGTATCAATAAATTCGATACATAATAAGATGAATTTGCAGTATGGGTTATTAAAATTCCAATTCTTATTATTTAATAAAAAATGTGTGCCAACTTAAGAAATTATGTAAAAATTAAATGTACCTCGAAGTAGGGTAATTAAATACATGTTTGCCTTCCTTCTTAAAAGATTTAAGATTTAAAACAAATTAATTATTAATTTGCTTTGTAATTTCTTCATAGGATTATATCATTACTCATTAAAATTGAAAAATGCTTCAAAATGGCATTTGACAATAATTTAAACTTCCAACTGATTGCTCAAAATCCCTTGTGTACCATGAGGGATGATGAAAATGAACCGTCTTGATGAAGACATTTTATATGGAGTGAGTAATTCATTTCTATATGTCTGTGCCTCGAAGTAACATAAGTTCATAAGACGAAAACATACCAAACCAAAAATTATTTTGAAATTTATAATAGTCTAGAAATAATTAGGAAGTTATGATTAGTAATTGATGATATTTTATAAATTATAGATTCTAAATATCTCTTACGAGTCGTTTTTCTTTTCTCCTAAAAATCTTTCTGATGTCACTTATAGCCTATAAATTATAAATTATAAGGCAACATAAAGATATCCGTAGATGGCGCATGGGTTATTATTATATCTTTATGTTAACATTTTGAGTGATCATTTAGACACACAATATCTTTTTGTCGATAACGTGCTCAGAAAAAAACAAATTGATATAGACCTTTCCATTTCTTCGCTCTTCGATTTCACACAACAAAAGCATACTTGTCATTGATAGCACCAGAAAAATAAGAGATTTTATTAATTTATTTTGATTATTATTATAAATTTTTATAATAAAAAAGGAAAACATTTTTATTTAAGAGCGGTCCTTCTGTTTACGAACTAAAAGTTGTTCCCTTTTTATTGGAAATATTAGTAACTGCTGCCTCCACCTCTTATATATGAATAATTTTAATTAGAATTGTATAGAATAGCCGACTATCAGGCTATGATTAGATAACGAAAGACTGGTTTTGATTTGCAACCGCGTTGCATTAAAACCTGCTAACTGAAAAATATATGGATTATACAAAAATTAACGTTTTTTTTAAACTTTTAGTGTGACCCATCGATGTCTACGAACTAGAACTTGTTTTTTCAGAAAACCAAAACAACATTATTATTTCAGAAAGCATATAAATAGTGAAAGGAATTCGATTCTCTACAGAACAAAGTTTCGGTTCGAAGAGTGTATCTTTGAGTTATCTACGAAAATCATCCTCAAATTTTTTCAAGAACAGCAATGGCAGCTTTCAAGGCAACTGTTTTCCTTTTGATTCTTGTGTGTGCAATGGTAATCACCACTACCGAAGCAGGCGTTCGTGTTGGCCCATGCGATCAGGTCTGTAGCCGAATTGACGCTGAAAAGGACGAATGTTGCAGAGCCCACGGTCATTCAGGTCACGAGAGTTGTAGTGGCGGACAAATGACTTGTTACTAGCCTTAAATAATCATTGTAAACAAATATAAAAATAAATAAAAACTATATATTCGTGCATATATATTAATTTAAAATGTTTTCATTTTATAGAAAAAAACATCCATTATAATGGAAATATTGACTCGTATTTAATTGGAGTCATAACTCTTATCGTCTCAAATTTAACCTCTTCATTTTTGCCAGTATTTTCGAATTGCTATTTATAGTCATAAGTTAATTTTTAATGTAATCGCAAATTAAAAAATCAATTTTCTTAAAAATCAATACTATTAACCATTTCTATTCAGTAAATCTAATAATTTGTGTTGTTGAAAATGTATGCAATTTTGATTTATTCTTTTCTTATAGTCATCATATCATCTTGCAAAAAACAATATTTTCATGATGAAAAATACGAAAAATTATTTTGGGTAGTAATCTAGCTGACTTTCGATCCACACAATTCGTACGTGATAGAGGCAAAAGATCAGAGCCACTCTGAAGAAACCGGCTCTTCTCTTTTAAATTCTATGAACTTCTTTCCACAATGAGCTGATGATTTTACTTTCAAAGTTATTTTTAAGCCCAAGACTTGATTGTTTAATTTCGAAAACTTAAGTCATTTGGATTGTATCAAAATAAAAGGATTCAAAAAGTTCTTCAATTCTTAATTATATTTTATTCCCACCGCAAATTTCAAGTAACATACTTCCAACCAGTTCAGTCGTAATACTTTCCAATGGACTATGTATGTACGTCATTCAAGAATATCAACTCTCTCAACTACTCAAGTATAATTCAATCTGTGCAAGCATGGCACAAACTACTCTGTATGCAAAATCGTGAGGCGAACCGACATTAACACGTTCAACTCGGTGCACATTTTCGATCGATTTTATGATCAGCATGCACGAGATGATAAGTTGTTTATTCTTCTGGCGGTGCTTGTATACATTTTTATATATATATGTGAACGACTGGTGGTCCACACCGCCAAACGGAACAAACTAGGTGCAGACCATCGGTGGTTCATGCCGCTAGACGAAAGCAATGCCTGTGAACCACCGGTGGTCCACGCCGGGTTGAACGTGTTAAATATTAAAAGAGTCAACTGGTATCGAACAACCGACAAACACGAAATTGTCAAAACATTTTACAATGTTGTAAACGAAAAGCTCAAAAATACTTCTCCAAAAACCAAACAAACAAAATGTCTTGAGTCGACCTTGAACTTATTAAACTCAAAGACAAAATACCTAAACAATAATTTTCAACGAGCTTGTTGGGGTCTCAATAACCTGACTATTTAGATTTGTGTTCACGCAGCAAAAAGCATAATTCAGTTTTACTTGTTTTATAGTAAAACTTTCTCGATTTCAATGATTTATTTAGAATTTGGTTTAATGCGAATAATGTGGAGGAACTGTGTCAAAACATGGAAGATGACAAAATAATAATTATTTTATTTTCTAAATAATTAATTATAAGTACGTTAAATACGTGAAGATTGAATTGATAAATTTAATATTAACCTTAAAAATATTTGCTCTTAACTTTACTAAGTCTGTATTTATGGACTTCCCTCTTCTTAATGTAAAAAGCTTTAATTAGGACATCAAAAATATCGTGAGGAAAATCTTTACATACATCAAAATGTATCTTTCCTATTTACGTAAATAGTTCTAAGAGATCCGTGCAGCACTGTTCATCAGAAAGATGTTTTTTAATAAATTTTTTATTTTAACTTTATAAAGTCTCAAAAAGATATCAGAAACTCAACATTTTCAAGACATTAGACATTAGACATTAGACATGTTAGAAACATCAGAAATTTGACATTTTTCTGAGATCCTTTCGATATCTTTAATATAAAACCAAAATGATGTCTCTATTGAGATATCGTTCTTAAGCTTCAAATTAATTCGAATAATTTTGAAAGAAGACATGATGATATTCTAACCTGTAAGTACTGACATATAGCAATGGATCACGCAATTTTCCGTCTCAGAATTCAGATATAGAGAGCATAAATCTGTGTATTTCTTACTCATTAGGCAAAATAGACGCTCTGAAAAGACGGGTAATTTAAAAATTGTATTTATTTTTGAACGTATCCTGCACACTTAAATAAAATTCCCCTAAACGTAGAATAAAATCTTTAATAATTTGGTAGTTTCTGGAATAACACTGTTTAAATTCCCAGCGAAACGGCAAAATGTACAAAAATACCATGTACTAGAATTAATTACAGTTTTAAATAGTCAAAAGTGGAAATTAGAACACTTTTGTGTTTTTGCTATAGTCGTCAAATAAATTTAGTAATAATAAAAAGAGATAATTACAAATAAATTCAAATTAATTCGCCACATTATGCCTCTGAGTTTTTTTCGATTTTTGTGTCATTTGTATCAATAAATTCGATACATAATAAGATGAATTTGCAATATGGGTTATTAAATAAATAATTATTTAATAAAAAAATGTGTGCCAACTTAAGAAATTATGTAAAAATTAAATGTACCTCGAAGTAGGGTAATTAAGAGGGGTTGTCTAAACGACAGCTGCGACGGCTGAGGAGCAAGCAGAACAGAGCTAAGGCAAAGGAAGCGAAAGCCCACTTTGACAAGGGCTCTGTCCCTTCCTCCTCGACTCCCACCGACTCGGATGTGGGGGATGGGGATAGCAAAAGTTTCGCTAAGGCTGCTTCCCAAGCCCTGGTCGTTGTAATTGAGGCCGACAACCCACAAAAGGAAATGCACAACGACATGTAACCTTTGTGGAGGACCACATTTGGAAGCTCTTGGGAGAGACCAAAGAGTCACCCAGGTTTGAGGGAATGGTCTTTCGTGACGGAACCCTGAAAGTTGAATGCACGAATGAGCATTCTCTCAAATGGCTGCTTTCAAATGTGGTACAATATCCAGCTTGTGACGGCATAAAATTTTCTGCTACAAAAGGTCGAAATGCCTAAGCTGGTTCGGGCGGTAGTTTGGATCCCAGGCCTTCGCAAGGCACCTGGTGATATCTTTGCCCATCTCCGTAACCAGAACCTGGGACTGGAGACTAAATATTGGCGCATTCGTGCGTTCAGCAGCAGGAGGAAGAACCCTGATGATCCGGAGGGTTCCACTCTTGCTCTGGGCATAGACACGGAGTCGCTGAAAGTCCTAGAGTTTGTTTACGGGCTTCGTCCCCATTTAGCTTTTGGGAGAGTGAAATTTCACGTTGGCAGAAAATAAATGCGGGCAACGAGTGGTATGTGGAACAGTAGATCATCATGTTCACTGACTTGAATATCACTCAAATCAACCTGCAGCACAGTAAATCGGCCCCTGCTATTCTCAGTGGAAGGTTAAGCAAACTGCGGACATTCCCCCAAATAACACTAATACAGGAACCATGGATATGCAGAAAGCGGTCAGATACCTAAATTACAGGATAGCCATTGATGACATATACATCCTGGCTGGACGTAATCCAAGGAAAACTGATTGGGACAGGTACAAACAAATACTTTCGGAGAAGAACATGTACCGAAGCTTCGATCAACTAAGGACATTGAGGATGAAACTCAGAAATTGAGTCGGACCTTGATAGATTCTTTTGAGAGGGCTTGTCCCGCTAGAAAGAGCCGATGCGGCAAAAGCGTCACTTGGTGGAACAACAACCTCTCAAGGCTCAGGAAAAATACCAGAAAGCTTCTGAATAGAGCACTAAAAACTCAACAAAAAGATGACTGGACGGGCTATCGAACCCTACAGCGCGAATATAAGTACGAGATAAGAACATCCAAGGTCTCATCTTATAGAAGGTACTGTGAGGAACTGGTAGGAACTGGTAGAAACAGCTAGGTTGTATAAAGTCTTTCAGAAAGACAATACAGCCAAACTGAATTCCCTCCGCAAACCTGACGTCGGATATATGGGTTCCAAACAGAAAGCCTTTGAGATCCTGGTTCAAACCCACTTTCCAGGCAGTCACAAGATTGAAATGAATCAAAGTCTAGAAAGGTATCCAGAAAGGGTAGCTATTTCTAGAAAGAACAGATATATAGCATCCAAAGTTGTGACAGAGGAAAGGATCGAATATGCTTTGTCCTCCTTTGAAAATTACAAGACACCAGGTCTGGATGGTATATACCCGGCTATGCTAAAATCAGGAGGCCATTCCCTAGTTTCAGCACTAAAGAAGATATATAGGGCCTGTTTAACCTGGGGATATATTCCAACTGCATGGCGTAAGGTCAGAGTAGTTTTCATTCCCAAACCGGGCAAGGAAGACTATGCTCTGGCGAAAAGTTTCAGACCGATTAGCCTGACATCGTTCCTGCTGAAATGCCGGGAACGTTTGGTAGAAAAATACATCAGAGGAGAAACGTTGAGACGGCATCCCCTTAATGAGCATCAGCATGCCTATAGGAGTGGTCGATCTTGTGAGTCCGCATTGCACGATCTAGTCTCTAAGATAGAAAGTGCTTCGGACGGGGGGCTCTACGCTCTCGGGGTTTTTGTTGACATTGAGGGGGCCTTCGACAATGCCACGTTCCCATTGATGTGCAATGCTGCCACCGCATTTGGTGTAGATACCGTGCTTGTAAGATGGATCTATTCTATGCTATCTCAGAGACTACTTTTCGCAGAATGCGACAACGAGACGGTAATGAAAGTAGAGAGAGGCTGTCCGCAAGGAGGAGTTCTCTCCCCGTTACTGTGGTGTTTCCTAGTAGACTCGCTTTTAGACGAATTGCAAAGTCTAAATATACACATACAGGCGTACGCTGATGATGTGTGTGCACTCGTTTGTGGTAACTCACTTAGGGTCGTCTGTAGTAAGATGCAGAAAACCCTAGACAAGATCCAGAACTGGTGTGGGAGACATGGCTTATCAGTGAATCCTCTGAAAACAACACTTGTGTTGTTCACCAGGAAAATAAAACTCGATAACCTTAAGCTCCCAATTTTGAAAGGTGTAACCATTCAACTCTCCAAAGAAGTGAAATATCTAGGGGTAATTCTAGATAGCAAACTGGCTTGGAAGGCTCATGTCGAACACAAAGCATCTTGAGAATTGAATGCCTTCTGGCAATGCAGGAGAGCTTTTGGGAAGACATGGGGTCTAAAACCCGCTATTGTGCCACCCAGTGCACTGCCATAATTAGACCCATAATTACGTATGCGTCAGTGGTCTGGTAGAGTAGAACGGAGGTGAAAACAACCTGTTCTATTCTTAACAGAATACAGAGGGAAGTTTGCATAGGGATAACAGGAGCTTTCAGCTCGACCCCTGGTGCGGCCCTCAACGCAATGCTTAATTTGCAGCCCTTGGACCTCGCAATCCAGGAAGAGGCAATGAAAGCTATATGTCGACTAAAAAATTCTAGACTATGGCATGATGACATGCTATCGGACATGGTGTCTTATCCCGAAGACTTAAAGAGCACTGTGCTCCTTTTAGCATGCCGACGGATGATATGACGCAAATTACCATGTTCCGAAGAAGATTTCGGATAAATCTCCCGGTAAGGGAAGAATGAGATGATACCAACAAATTTCTGGATCGATGGACTGATATCTTCTACACAGACGGATCGTAGACCTCATCTGGTACGGGTGCTGGATAGTATTTGAACGTAGAAGTTAAATACAGTATATCACTCGGAACAACCGCAACGGTTTTTCAAGCCGAAGTAATCGCCATTCTCGGGGCCTACGGTAGATCAGTTGTTAACGCGCTGGCCTATCGTCCTAGAGGCTGTGGGTTCGAATCCCACGATAACCATGGTATTCTACTCTACGAACAAAATGGGTCAATGAGTGCAATGGACAAAATGTCTGAGCGCTCGAGGCTACACGTCACGCCCACTCCAATAATAATAATCGCCATTCTCGAAGTGGCTAACTGGATAATTGCTCATAGGTGGCATAATAAGACGATTGGCATCTGCAGCGACAGTAAGGCTGCTCTTGTCACCCTACTTAATCCCACCACTAGATCAAAAACTGTCCAGGAATGTAAGAAAAGACTTAACCCTTTCGCTACGGCCGGTCTCGCTGCAAAGTGTTTCGCGTGGCAAGGAGCGCGCAGTCTTCAGCATTCAGGGCCAAAGGTTTTGTCTCAAAAACGACTTTCATTAGTTTTCAAAAACGAAATAATATGGGTTCTTAATTTGTTTTTAATTGTTTTTAATTGTTTACGAATCTATTGCATTTGACTTAACCTTTGGCCTCAACTTTGTAGATGCCACCTATACACGATAGCATCATCTTCTGGCCAGTGACTATAGTCACCCATCGTGTAGGGGCGACGTTTTTTAGCCGGTGACTATAGTCAACCATCGTGTGGAGACGGCGTTTTGTGGCGGGTGACTATAGTCACCGATAGTAGCGAAAGGGTTAATTCTGCTGCCAAGCACAACCAGGTCCATCTTATATGGGTCCCTGGACACCGGGGAATCGACGGCAATGTGGCCTCTGACGCTTTAGCGAGAGAGGGCGCAAGCTCTCCTCCCCTGGGACCGGAGCCCGTTGTTGGTGTCAGCTTTACAAAGTAGAAAAACTGGATAACTAAATCCATGGACTCAATACATGGTCAGAGATGGTCCAGTATATCAACCTGTAAATTCACCAAATGGTTCATGGTCCAAACAGGAACAATGCAAAACTTCTACTTGGCTTAGGCAGGAAAGATTGCAAAAAGCTTGTAGGACGGTAGGACATAATACATGCGGCAAGCATCTGAACACCCTAGAGATCATCAGCGACTCGGCGTGTCCTTCGTGCGGGGAGGACAGGGATAGTACGGAGCACTTCCTCTGTAACTGCCCGGCCTTCTCCCACGCGCGCATGACGACGTTTGGCGCTGATGTAATGAGAATGGAAGACTTCAATTCACAATCTCTATCTGACGTTCTTAGGTTCGACAAGATGACTACAAAGTTCGGATAGGTTAGGGGACGAGTGCAATGGACCGTGGTCTGAGCGCTCGAGGCTGACGCCTCCCCCTTTTTTCTCTAATACTAATACTAATAATACTAGGGTAATTAAATACATGTTTGCCTTCCTTCTTAAAAGATTTAAGATTTAAAACAAATTAATTATTAATTTGCTTTGTAATTTCTTCATAGGATTATATCATTACTCATTAAAATTGAAAAATGCTTCAAAATGGCATTTGACAATAATTTAAACTTCCAACTGATTGCTCAAAATCCCTTGTGTAGCATGAGGGATGATGAAAATGAACCGTCTTGATGAAGACATTTTATATGGAGTGAGTAATTCATTTCTATATGTCTGTGCCTCGAAGTAACATAAGTTCATAAGACGAAAACATACCAAACCAAAAATTATTTTGAAATTTATAATAGTCTAGAAATAATTAGGAAGTTATGATTAGTAATTGATGATATTTTATAAATTATAGATTCTAAATATCTCTTACGAGTCGTTTTTCTTTTCTCCTAAAAATCTTTCTGATGTCACTTATAGCCTATAAATTATAAATTATAAGGCAACATAAAGATATCCGTAGATGGCGCATGGGTTATTATTATATCTTTATGTTAACATTTTGAGTGATCATTTAGACACACAATATCTTTTTGTCGATAACGTGCTCAGAAAAAAACAAATTGATATAGACCTTTCCATTTCTTCGCTCTTCGATTTCACACAACAAAAGCATACTTGTCATTGATAGCACCAGAAAAATAAGAGATTTTATTAATTTATTTTGATTATTATTATAAATTTTTATAATAAAAAAGGAAAACATTTTTATTTAAGAGCGGTCCTTCTGTTTACGAACTAAAAGTTGTTCCCTTTTTATTGGAAATATTAGTAACTGCTGCCTCCACCTCTTATATATGAATAATTTTAATTAGAATTGTATAGAATAGCCGACTATCAGGCTATGATTAGATAACGAAAGACTGGTTTTGATTTGCAACCGCGTTGCATTAAAACCTGCTAACTGAAAAATATATGGATTATACAAAAATTAACGTTTTTTTTAAACTTTTAGTGTGACCCATCGATGTCTACGAACTAGAACTTGTTTTTTCAGAAAACCAAAACAACATTATTATTTCAGAAAGCATATAAATAGTGAAAGGAATTCGATTCTCTACAGAACAAAGTTTCGGTTCGAAGAGTGTATCTTTGAGTTATCTACGAAAATCATCCTCAAATTTTTTCAAGAACAGCAATGGCAGCTTTCAAGGCAACTGTTTTCCTTTTGATTCTTGTGTGTGCAATGGTAATCACCACTACCGAAGCAGGCGTTCGTGTTGGCCCATGCGATCAGGTCTGTAGCCGAATTGACGCTGAAAAGGACGAATGTTGCAGAGCCCACGGTCATTCAGGTCACGAGAGTTGTAATGGCGGACAAATGACTTGTTACTAGCCTTAAATAATCATTGTAAACAAATATAAAAATAAATAAAAACTATATATTCGTGCATATATATTAATTTAAGATGTTTTCATTTCTTAAAAAGCAACAAACATACATTGTAATAAAAATATTGATTCGGAGTGACAATTCTTGCCGTCCTAAAGTTTAACCTCTTCAGGGACGATTATTTTAAAGGTGGAAAAAATGTTTTCGAATTTTCTCTGATTACCTGATTACTTATTTTTTATCGACAACTATAGAGTAATCATTTATTTATTATTTATCAAAAATTTACGATATTTTTGCATTGGTTTTATTTTGGTTTTATTATTTCAAGTTAATCGAGTGAATATTTGTTTTATACATTTCAATTTTTGTTTTCAGAGCACATTCGTTGCTCATGTTCGGATTATAAGAGCACCTTGAGCACATTGAATACACTTAAACTCATATATATATGTACATATTTATTCGCCCGTTCCGAGCAATAAGAAGAATCCTTATCTTTTGTATAGAATTAATTTACATAACATAGTAGTAGTACTTATAAAAGTTGGCGTTTGTCGTTTACCCGTAATGATTTAAATCTAAAATTTAAAAACATAAAAAATAGTATATTGACTGATATATAGTTGATCTGCTCAAAATTGCGCTTTCAATTAACAGCCTTTTTTACATACACACTGTAAAACTCAGCTTTTGAAAGTCTTAATTCAAAATGCTTAAAATTCTTTATTGTGACATCACGCATTTGACGTCACAATACAACATTTTAAATCTTTGGGACCAACAACTTTCAAAATATGAGATTTACAGTGTATGCCTGCTTATTCTAGATGATTGATTAAGTTTCCTGTTTTTTGAAATTTTTTGAGTTACTATGATAAATAAAAGTAGACCAAATATATTTAAAGAATGGTACATATATGATCTTTTAAGGGTATTTATAATTTTATTTATATTAATATCATATATTGTTTTTTCATAAAATAATAATAATTACCTCGAACTGAATTGAGAGATAGACAATGGAAACAAAGGAGGTAAGGTAATTTGTATCTACTGTCTTTACAAATAAACTAATAAATTCATTTGATTGTTTTTGTTCAAAACATCAATTTTATTAAAAAATTTATTTAAAATACAACAAATAATAATTTGGAGAAATAAATAGTTCAGCAAATTCTTATTTTGACATTGCTTATAAATAGAAAAAACGAATTTATCGATGAAAAATGTTTTTACAGTTGATTTCAAGAAAAGGTTTCGTTTCATATCAGATTTAATAAAAACAAAATTAACCCTTGAACTAAAGTAAAATCTTTCAGAATTCAAAGCACCCGACTTCTGTGAAAAATGCTAATGATAAATACTGCGCTTGTTATGTGAAATCTTTTGAAAGTGTTGGTAAATTCGCGACTATAAATATTGATAGCAAACTTTTGAATCTTCACAGCAGAATACTGCTTTTCTACAAAATTGTTTCTTTGAGTTATTATAATCATCCGCAAATTCGTCCAGCAGCAGACAATGGCAGTTTTCAAGGGAACCGTTTTCCTTTTGCTCCTTGTGTGTACAATGGTAATCACCACTACCGAAGCAGGCGTTCGTGTTGGCCCTTGCGATCAGGTCTGCAGCCGAATTGACCCCGAGAAAGACGAATGTTGCAGAGCTCATGGTCACTCAGGTTTCCTCAATTGCATTGGCGGACAAATGACTTGTTACTAGTTTTGAAAAATCTTTTATAAGCAAGAAATAAAGAATATATGTATATTCTTACATATTCGTTCAAAAATTTTTAATTTTTTAACAAGCAAGTAAGTTAAGTATAAGTATCCCTGAATTACCTTTACTTCGTATTAATTTTTAATAAAATTTGTTGAAATTAAAAAATGGCTCCATCATCTTTAGTTTCCAATTTTCTAAAGCTCTTTCGCAATCAATACCTTACAATTGTTAGGCGCTATTCTGAAATCCTACATTTTATTAGCATTAAAAGTACACTATATAGTATGTAAAGTAATATGTATGCAATATCCTCAGTCTAAATATTAAAAATATCAAACTAAACGTTTAGGCTTGATTGAGCAGAACAAGAAACAACTTTTCGATTTTATGTATGTATATATGTACTTATAATAAAAAATTTTCGAAAAAAAACATGGAAACGATTTGTTTTTGGTGAACCTTGCTATTTTCTTGGAAAAGTAATATGAAATATTCTACTAAAAGCAAATCAAGACATGTTCCAATTTCAACACCCAGCACAACAAACTGACCTAAAGGGACAATTAAGGGATTGCTGACCAAAAGGGATTAAAGGGACGAAATAAATATAAAAAATTGAATATCTCGAATATTGTAAAACTTTTACTGAGGTTTGGTTGTCTGGTAGGTCACCTATCTATCTTCTTCTAAAGTTTGGCATAATATTTACGGGAAACCCTGTATATACATAGGGGTGTCAGCCGGAAAACTACAACTTTGTTTATGTGGTTATCCAAATCGGCTCAGTAGTTTCCGAGATTACCTCTTACATCTACACGAAGACTATAAACATATTTATGTATATATTAAAAATATAAAGTAAAAATATAGGTGTTTCACTTGTGATTTTAGAATTAGCACTCCCATTTCCTAATTAAACGCAAATTGTATATATTTATAATGGGACATAAAATTCGTGCATTTATTTCTATTCTATCCTTTGTTTAAGTTATAGGGACCACCAAAATGTTCATTGAAATAATTATTTAAAAATAATAACTTCTCCGTTTTCTAGTGTTATTTATAAAACTGCTGCTTCAATATTGATCTTGTGGGCATTGTATTTATTTTCATTTACTCAGTTTTTGAATAGTTTATTAATAAATACTGAAGTTGCTCTCATATACTCAGGCTCATGTCTTTTTGTTCTTTATAAAAATAGGAAATTGGCCGCAAAATTAAAATAATAAACTTACCCTACTTTCAAAATATATTATTGATATCTCAGGCTGGGGTCAATACTTATGATCTTAAAGTGCAACGGCAACCAACGCTCGCGATTCCAGCAATCTACAGGATGTCCATATGTTTGTGGGTTTGGGCTGACCTTTCTGCGATAAGCTTTACACATAATAAAAATTCGTATCTGACGGTTACGTATTTTTTAAATTAAATTAACTTTAACTGATTGTATTGAATAACGTATAAATTGTGATAGCAAACGTTTGAAACTTCACAGAAGGCAACTTCTTCTCGACAAGAGTGTTTCTCTGAGTTATTATAATTATCCTTCCATTGTTTCAATAACAACAATGGCAGCTTTCAAGGCAACGTTCTTCCTTTTGCTCCTTGTGTGTGCAATGGTAGTTACCACCACCGAAGCTGTCCGTGTGGAACCCTGTGACCAGGTTTGCAGTCGAAGCAACCCCGAGAAGGACGAGTGTTGCAGAGCCCACGGTCATAGAGGTCACTCCAATTGTTATGGCGGAATGAATTGTTATTAGCCTTTATTGTATATGTATATAATTTTTCGTTTTTGTGGAAAGGGTGTTTGAAAAATAAAATAAAGGCTATAAAGAATTTAACTTTTAACCGCAATAGAACACAACTCACAATCTCTCCCGATTGTGTATGAGTAACGATAGTTAAAATCACAATTCACGTCTTTTCAAGGTCTGCTTATGGCTTTATACCAATTCCTTCTAATAATAAACCAATAATCCGTTAGACTCTAACATTAGTTTATAAAAAATTCATTTGTTTACTATTGTTGTTGTGCCTATGCGAAGGACTTTATAATTTTTATTTATTTCTAATTTTAAGGAATTTATGTTTTTTCTTTATTTCTAAATACGTCACATGTCATGGGCCGTGATAGTGCTTTGTCCAAACGAATAATTCATTGTGTTTTCCCGTCAGCATTTATAAATCGTATTATTCTTTGTGTTCTGCCGGTCTGTTGGCGCTATTGATAACAATCATGAAACAAAAACATCAACATTTTCTTTTTTGGATGAAATCTTATCCCGGTCCACGCCAATACAAAGTCTTCTCCTGTCCGCGACTGCCAATCTTTTCGCAACTAATTCCATGGTTCCTTAGGCTAATCAATTGGGTCCGTTAATTTTTAGTCTAACGATGTCACGTGCATAATTTATGCCAACGATATTAAAATTTTAAACAGATACTCTCCACGTCTGATTCTCAACTCCTACAGGATGATCTTAACAGTTTCAGTATCTGGTGCAAATAAAATTTTCTCGAACTTAATGTCTCCAAATGCCAATATATTACTTACTCCCGTAAAAGCTCCTCTTCCTCTCCCAGATCTTATCTACATATGATGAACATATCCATGTCTGTCCTCTTTTCGTGACATTTGTGATAGTGAACTCAACTTCTATGATCACATTGGCAGCGTAGTCTCCAGAGCCAACTTCGGACTTGGTTTTGTGGTCTTAATCCCTGCGTTGCTAAATCTCTCTACGTCTCGTTTATCAGGTGACTCCTTGAATTTGCTAGTCAAATTTGGTCTCTCTCTAGACCCATCTACATCAACAAAATTGAAGCAATCCACCGCAGATTCCTTCGCTTTGCCTTACGTTATCTTCCTTGGTGTGATCATCTGAATCTTCCCTCTTATGAAAACTGCCTGAAGTTAATCGACTTGCACGCGTTATGAAAGCGTCGTGACTGCGCTGACATTACATCATCACCCATCACTTGCTATCCGGCGACATTGATTGTGCTACATTGCTAGAGCGGATTTCTATTTACACTAACCCCCGCAACCTCAGATCCGTTCCCTCTTTCACACTGTCTACCACCATACCAACTATGACCTTTTTGAATCTCTCACCCGAATGCTTCAGTATGCTAACTCCCTCCCTCCTTTGACTTTCAACTGAGCAAACTTCTCTCATGAATGACCTGTACCGCCCTTCTTAAAATTAAGTTCCTTAATGCCCTGTTATTTTTCTATTTAGTTATTAAGCATTGTTTGTTCAGTTTGTTAGTTTAGTAGTGCTGTTGTTTTTTATTAGTGTTTATTATTTTTTATTATTGTTACTATTTCGGTTTGGCCTATATTACCAAGAATTGTAAAAATTTAAAGCCGATTTTAAAAATCGAACATAAAGCATGCCTCAAAAACAAAAGCTAATTTGATAACTGTTTAACACTTCAGTTTTGCAAAATTGCAAAGCTTTTAAGTAAAATTGCAAAAGTGTTGCAAACTTTTCCCCTATAATATTGTTGTAAGGTTGCAAAATTTTGCACTTTTGCACGGTTTGTAATGATGCAAGACCTATTTTTATCAAAACGTGATTACCTCTAGTAATACAAGGTGCCGCAAAATTAATCATTCAATTTTGTTTTTGTATAACCTTTTTACTAAATAAAAAAAATATTTTAAGTGATGGAAATCTTTATCTTTGGACCTCTACAATTTTTTTTATTAAGTGGAAAAAATGATATCCATCAAGTGGCTGCCGCCAGTGTTGGTACACATTTGTGCCCGTTTTATCGCATTTTTCATGACTTTCCGCAAGATTTCCGGTGATAACTCTTCGCATTCCTGTCGAATATTCTCTTTAAGGGCTGCGATTGTCTGAGGGTTGTTGGCATAAACCCGCGACTTCAAGTAGCCCCAAAGAAAGAAGTCTGGGGCGGTTAAATCGGGTGATCTGGCTGGCCATAGCAAATCACCAAAACGGGAGATTACGCGACCAGGAAATGCTTCCTTCACAATATCCATTGTGGCTCGTGCTGTGTGTGCGGTTGCACCGTCTTGTTGAAACCACATGTTCACCAAGCCCTGCTCCTCCAATTCCGGCAGTAAGAAGTCGTTTATCATGGCCCTATAGCATTCGCCAGTAACCGTTTCCATATTGCCAATATCGTCCTCAAAAACATACGGCCCAATCACTCCTCCCGCGTGAACGCCGTACCACACAGTGGCTTTGAGTGGATGTAATCAGATGCCCCAGAAACGGAGATTTTGTTTATTGACGTAACCGATGTTTCGACTCGAAATCGTCCTATTCGTTGTCGAGATTGAGGATGGCTTGACAGTAATTCACACGACGGTCAGCAGGCATTAACTGTTGCACTGTTTTGCATTTTGTACGGGAACATGTAAGTCTTTCACTAAAATTCGCTGTAGGGTCCGTCTGGTGATGCCCAATTGCGTGGCTCGTCGTCTGGTTAATGTTTCTTCATTCTCAGCGACATCGGCAGCCCAAGCCGCGATATTCTTGGCAGAACGACCAGTCCGGTGACGACCACGCCCTACAAGGTCTCTTGTGGTTTCAGTCTGTTCGAGTGGAACAGCTAAGCGGCGGAATGTTTGCCCTGTTGGCGCGACACGATTAGGAAATCGACGTCGAAATGCACGCTGTTCTAACACCACCGACCGATTATTAGTCAAAAAAATGGACACAATTATTCCACGCTCTTGCGGTGTATAGCGCTCCATTGCTTGTCTGTTTGTATTCTGCAACTGTGGAGTTTACAAATCAAATATGATTGACGTACGACGCCATTTGAAATAATTATAACCTCTTCTGATGGACTGATTAATTTTGCGCCACCTTGTATATACACATAAATAGTTTACAAAGTCTTACGCGTAGTATCTTCAAACCCCTTGATGGATTTTGATGCGATATTCTTCATAATTTAGGAAATTTTTTAAGTAAGCTTTAGGTGTGTAATACATTCACACAAATTATGTTCAACAATTTCTCGAATACAAATTCAACAGAGTTGTTAAATTAAAAAATGTCGCTTATTTCGATTTTAACTCAGACAAATAAATAATTAATGGTTAGCAATCTTTAATACCTCTTAAGAGTTATGAATTAAAAGAATTGTTTTACCATTACTCAAACACTAATATTAAAGAATGCATTCCTTTTACCTTTTGCAAAAATTATGAATTATTTGGAATATTTTGCATTCGTTATGAATTCACTTGCATTCATTTAAAATCAATAAATGCTTTTGCATTCCATTTGTAGCAGTAACAAAATAAGTTTAGCATTTAAAAAGTATTTAATTAAACAGTACTTATAATACACAGGGTGAAACCCAGATAGTATACAATAAATATAATTCATCTTGGAATTTATACGATTTCATATTTTAGTGTAGAAGCATCGGTCTCAAGATTGAATTTATAACATACTTAAGCTCGAAGTTGCCTATACTCATGTGCTTTCGTTTTTTAATGTAGTTAATAATAATAATAATAATAAATAAAACGTGGGGGCCTCTGGTAGTTCAGTTGTTAGCGCGCTGTCCTACCGTCCCAGAGGCTGTGGGTTCGAATCCCACGAATAACCATGGTCTCCTGCGCTACGTGGTAACACAATGGGTCAAAATTGGCCTAAGTGTGCCTTTCTAGGCAGCTACAGCAACCAACCAACCAACCAAATAAAACGTGAATTTAAAAAATATTGCGATTTCCTTAAATACCCAATTGTTCTTATCCAGGAAAGAAAATTGTATGTATTATATATATATAGCGTTTTTTGTAAACAAAATGAAAAAATGTTATATAAATATCATGCAGTTGCACTTAATCTCTGCCAATAAAGAGAAAAAGAATGAAATATGTGATGCAATTGCTTCATGTACGAATATAAACAGTGCTTTAGGCTGTTCAGTGAGGTCAGTAAAATCGTTCAAGTTCAAGTTTATAAATTCTATAACAAACCCGTTCTGTTTTATTTACTAGGTTTAGAGTGGATTCATTTTACTTACTACATTTTCGTTTTACTTTTACCCTTTTTAAAACGCAAATTTCACGTTAAAAGATTTAATATATTACATAAAATCACGTAGAACAAGAGGTTTCGTAGTTCATTTAAAATGAACATTTATAACTTAAACTACGCGGATGGTAATTTAATGATATTTATAACAACTTTGATTATTTGAAGATTATTTAAAGATTTCAGAAATATTATATTTAACAATTCGTAGAAGATCGGTATATCTTTGCATACTTTTTATACCAAGATCAAGACCTGTCAAATCAATATTAAAACCAACTACATCAACTTTTTAAAATAACTAAAAGCATATTCCAATTCAAATACAAACTTATATATTTCAATAGCAATAATTTCTACATAGAAAACAACTATATAAATTTTAAATACAAATCAATTTAAATTTAATAGCAAACCTTTCGACTTCAAATACAGCTCTAGTACGTATATCAAACGTAAATATAAATTTAATAAATATAAACTATATCCGCCAAGACAATTATGAAAATTTTCAAATTCAATAATAAGGGTTCGTTGAATTGCTAAGAATATTGATATTTATTAGTTTAGATATGGTATGATGATAATTTATTATACTGACTTTGAAGCCGAAGCATATTTACATCAATATAATATGAAAGAAATTATATCAAATTAGGTTCAGCTGGTTTTTTGTTCAAACAAAATTACTGAAAAACAAAAATGGATTGTCTAAACATTAAGGGTTGCCATTGATGCCTAGAATCAAACCTACCCCATTGCTTGTTAATTATTTACTATTTTGTCGTATTACCGGAATACACTTTTTATGAAATTCTGTCTAACATAGAACTTATTTCGATTAGACTTATAGGTGACAAAATTGAATTTACTTCTTACGATGACTATCTGTTTAAAATTTCTTTCCAATCAGTAATAGAATCATTATCTTTCCAGAACTTTCATCGTATGCAAGAATTTCATTGGAGTGCCTACCTATAAAATTGCTTAGGTCGGCATTAATATTTTTCTATTCATTAACCCAATTTCGAGACATGAAGTAAAACTAGTAAGTACAAACCAATTATAATTAATTATAAAAATCATGACAAAATATGTTAACATCTTTATTAAAAATTTCATTTTCATGAGAAAAGTATATCTATCACATAAATAATTCTATTTTGACGAGAATTTCTATAATTGCATTTAATTACTTAATAGGACTATAATTTAGCACGTTCATTAATTTCAAATTGGGATTTACTATTTAGTGTGAACCACCGACCCATTCCTATATAAGGTATTTTAATTGAAACTCTACAATAACATAATTACCTTATGTAGGGTATAAATAGTGCAGGAAAATATTTGATTTTTCACAGTATAGAGCTTCTTCTCTAAAAGAGTGTTACAAAGTTAAATTCATCGACAATGGCAGCTTTCAAGGCAACCGTCTTCCTTTTGATCCTTGTGTGTGCGATGGTAGTCACCACGACTGAAGCAGACGTTCGAGTTGAACCCTGCGACCAGGTGTGCAATCGAATTGACGCCGAAAAGGACGAATGTTGCAGAGCCCACGGCTATTCAGGTTACGCCAATTGCATTGGCGGTAGAATGACTTGTTATTAGTTGTTAAAAATAATTGTATGGCGACGTGAAAAATAAAGATTATAACATATATAAGATATTTTTATTTCACAAAACAAAGACAACATTATAATAAAAATGCTCCTGTGCTAAATACAGTATTCAAACTTAAGCTTATATATTTCCTCCTATGAATACAAGCGAAATTTATAATCCGATGTCTACTATACAAGCTTTGTATTAGAAATATAATAGATGATTTAAGATAATATTAATTGATAATTTTCTTAAGTAATAATAATAGCTATTATCTATATAATAATAGACTCAAGTAAGATCAAAGTTTATTAATAATTAACTGATATCAGCTTTTCTTAATAATATAATATATGGGTTGGTTTTATAAGTATCATGGTTCGAATAAAAATATTTCAAGCCCGATTATAGTAATTCAAAGCTTGACTGGCTAGTCCAGTATAGTTCAAGTTTTCAACGTCTTTTAACACAATTTTAAGTCCAAAAATCGAAAACTCCAAAACTAGAGTTAATGTAAGGAAATCCTATTAACAAGGTACGCCACTAAACGTTTATCTTTTCAACAACAAGTCAGATCTAAAGTATGGTACCTTAATATAAGCATTATAAGGTTTTTGTATTTATTCTAGATAGCTAAAAATACGAAGTAACATCAAGCTTTTTAGCATCGGCATCTGATTAGACCGACCTTAAAAGCAAAATAATATAGGTATTCCTACTATTAAAAGTGATTGCAAAAAAAAAAAAAAAACATTTAGCAGCAGCAAAGATAATCCACTAGAGAATAAAACTATTCTGAAGATTATAATTTATTTACACAATACACAAAATTGGGATGTTCACCGAACCTTTTTGTAAAATGTAGACTTATTATTTATTTATTTATTAATCGCTTAATTCAAGCTACTGACAATAAGTTTACTTAAATATTAATATAAATTTAAAATTAAAAATAATAATAGATTAAAAATGAGAAAGAAACGGGTAATTCAGCAGGGACTGTTAAGGTCATTCCTAAGAGATGATTTACTCAGGTGGAAGTCAAAAGAGGGATGGGAGTTGGCTTTCCGAAGCATTCGGGCGAGAGGCTCAGAAAGTCCATAGTTGGTACAGTGATAAGCAGGGCGAAAGAGAGGGGCCGAACGGAGGTTACGAAGATTGGTGAAGATGGAGCTGAAGTAGAGAAGGACAGTCAATCTCACCAATAAGCAGCTGATGGATGAAGGTAATATTAGCAAGATCTCGCCGCTTCCACAGGGGCCGCAAGTTAATCAGCAAGAGCATAGCATAGGGAAATCCTGAATTGAGAATGGGGAACAGGCAGGTAGCACACTCAGAGCATATATACGGATGCGGGCTGTTTACATTTTTCCACTGTGCATTTTTAAAGGCGGGCCAAACGTTTTCGAACGTGTGCGCTGCTCTGGGTGGTGAAACGTGATTTTAATTTTCGTTCAGCCTCCCCCTAAATTTTTGTCTTTCTCTCACGCGTGAGCCCTTTATTACTATCCACTTTTAGCAAAATCTGCAAGGCCGGTGGGCTAACGGGATCAAGGTCGGAAAAAGATAAGGGAATACGTCACGAGTGTCACATCTAGTATTTCATGATCTTTGAAGGAACTCCTTGGACCAACGCTTCACGAAGCCAAGCACGGAATTGGCTCGAACAATCATGTTGACGAAAATTAAGTCACAAATTACACCTAGATCGCGAAGAGAGGATACGCAGAGGATAGGTTCCTCAGACAGCTGATATACTCTAGCGGAAGAAGAAGGGCGTCTATGGGAGTAAATGACGGATTGGCATTTGGAGGCATTAAGCTCAAGAGGAGGAGAGCCCTAAGGGACCCCTGAGTTGGCCACAAAAGAGTTGGAGGAAGAGGAACAGAAGATAAGACTTCATCCAGGAAATGAAAAGCTGATTGAAGCCAAGGGAGTGTAGTTTGAAGAGAATTATTTCCAAAACCTTACAAAATATTTATAATGGCGCCTCTTTGGACATTACTGGCTTTATATTTTGGATTAGGTTAAATTATTTAATTTTTCACATAATGTTACCTATTTTAAAGCGAAATATTTGTTTTCATACGAAAAGAATTTTGAATACATTTTTTAATTGCATTAGAATCGAAAACAAGAGATAATTACTGAAAACCTTTTTCACAGCACATTTCCCGAACTGAAAAAAATTTTCACATCAGATTTTAATTGAAGTATAATTAACCCCGAGCTGCAATAAAAATTGTTGTATTCAAGACCTCAACAACTGATATAATATCAAAGAATTCTATTTATGTTTTAATCTCTGAATATTTTCCGGAATTAACTGATAAATGTTTAGACTTTATACAGAAATGGGAAATGTTTACGTATAAATAATTGTGGAAAACGTTTGAATCTTGACACAAGCCAACTTCTTCTCGAGAAGACTGCTTCTTTAAGTTATTATAATCATCCTTCAACAACGACAATGGCAGCTTTCAAGGCAACGTTCTTCCTTTTGCTCCTTGTGTGTGCAATGGTAGTCTCCACCACCGAAGCTGTCCGTGTGGGACCCTGTGACCAGGTTTGCAGTCGAAGCAACCCCGAGAAGGACGAGTGTTGCAGAGCCCACGGTCATAGAGGCCACGCCAACTGTTATGGCGGAATGAACTGTTATTAGCCTATAGTAGTCGTTCTATGTAAAATATAGTTTATATTGAAGTAAAATCATTAAAAATGAATAAAAACTTTATACGAGTATGTCAGTACAATCTTACAAAACATTTTTTATTTAAAAAAAAGCTAAGCTAAGGATGTTAAAATAATTATTTTTTGATATTTCAAATTCCCATAATGAATATGCAGTTTTAAAAAGTAAATTGTAAAACATATATTTATTTTTCTATAGAGGGACTCACTCCTTTATAACTATATACATCATTTCATACTGCTATTTAGACCCATCAGCAATTATTATACCGCCGATATAACCAAAAATATTTTTGGAATTTGCGACACTTGATCTATTCTTAATTGATAGAAAGTGCACTAGCAAGAATGGCAATAGTGTATATAAAAACAAACCTTTATTTATTGCTAATAATTCTATCGATAAATCTGTTATCGTATTATAAGAACGAAGAAAAATGTGTGTAGCTGTTAGATTCTACTATAGTTCTGACAAGTGAAATTTACTGACCGGTGGCTTCTACTGTAGTACTAACAATTGGCTTGAATATAGTTCTGATCGTTGGTTCCTGCTGTAGTTCTGACCGGTCTCTTATACTATTGTTCCGACTGCTGGCTTCTCCAATAGTACTAACCAATGGATTCTTCTATAATTTTAACCTTTGACTTAAAACTGCAAGCAATAATATATACTTATTTATTATTTTCATCGAATTAACCGTCTTATTACTTTTCTAAAAACTTACATGAGCAGAAAAAATACTAGAGATAGAAAATCTATTCTTTAGAAAATTTTTATTAGTATCTTATTGCCCAGCTCGTCTAGTCTTAGCCAACCATACTTGAATGTATCCTGACACCCTGTTACTAACGCCTGACGAAAATTGCTACAAAAGAGGGCCAGTCTGAAACAACATTGATAATAATTGAAAAACTAGAGGATAACTAAGAATATTCTTAAGCTGAAATAATTAAAAAATGGTCGGAATCACTTTTGAGGAATATATGCCGAAATAATTTATATTTACAATGTAATAGACAGAAATGAAAGAAAGGTGCTCGAAAATAATTACGACGTGTACCCCAAAGAGAAGGATTTCCGGAGAAATTCTGTCTGTATACCAAGAACGCTGAACGATAGTTAGCAATTAGCTAGCTAATTTTGTGAATTGTAATACTTAACTTCATTCTACCAAATCTGACATAGAACATGAACAAGAACTGGATAAATATATGGGTTAGGTAGTGTTATATTTTTACGTAAACAACTGAGTTGTTATATTTTCGCGTAAACTAGAACCAGAACTCGATGAAAAGAATTCAGCTATAGTAATTAATTAAAAGTGTCCTCAGGTAAAGTTTTGAGTAGTTTTCATCGAAAAAGGTTGCATCCATATCATCATATCTCAGTATAATAACTAATGGAAAGAGATTTCGAGAGAAGATTGGAGTCCTGCACTTGGCTTCAGGAATGCGACCAGAGAACAGGGCGTTTCTAGAATTTTATAGTAATCTATAGACGGATGAATCGGAATTCACTAAGAATGGTACAAAAAAGTGGCACAACCCTCATATCTGGTCGAATACTAACCCACATAGGACAAGGGCGAAATCATTTCACCGTAAATTCAGTGCCAATATTTAGGGTGGTATCATCAGCAATAATGATAGTCCCGATAGTAGGACCATTCATTTTCCCGCAAGTGTTTAATAGCCATATTTACACGGACTTTTTGAAAATAATACACTGCCAGAACTACTTGAAGTCATCTCTCTGGATAATACAAGTGAATATTTTACCAACAATGATAGAGCACCAGCGCACAATGGTAACATTTTGAAGCTAAAATCAAATGAAGGATGAAGTTTACTCAAGTTTTGTTAACACCAGAGAAGGATTAATGAGCAGAAATGGGGCTACAGTGACGAAAATACCGGAGAGGCTGGCCGATAATACTCCTTAAACAGGGAGTTAGGAGGAGGTTATTAGCATGCATCGAAATTGGCGGAGGACATTTTTAACAGTTTTCCTTAGATATAGCATTAACTGAAATCGGTTTTTAATTAAACAAAAAAAGTTTGAGGTTAATTTTAATTTAATTTTTTTAAATTAATTTTTTTTTTTAATTTACTAGATAAAATGTTCACCGAATAAAATTCCATATTTTCTCTCTACTTTAACATGCTGCACCTTGCTGGAAAGGTAATAAGATGGGAAATTTGTTAGGTTATATTTATTTTAACATACGACATATGAAACACCTTGTATACATAAATATAATATAACGTGAATGTTAAAAGGTACACGCGGAAACAAACCAATAACCAAAATATATTACTATTGTTTGTCCCGCCTGCCATACCTCTTTAAAAAAAAATCAATTAGGCTCGATATTCTTCGTATTTCTTCATTGCTATAGATCAAAATCAACAAATTTGGCCCATACAGGTCGTGTTTGAAAAGGAATTGTTTACATACAGATCAAAATACAGACCCCTTTTAACCAATTATTTGCATTTCCAAAGTCAACTATTGGCTTCATTAATGCATAAATAAAATTTAATCAATATACAAGTACTCTCTTCTTCTCCGCAAAAAATTTCTTTTACACTTTCCTTCTGACTTCCGCCGAAAGGTATTTTTGTTGTATCTGCTAATTTGTTTAAATTCTTAAAAACAGTGGTCATAATACTTCAAGGAATCAATTGATGCAAGTTAGAACAGTTAGTTATGAAACAGCTTGCATATAAATCACAAGTTAATTACTTAACGTCTTGATTGCAATAAGAAAAATAATCTTTCATTACAAGGTTTCATATTTTCAGTTTCTATGAAATACGCTGTGAAAGTATTTTAGTGGAACTGAAAAGATTTTCCACAGCTGATTTCATGGAAATATATAAATAGAACTGACCCCAAACTGAAAAGTTCTTGGAATGTAAGTTTCTGATTAATGTCTTATGTAATATCAGCGACACATGAGAAGCTCAAGTATAAATAGTAATAGAAAATGTTTGAATCTTCACACAAGCCAACTTCTTCTCGACGAAAGCATTTCTTTGAGTTATTATAATCATCCTCAAATTGTTTCAACAGTGACAATGGCAGCTTTCAAGGCAACGTTCTTCCTTTTGCTCCTTGTGTGTGCAATGGTAGTCACCACCACCGAAGCTGTCCGTGTGGGACCCTGTGACCAGGTTTGCAGTCGAAGCAACCCCGAGAAGGACGAGTGTTGCAGAGCCCACGGTCATAGAGGCCACGCCAACTGTTATGGCGGGATGAACTGTTATTAGTCTATATCTATGTACAACATGGTTTTTATTGATGTAAAATTTTCAAAAATAAATACAAACTACATACATCAGTACAATCCTATAAAATATCTTTTATTTAGAAAAAGCTATGCAATTCATAGTAGGCAACACCACGCTACCGACTAACTCTTAACATCTGCCGTACTAACCATGAGGGAAAAGGAAAGTTTACGCTTTTATAAATGTTTTTAAAGTTTTCAAAAGCAAAACAGTCTTATGTGAAAATAATTATTCTTTTAAATTTCCGATTCACAGAACTATCTTGCAGCTTAAAAAAAAGTAAATTCTAAAAAATATCTTTATTTATCTATCAGAGAGTTTCACTTCTGTATAACTATATAGATTATACATTTTTTGTACTAGATATACCATAGAATTACCACCAATTAATTATCTCGTCCATAAAAGCAAAAACATTTTATGTCATTGCAATACTTGCTCTTATATTGACTGAAAGATTGAAGGTATACTAGACTAGCAAATATGGCAATTGTATATATGTAAATCATCTATTTATCATTTCTAATAATTCTATCGATAAATCTGTTATCGCATTACAAGGATGAAGAAAAATGTTCGGGCGTACCTGTTCGATTCTACTATAGTTCTGACCAATAGCCTCTATTATAGTTCTGACACGCGATACACATATAGTATTACACATATATGCATATGTAATTTATTTAATGTAAACATTTAAATACAGAAATTCTTTTGAGAGAGTTTAGAAATAATATAATAAATTTAAAGGTCAGTCCAACTTAAGAAATTAATAATTATAAACTAAATGTTATTATTGAAACTATAATTATAAACCATTATATTGTCTAATTTATAATAAACTCGAAATTATCGTCACATTTCTCCTTTACATAGGTACTGCTTTGACCGAAATTGTGGAATTGAGAGAAATAGCAATATTAAGGTAATATCAAAATCAGGCAAATTGAACACTTGAAAATCATTTTTTAATATAGGGAAGTTACAATTCATTATGAACGATCAGTTGAGTAAAAGGCATATGGTACGATAAAATTGATTTTTCAAATTTAAACATGTTTACAAAACGTGTACAAGTTCTATACGAGTATAATTAATATTGAGACTGCCTACTTTAAAACAATTTATTCAAGTTGAAATGAATTCATTAGATCTTACTGTGAAACACAACCTGCTTACATACCAGGTTGTTCAATAAGTTTTGTCGATAAGAAGATCTTATGGTTTGAAATACATTTTATTCTTAACTATAATCTCCCTAAACTTCAATACACTTATTCTAGAGAACTTCTAGTTTATTTATTCCATCCTTGAAGTGGGAATCACTTTCCACGCATGAATTTTTTAAGATGTAAGAACAGCAAGAAGTTAGAGAAAGTTAAGTCTGACGAATAGGGTGGATGTTGCAACAGTTCATACTATAATTCACTGATTTTGTGTGTGAGAGGATGTATCTTGATGAAAAATGATTTTTTTTTCTGTAAACCAGGTCTTTTGTCATGAGTTTTACATCCAACTGGTGCAAAAGGTTACAATAATAATCTGCGTTTATTGTTTTACCTGTTTAGGGGCAATCCCCAAACAAAATTCCTTTTGAATCCCAAAAGAAGTGATACTAACACCTTCTTGGCTGATTTCTGGACCGTAACTCGCTTTGAAGCTAGAGTACCGGATTCACACTACGCCTTTTGTTTGATTCAGGATTATGGTGCTAGATCCAATTCTCATCTACAGTGATAAAATAATGCGCAAAATCTGAAAAGTGCGTGCCGCATTCGCTAACAATGGAACAAAATCTATTGCACTATTACCGAATGCGGCACCCATTTTGCAGATATCTTTCTATAACCCAAAACTTTAACCAAAATATTTCTCACACTGCCTAATGAAATGCCTAGAGCTTCTACTAAACCTCTTACGGTTAATCGACGATCTTGCATAATCATATCCTGTATTTTTGCTGTTTTCTGGTGTTAATGCATTGTTTGGACGTCCTTTACGTGGATCGTCTTTAAGACTTATATGACTTCATTCTTATACACTTTTAACAATCGTTCATGAATTTGTTTTGATGTTATATCTTCCAAAAAGAAGAATTTTATTACTGCACGATATTCAAGTTTTTTGATTGTTTTTAAGGCGGACGGGCCTACCGTCCAAGAGGCTGTGGGTTCGAATCCCACGATAACCACGGTATTCTACTCTAAGAACACAATGGGTCAATGAATGCAATGGACAAAAATGTCTAAGCGCTCGAGGCTACACGTCTTGCCCACTCCAATAATAATAATAATTATAACATGCCTTATTTGGTTAAACTTTGTTACTAACTCAAATCTATAAAGGTGTTATTGATTCGAGTCGAAAATTTTTAATGAAAGTTTAAAAAGAAATATTTTAAAAACAATAGTTTTTTTTTTAAATCTAAATGTACTAAAAATTTAAACATTCTTCCAACTCTTTTATTTTATACCCATATTAAAGAATTGTGAAGGCAACGGTAATACGCTGAATACGTAATACGGATCGATGTTAGATACGAGTATACATACTACATATATGTGGGATTCGATACTCGGGGACCAGAAACAAAAACTCGCGAACGTAAATTAAGAAAACATTTAATGATAAAGATTAATAACTAAAAAAACAAAATATCGTCAATGCGACTCGTAGCTCGTCTTTCTCACAACTGCCTACTACTATCCTGTCGTAGTTCGACCTTTCCCCACCTTTTCCCTCAAGCTTCTCCAACATCCCGCGCGCGTCATCCGAATCGTCTCCCGTGAAACCGGCAAACTCCGAATCGGAATCCCACATTCGGCCATCCTGCGTATCATCAGCCTCGGATGATGAATAACCGTCGGCCCATGGCTTCATGTACTCGGCACAGGTAGTGGTTTGGCGAGGTCCTTCGTGAACACCTTCTCTGGCGACGTCGTAGGTATCGTTTCTCTTGGCCTTGGTAACTCGGTAGGGACCAAGGAACTTCCTCTTGGTTTTAAGACTTGATCCAAGCTGCGTCCTCCTGATGGCGACAATGTCTCCAACGTCATACTCTCGTGCAGGTCGTCGGCGACGATTGAAGCTCTGCTTGTTCTCTTCTTGCATCTTCAGGATCTGCAACCTGGCCTCTTCCCGGATACCATCTCTCCTTTCGTCAAAATCATTCACCAGCTCGTCGTTGATCAACTGGACAACTCTCAAGTCAACTTTATCGCGCATGCTGACACCCATCAGCAGCTCGAACGGAGTCCGGTTGATGCTCCTGTGGTACGTTGAGTTCATCGCTCTCTGGACCGCTTCCACGTTCCGGTACCACATTCCAGATTCGTCCAGCGACAGCTTGGTCAGGATTGGAACCAAAACGGCGTTGATCCTTTCCACCTGTCCGTTTGCACGCGGCAGTCCAGTGGTAACCAGGTTGTGAGTGATGTTCTCGGCGGTGCAATACTCCTTGAACTGGTTTGAGGTAAAGGCTGGGCCCCTGTCGGACACAATTCGGACCGGATTACCAAAAACGTTCTTTTGCACCTCCAGCTTGTCAATCACCTCCTTTGTCGTCGTGGTTTTGGTGGGATAGAGCCACACAAACTTTGTGAAACTGTCTATAACGGCAAAAATGTGTTGGTACCCCTTACTCGTTGGTTTCAGGGGCCCGACGTGATCAACATGGTACGTGTGAAGAGGTGTGTCTTCCTTGAAAAGCGGATGTAGCATTCCCTCTTGCTTTCCCCGCTTTCGGTTGACCAACAGACATCGGATGCAGCTGGATATCACACGATCGATCACCTTCTTTGCTTCTGGAATATAGTACTCCTGGTTCAGCTCTTCCTTGGTTCGTTCTATGGCATAATGCCCTTTCTCATGCGCACTCTTGACCACCTCATATTGCATCAAACGCGGCACCATCAACGTCTCTCGTCCATCCTGGAACTTGAAAAGGATTTCGCCTCGAAGAACAAAATCCTTGTAGGGCCCGTGTTGCAGATGCTCTCTGATCGCGTTCAGCCCTTCGTCAGCCTTTTGCGCCTTCCGAATCCTCGACACCAACCCATCTTCAATTCCATACAGCACGTCAGCACACAGATGTCGGCTCAGAGCGTCTGCATGTGGAATCTTGTCACCAGCTCGATGTTCAATGGTGTAGTTGAACCCCTCCATGGTCATGGCCCATCTAGCAACCCTGGGAGCAAGGTCTTTCTTGTCCATCGTTTTCTGCAGTGCTGAGCAGTCGGTAACTATCTTGAATGGTATCCCAAGCAAATAGACACGGAACTTCTTCAGGGTAACAACCACGGCGAGCATCTCCAACTCGTAGCTACAGTATTTCTCTTCTTCTCGTTTCGTCTTTTTGCTCATGTAGTGCACGGGATGGAGCCGGCCGTCGTCTGGAAGTCGCTGCAGTAACACTGCTCCGTACCCATGCATGCTGGTGTCTGTGTGGAGTTCCGTCTCGAATCCAGGATTGTAGATGATCAAAACTGGATTCTCCATCAACAGATTCCTGAGTTGGACAAACACAATCCTCTGGTCCCTTCCAAAACAAAACTTGGCGTCGCTCTTCAGCAGATCACTCAGAGGCTTGGCGATCTTGGCGTATCCTGGCACGAACTTCCGGAAATATCCTGTCAGCCCCAAGAAACTAAGGACATCTCTCAAGGACTTCGGCTCAGGATAACGCTGCACAGCTTCGACTTTTCTCGGCGAGGGGGAAATCTTTCCGGCCTCGACGATGTGGCCTAGAAACTCGATCCTTCTCTTCAGGAACTGACACTTCTGGAACTTGATTTCCAGTCCGAACTCTCGTGCAACTTCGAAGACCAGCTTCAGCCTGTGCATTGCTTCTTCCTCGTCCCGTGCTGGAATCACCAGGTCGTCCATGTAGACGAAAACGATCTCTTTCTCCACTGGCGCCAAACATCTGGGTCCACTGAAAATTGGTTTCTCGTCCTGCATGATGATATTCATCTCAACTTCTGCGTCCTTCTTTTTCTCTGGGTGGTAATTGCTCACCATGTGCTTGATCTCGTCTCGCATCTTCTCCGTAGCTGTAGCACAGATGTCCAACTCTCCTTCCTGGTAAGCCTCAATCCTCATGAACATCATTTCGGGTCTCATTTCGGTCACTTTAATGCCGTTCCTATTCATGTACACCTCAGCTTCATCCAGCAACTCGCTTCCAATGATTGCCGATACTTTTAAAGTATCCGCAGAAACCACGTAAACGTCAACTTGGAAAATGTCGTCGTCTATTTTGACTGGAGCATCAAAATATCCTCTCAGTGAGACATAGTTCTTTCCGAAACCGGTCAGAACAATGCCAGTATCCTTCAGAGCAGGGCAACCCATCTCGGTACAGACGTCATCTCGTAGAAGATTCAGCTGGCATCCCGTGTCCAACAAAGCATCCACTTTCTTTCCTTTTATTATCACTTCTTTCATCTTGAGACCGGTTGGAGTCTTTGTGGCCACGCGAAAGGTGAATCTTTCGCTTCCTTCTCTGGGCACTTTACAGCAATGTGCCCAAATTTGTTGCATCGAAAACACTTTCGTCTATGATCCTTCAATGGGCAGTTAGCTGACTTGTGTCCATCAGTGCCGCCACAGTTGAAACACCTTTTGTCTGAGGCACTTCCTGCAGTTGAACCGTGGCTCCTCGGATTTGCCTCCTTCTGGTTGGTTTCGGTGCTCCCCTTGCCATGATTCGTCGGTTTCTCGTTCTTTGCTTCTGGTAACTTCTTTCAAAGGCAGCTTCGTATTGGCGAAGCTTCTCTTTGAACTCCTTGATTCCACGTGCTCCATACAGAAGTAGTTTGGTTCCTGAGTTGTCGTAAATCCCGTCGATGACATACTGGATTAACGACGTGTCGTCTATATCACTCCGGCTAGCAATCTCGCGCATCACCAAAAAGTACTCCTGCAAAGACTCCTCCTTCTTCTTTTAGAATCAACAGCAAAAGAGAAACCGTTGAAATCTCGAATGCGTGATCGAGTCTCACGGTCTTTAGTCTCTTTTCCAAAAAGTAGTTTGTGGAATAACCTGATTTTTTGAGTTGCTGCGGACCCGATGTTTTTGTTGATTTTTTTAATTTCTCCTAGCGTCGTCCTTTTTTTGCACTCACTCAATCCAATATGGCGTAGAATCCAATATGGCGCGTGAAATCCAATATGGCGTCTTCTTCTTTGTTGTCGTCGTCTTTGACAAAAATCCTCGTGGTATGTTTTTTTTTTCAGCAATCCAACTTCGTCTTCTTCTCGTCTTGATTGGTGGAATCGCTGAGCGTCATTACAATCTCCAGGATTCTTGTCGTTCGAATCGTCGTAGAACTTCTTCGTCTATTCTGTCGTCAAATCTCTTTATCCTTTCTTCGTCGTCGAGCATTGATTCCCACCGACGTGGTTTTCTTTTTTTTCTTCAAATACCGGTTGAGCCCCCAAATGTGGGATTCGATACTCGGGGACCAGAAACAAAAACTCGCGAACGTAAATTAAGATAACATTTAATGATAAAGATTAATAACTAAAAAACAAAATATCGTCAATGCGACTCGTAGCTCGTCTTTCTCACAACTGCCTACTACTATCCCGTCGTAGTTCGACCTTTCCCCACCTTTTCCCTCAAGCTTCTCCAATATCCCGCGCGCGTCATCCGAATCGTCTCCCGTGAAACCGGCAAACTCCGAATCGGAATCCCACATATATTGCATTGTCATCAACGAAAGCTGTTTTCTACATATGAACATATTAATCCTTTCTGGCCGAATATTTCCCCTAATTATAAAAAAAATGTATGTAACAAAAAATAAGGAATATGAAATTAAAAAATAATAAAAAAAACAATTCAGCGGTTTCAACAGTTTTATAGTAAGAAATACATATTGTAACTTCGCACAATTACTACTTCGATGCAACATAGTTCGTCGCGCCACTTTTTATCGTTCAAAAACTTGTAAGAAAAGACGTAAAATGACAATGAAAAATAAAATATTATGCTCAATTTTAAGCTTATTATATGTACTTTTGGCTTTTAATGTATTTATGTATTACACAGACCTACAAAAACAACAACAACAACAAACAGAAATAAGAATAGTCATTTCCGACATATTTTTCTACACTGAATCCGAATCCGGCCGCTCTATCACGTCAGGATTTCGAGATGTCCTAACCCAACGGTGCAAAAAAACATGATTTTTCAATATTTTTTAGAGTATATAATAAAGTAAGGTAATTTTTATCCAAATCCACTTTGAAATATTATTTTATTAGTATTTTATTTTTTTCTCTAAAATACCGTAAACTGAAATTTATTAGTTTAGCGTATTCATTTAGACCTGTGTGTAATTTTAAGAATTACTTTTATTACTTTAATTATTATTTCCTAAATTTGTATTTTGGCAAAACCTTATTTAAAACTTTATTATATTAACAAAAGTTATTGATTAACGTACAATTCAAACAAAGCCTTGTTAATTTAATTAGTGAACATGGATGAGTTCAAATTAACAAAATAAATTTGTACTTTGTAATTATAACCAAAAATACGATGGTCTAAAAACCTGCTAAGTAAATTGTTAATTGTAAACTTGAATTTTGGTCCTTTTTATCAGTGATTTTTTCTTAGTGCGAGCCAAGAGAAGATTAACCTAAATCTGGGCTGGTCCAATTGAAGAAGGACTCTTATTATCTTCAAGTAAATCCTACCAATCTTAATCTTCTTCTTCTTGAACCACTTAATCAACTTTAACAATCGAATATGTGAAATTTAATTGAATTCATGAACTATTTACGAGTACATAGTAATCGTATCACTTCGAAAAACCATAATCGTTGTATTTTACCAGATGTTCGCGAATCCTCTCTAAAAAGCTGGTAAAGTAAATTGATTTCACCCGAATGAAATTCCGCTGAATATTAAAACAGTTTTATAAGCAAACTGTGTTGAATAGAACTTTAGTTTGCATCTACAATGAAAGTCTAAAAATTATTGCACCAAAATCTGTTCGGAGTGGCAAAGTGGAATATGCGATTCAAAATTTGCAATGCCGTGTTAATATTAAAAAAAACCCAAACTTTAAGATTCTAGTATGAAAATATACTTTGAAAGACCTTTTTATTTATTATCTTGAGTTAGAAACTTGAATTTTGTATAAAATTGCAACTCGATGTTTCCAGCCGTTTCATAGAAAAAGTTTTGATGAGCAAACAGACGGACAAGTGTCCCTAAATGTAAGGGTTAATTTCAAGACCCTAAACACCTTCAAAAACAAATTCCTCACAAAATCTTTAGAAGGAAATCATATTGGGTCTGAGTCACAGTTATACATATAAAGATGGACTGCTAAATCTTCTGTCTCAAGCGTCCGCCACTTTAACAACCAACTGCCTGAGTTGGACGAGAGAAAATGTATCTGATCATAGATACATGTATAGATACTGTATTAAGGAGAAATTGATAAATAACGAACATTGAAGGAAAAGTAAAAAAATATGTTGAAAACCATTTGTATAACTCAAATTGTGCACTTCACCTCATTAATCTCCAGGTCTTCATTCCTAGAAAAATAAAATTTCTTAATGTGTACTTAATATTTCACGTAGCAACAACTTGGAATTTCCCGTGCTACTACCCATGTTTTCTTTATTACTTTGGAATTTAGAAATATCAGTCCTAGAAAATCAAAACGTGCATTCTTTTTAGCAAAGTCATGAACTTCTTAACATCCAAAATATGTATTATTTTTAAGCGACTTTAAACATGAAGAGGTTATCAATTCGACCCGTCTGTATTTGTTTTGATTTTTTTATGCATGTTAGTTGATTATAATTCTTATTTTACATTGAGTAGCTTAGGTGCCCCAAAGGGAATATTTATAAGTATAAATAGACGAAAGAAAACAAGAAATGGAAGTGATAAAGACTGTGGAATCTATATACACATATAAACATTTAGGGTTCTTTTAGAATTTCCGACTTCGGATGCAGTGCCTCATTATGAAAATTTAAAATAACGAATCCAAATAAAAGCTTTATTATTAACATCCAAAAAGTATAGGTTAAAATTCAAATATCCTTAATTTAACTAAACTCCTTGTTTATGTAAATATCTAGTGATGGCAAGAATGAAATCCTGATAGTTACTTCCTTTATTACATTATTCTGACTTCCTGAAAGGATTTTTCGAGAACACTCTTAAACGCTTTTTCCAAAGTATTCATTACCGCTTTTTGCTACGAGGTCTGTTCAAAAAGCATCGCGAATTTTGAATTTCCGCAGGTTATGTATATTCGATTTTCGATCTTTTTGTTATATTGGTACTCATGTCCCTCACTTATGCTGATAAGCTCAGCCATTTTGAATGTTCAGTTATTTTTTGACAGCTATTTTGCTTGGACGTGTTTTGGCTCGTCTTTGTTTTTTGCCTATTCCAAAAAATGGATCAAAGAATCTGTATCAAAATTTGTCTGAAAAACAAAATTAAATGAGCGGACGCATGTCGAATGTTGACTATGGCATATTGTGAAACTACCTTGGACCAAAACAACGTTTATCGGTGGTACAAAATGGTCGAAGAGGGCCGAGAAGATGTGAACGATGGAGAGCGTGCCGGACGCCCGAGCACATCAACAACGGAGGAGAACGTCGAAGAAGTGAAGAAAATAGTATTAGCCATCGATCACCGCTAGAGAAGTTGTTGAGGATCAAAACATATCGATTGGCTCATGCCATTACCAATGATTTGGGCACGGGTCGCCGCGAAATTCGTGCCAAAACTACTCAATTTCGACTAAAAACAGCATCGCATTAACAGCTAAGGAGCTGTTGGCCTCTGTCCGTAAGGACCCAAATATTCCCTCGTATATGAGTGCTACAATTCTAGGGGAAATTTGGTTAGGCCTTCCCAGGGAAAAATGATAGAAATATATATTAAGTTTTATGGGAGAAAAGCATAATTGCTTCTCAATTGATTCTAGAGAAGGCAATTATGCATTAATCGAATTGAGTTTTCGGTCCGCACAGACTTCTCCCGAATTTAATTGATATACCAAAGCAATCAAAAAGCTTTTAAGTACATATACTTCTTCCACCTAGCTTCTCTTTCATATTGCTGTATTAAACTTGATTGTACCTACTACAAGGACTTTACATTTAAAAAAGATTTATCTAATAAGTATTCATCTTTAATGGTCTTTACTAAAATAACATCTTAACGCTATAAAAACCCAAACACTAATGAGAGAGAGGTTTCTTTGTTATGGTAATTAAAACTCGGAAAAAATCTCTTCAGGGCGAAAAATCAATTCCATTAATGCATAGCTGCCTTCCCCAGAATCAACTGGGAAACAACTATGTTTTCCACCCATAAAAATTACTGATTCCATCAGCCTGACCAAATTTCCCGATAAGTTCCGCTTGCATCTAGAACAGCTTCTTTTCCTGCTGAGAAACAATACAATACGTAAGACACAAAGAAGTGAAGGATACATGTATGTATAATGAACAGCCACGGCGTCAGAGGCTTACATATGCAATGGACCGCTCATGTAAACGATTTCCTATTTCTATATGTACATACATATTATTAATAAATGTGACTGATTAAACGATTATTATGTTTTAATTAAAGACTTTCGAAATAAAAATAACCTTTTTAATCTTTTAAACGCCAAATTTATGTAATTAGCCTACCAAATTTAAAGCTTCCAAGAATTGTTTATTTACGTGACTGAAAGCGAAGTACAAATTTTAAGGCAATAATTTGTTTTGCAAACTGTTTTAAAATGTTTGATTCGGTATTTCGATTGCAGTATTTTATTACGTGTAAAAGCATATGAAAATCGGTAAATTTCTAAAATATACACTTACAATTTTAAAATATTTTGATTAAATTGTTTTTATTATAAAGTTAAATAAAGGATATAAAAAAAGAAATGGACTCTTGTATCCAGGTTGCCTTAATGCGCAAGATACGAAAAAAACTACTGCGTCACAAGGAAATTATCATAAATTGTTCTGCGTTAAAGAATTTTTGGTTATTTTATAGTTCGCCAGACAATTGTCGGAGAATATCTGCAGCGGCAATACATCGCTCTGAAATATTTCTGATATCAAAGTAAGAACGTTAATTTGACGTCATTTCACTAGATGTCTATCAATCCCCTACCCCCAGCCGTCCACCCGTCTGGCTACGCCCACTCCCCTAGCTGTCTATCCCTGTATTATCAAAATGTCAGAGGCTTGCGTACCAAAACTTCCTCAGTTTTTCAGAACTCTCTTGCTTTTCCTTACGATATTTTTGCCCTTACCGAAACTAATTTAACTCCCAACATTTATAGTAATGAATTATTTCCCGCAGATTTTTCTGTTTTTCGTGCTGATGCCTCCGACGACGACTTAACCCCCGCTAATCGCGGCGTACTTCTCGCTGTGGCTAATCGTTTCGGTGCTAGTCTTCACACTTCTTCTAATTCCTCATGCTGTAACTTTGTCTGCGCCAAAATCACTCTAACCAGCAGGTTCCTATATATACTCTCTGTATACATTCGCCCCTCCCAACCACTTGAGTCCTACAAAGTTGTCACCGATGTGGTCGACTCCATCTTTAATATCCTTGGGTCCAATGATGAAGTAATCGTTCTTGGCGACTTCAATCTTTCCCGTCTTGAATGGCTTCGATCTGATGATGATCTCTACTACTTCCCTTCTAACGCCCTCTTCGATAAGGAGACTTTATTTGTCGACCGCCCGACTCTGATCTCTGTCAAATTAGAGAAACGCTTTTTTGAACAAATAAGGAGCAGAAAAGTAAAGGTGCCAGTTGTGTTTAAGATTTGGCGCCAATTGAATTTATATAAAGTTAGTAAAAAATGTAAAAGCAGGAATTTAACAGTATTGTAATTAAAATTCCAAAAAAATTCATTGAACTGAACTTAACTATGGTTAAGATATACTCTTACCTTTCTTTCCACATTTAAAAAATTTCCTCCTGAAGAGTCCTTTTAAACACAGTTCAGTTTAGTTAACTTCAGTTAAATTAATTTATTTGCACATTTTATTCACAATACTATTAAATTACTACATTTAAATAATACTCTTATCAATTTTATATAAATTTAATTGGCGCCAAATCCTAAACAGAATTGAAAGATCTACTTTTCTGCTTCCTATTGGCTCTTTTAGAAGCGTTCGATGAGATACCAAAACCCAAAGATCATGAATTACTAGATGTGACACTCTCTATGCAAGCTTAAAGCTCTAACCCATATGCAATTTCTAAAACTGCCTGGGGAAAATTTTTCCATTAGAGGAAGTAGCAAAAAACTACTGCTTCCTATGCCTTATCTAAATTCCAATAAGAACGAAAGAGATAAGAATAGGAAGCCAAAAATTCTCATCTACAGGGACGGCACTAGTACCATGCATGCAGAAGTACACAGCGCAATATAGACTTTGTCCCGCCTTTAAAAATGCGTGGTAAAAAGACACTGCACATTATTCTCTACACTGTATGTGCTGTAGATGAGAATATTTGGTGCCAATTCTTGTCTCTTTCATTCTTATTGGAATTGAGCTAAGACATAGGAAGTAGTAGTTCTTTGCTAACTTAAGACAGCGACAGAGATTGCAGTTTTACGCTTGTCTCTTTCGTTCTTATTTGAATTTATATAAGGCATTGGAAGCAGTCTTTGCTGCTTTATCTAATGGGAAAAATTTCCTTACGCCCTGCAATTTCTAGCATAGGTGTAAAGTTTGGACATGTACAGAAAGTGTCATAACTTGTTATAGGTAATCTTTGCTTGAAATGCTGAGAAAATGTAGAAACTCTTGCTAAGTTCACGTCAGTGTATAGAAAATTGTCATTCACATTAAACTTCACAATTTGCCGCACTTCGATTTGGATGCCATGCCTTTTCAAAATCGGATTTTAACGTTCTGATCAAAAGTTGTTTATATACCCAATATGGAAATAATTCAGGAAAGTACCGATTCACAGGAATCACAATCTACTTTGGAATGTAGTGAGGAAATGTCTCCTGAATTTCAGCAGAGAAAATTGTATTTTCTCTTGGAGCAATTAAAAGAAATGCACAAGGCTTTACCAGAGTAAAGATGCATTTATTCATGTACATGCATTGCATTAATACAATAACTAATTTGCAGAAACTATCAGATGCGGATATCCTACGAATTGCTGACTGTCTTGGCAAATTCTCTGTTGAATGACACAATTTTCGAAATTGTAAAGGGTTTGATGGAAATTCAGCATGTTACAGAAAAACATTTACAGCAATTACGCGATCAAGTAGAAAATGAATATCAAATTGAGGTCCAGGAGTGGATGGCTAAAATTCAGGATCCTGAGGAACTGCAGCATATTTTAGCCCTTATGAAAATAAAACACACCAAAAAATTAAAGGAAACAGATATAAAATTAATCGCACATTTAGACCAAAAGGTGAGGTTTTAATTTGTATTTAACCTAAATGGATATAGAACCAAGTAATCTCTTTATTTGTAAATTTTACATAAATTGATAAAACCGTTAATATTTGAAGACATAACGTATTTTGTAAAGTAAATTATAATGAAATATTATTTCATTGTAATACTCGTAGTTTTTCTTCTTGACGGACGTTGCAAATAATTTTTACTTTTGCCTGTGTATGATGATAATGTACGAAAAGTTTGACTATACACCAATTCTTTAATATGTCCAGTCTTATGTCTTCCCTGTAATCTTCCTGACAAAAGCTCTTGCGGCAAATTTATTTGATATTCCTTAAAATGTAGTCAAGATGTACCCAATTTCGACGATTTCCATTTACCAACTCACAATACATAAAAGAAAATCCGTGATGCTCTCTAAAAATTGTAAAATAATTACTTAATTAATAATAATAATGAAATACCATTGTAACTAATTACTAGTGAAGCTTTCATTACCATTGCACATTGCAATTGAGCTTGACATCTCACAATGATATTTTTGTTTTTATAATGTTTTAAAATTTGCTGGATGCAGTCAACATGTGGAGACTTCGTTCTGAAACTATGAGTTTGTGGTCATGTTTTGCTTGTTCGAACACTTCCAATATGATAACTCCTATCGCTGCTTTTCACTATATATACCGTTAGGTGCAAACGTGATTCAATGTTGCCTGAAAAATCACTTTTTAAGACTTATTTTTAAAATGACAGTGAATCATTTGAAAATAAAATTACATTTCATTTAAGTACACCTCAATGAATTAAATTATTGATAACAAAACTGGAAAACAATTCAATAAGTGCAATTAATGTAAATTTTACAATGGTTTAGTTTTGCACAACAGAAATGAAATAACTTCATCAAAAATAAATAGACTTATTAATTTTTTTTTATTCGGCTTTATAGGCTTTATAGGCTTTCAGCGAGCTTTACACAAAAACCTAAAAGATATCTTTTGCCACTTTTGTTGAACTCTCTCTCATAGAACAACAAAGATGGTGGTGCAGTGTAGTCCTTGCTTAGTGCAGATTTAAGATAAGCCCAACAATTTCGTAAGACCATACCACATTTTTGCACTCTTGTTCCGATCATTCTCCGTACTTCTTTAGAGGCACTTTACAGTGCCGGCTTCTTCATTTCAATGGACTTAATTTTAAACTTGTGTAACGTGCGACTGGCAGTTCATTGGCTGATCTATTTCCTGGTAATTCAATGCAATTCTTTTGCGGCCTCTGAAGCTGTAGCAACACTTCCAGATAATATATATTTTGCCCCGCTCATCCTAGTCAGACAGTTTTTTGGGCCTATCTCCTAGAGAATTTTTATTGTTCAATTTGCACTTTTTTCTTAGGCGAACAATGCGGCGACGTTCCATCTTTCAGGATCTCTTTGCCTTGTTTTTTAATAAGTTCTGGAACAGAATTCATTATTTCTTTTTATTCAGATATTAGAATTAAGTTAAACTACACTGGTACAATATACACATTTTTACATTACTAGTATTAAAGGAAGAACAAAATATAATAAAATACTGGTAAAACACATTTCTGAAGCCGATAAGTAAGCTAACTACGACTAACTACGACTGTGACCCTAACCAAACAAAAGCATGGTACAAAACTAAATGAAAGAAAAAGGAAGGGGACGCAAATATAACAAAAGCATTATGCAAAACTGAATCAATTCAAAAGTAACGGTACGCGAAAATGGTTAGATTTTTTCTTAGACAAAAAATTCGATGTGTGTTGACTTGAAGCTTCTCAATAACATTTTGTGTAAAACTCATAAAGTCTCTAGAACAAAGTATTTTAATAAAACATACATTTCTTTTATACATTTCATCACTTTTGCACTTGACTGTATATATTACTGCTATTCACTACAGCTTGAATTTTTAAAATTTTGAATAAATTACATATTTAATATTTGGAATAAATTATTATTATTAAATGTTCTTTGCAATTAAAAAAAATGTTTGCTTGTATGTTATTGAATATGCTCAGATTAATAAATATTATTATCATTCAAGTTAAGTATATAACTTTAAAGTGTGCGTATAGATATAGATACGTGCAAAAATATTGTAATTTTTGAGAATAAAGAATGCGGAAGTTCCGGGGTCCTTATAACAAATACATTCACATCGACAACTGATTCATATTTTATTTTAAATGGGAAATACGCTCAATTTTCTTTTAAAATTATGTAAGGGGAGGTTCTCCTTTGATCGACGAAAAAGTAGATACACTTTGGCATTTTTTTTAGGAAAATGATAAAAGGTATAAAAATTCTTTTTTGTATATTTTTTTATTGTACATTTATGTGTACTTTTAGATTTTTTTTTTGTGATGGGCTTCCGCGTAGAGCGTGTTTTAAAAACATTGCCAACTTCTTGCCACGATCCTGGGTCGAAATCGATCTAAAATCAAAAAATCAAAAATTGTAGGTCATTCTACAATAAATGGAAAGAGGGTTATACCAAACATATTTTCAAAAAGTTGAAAATTGACAAAATAGCGAGCGCTTACAAATTAAGTGCTTTTTATAAGGCTTTTTTTCGTGAATTATTGCTTGTAAAAAATAGTTAACATAATAATTTTTCATATTTTGTATAACCAATAAAAATGTTTACTTTTGAATGCAGCAAACTAGAAGTAAATCGGTTCAGCCGTTTTCGAGTAAACTTGGCGCAAAGTTTCAAAAAATTGATTTTCCGTAAATCGACTTGAAAGTTTCGGTTCATTTTTCGTGGTTTTTACTACATTTTTCGTTAAGTTTGGTGAATATAATTCAACTTCCGTTTCGATTTTTATAACAAAACTATAGTTCTTTATGTTTTTTGAGTTGCTGAATCCGAATCTGGAATTATTTTTTTATAATTCAAAATGGTGGATGGCGGACCAAAAATGAAATTTTGACTGATACTTATGATTTTTTTTTTAAAATTCAATTTCAGTTCAACGAGCTGTAGAATCGGTTCTATTGCTCGAATCAGCATAAAATTGAAAAACAATATTCTTGAAACATTGTTCTTGAAGAAAATCAAAAAAAAAAAAATCGAAAATTTCCAAATTTTCCCCTTAAACTATATTAGCAATAAACTCCAAATGTTAAACGAAAAATTACGAGTTTGAAATTTTCTTTTATTTACAGGTAACTGATCAACAATCTACTTTAGAAAAGGCTGGTGTTCCTGGCTTTTATGTTACAGATAATCCAAAGGAAATTAAAATTCAAATGCATTTACTAGACTTTATTCTCCGATTAAGTCGAATAAAATTTGAGCCAAATAAATGTAATTAATTTTAAAAAGAGTTATATGAATTTCCTTTGAACAGTTTTATCAGTATAAGAAGGAATTATCGATTATCGCATAAACAATTTGTTGTGCAGGTACAGGTTTCATGAGCACTTAACTCTTTTAGATCTTGTGGCGACTACATTTTAAAATCAAGAAAGCGACTTGTTTTAAAATGTTTATGTAGGCCTTGAATTTGGTTGGATTTATCTATCGAATTATTTTAATTATTCTGAACGAATAAATTAAATTAAACGTATTTTCATGTCTGGTGTGGAACCAAAAATGAAAATAAATTAGATTGGAATTTTCTCTCGAATTATTTTAACTACTTTGAACAAAAAAAAATTATTAAAAGTCAAAGATAACTGAAATGAATTTATTAAAAATGTAAACATTTTGTTATGAAATTACAAATCAAACGGAGCTTTTGGAAACTCTTCGATTCGATCCGAACGGATTTAAGAATTCTGACTTAATAATATTGTTGGGCTCTGAAACGCATTTTTAAATGTTCACCAATATATGTATAATATCTACAATTTTTTCGTAGATTAAGAATTCGAAATTGAAAATGTTTCATATCATAACGTTATTGAAAAAAAAAATATTGTAAATGGCAAGAAAACCATATTATTTTGGTCCATTTTCGAAATTTTTAATCTTGCGGAACGTCGAAACAATTCAGGCATGTATTTCATTTAGCGTTTCGATTTTTTTAAAAACAAATGTACACAAATTTGCGAAAACAGCTTATTTTATTTTTGAACATTTTCTCAAAAATTGTATTTGCATATAATTATTTCAAAATAAGCAATTGAATAGAATTAAAATATTAGGTGCATGGATTCCACTAAAAATTCTTTTTAATAACACCTCTCTTAACAAGAGCACTTCGAAATTATAATGCGCAATTCGACAGTATTCAAGAACTGCTCCTTCAGCACTTTTCATGTTTCATGTTCTAGCGACTTTTTTTATATGCGTATGCATCAGCATTATATATAGTGTTTTGCAAAACCTAAGCAACTTTTGCAATATGCAAAATAGTTGTCGTGACAGATTTTAAGGGGACTGTCCGGTTTGTCGAGTCAAAAAATGGGTCATATTCATGATTTTTTTAGAAGAAAACTGTAAAAGGTAGAACAAAATTTTTTTTAAACATTTTATTCATTCTTCGACTACAATCGAAAATTTTGTCGAATCACTCCGGAACCGGTACCCCCCCCTTCCGAGCCTTTAAAGTTAGCTGTTCCGGCCGTCACGGTCTGCTCGTCAATGGGTTTCTTTTCCACCTGGTAATCTAAAATGTAAAATGACGTTATATAATAAAAATTAAATATATTTAACCCATTGTAATAAGAAACAATTTAAAAATTGAGCAAAAATTAAAAAATGGCGGACATTTGAAAACACACGTCAATTTTTCGGCCTTTTTTTGTTCGTTTTTTGGCTATATCTTTATAAAAAAAAAAAAAAGTAAATCTATAACAATTGGCGTAAACTTGTTAAAAACAAGTGTGCCAAATTTCGTCGAAAAATTATGCACCGTTTTCTTTGAATAACTTTGACCGCGACTAAATCAGGCGAGCTGAGATAATCGGCCTCAAAGTTTCTAAAAAACTAAAGAAGAAAGAAACTAAATCTTTGAATGTTCAAATGGACCGATTCCCGAATGCATTCCTACGGTCCCCTTAGATCCCCTCCCAACGAAAGAATTATCAAAAATACCTATCTCCATATAATTCATTCATAAAGTCAAGGCCACAAATCCGAACGCTAGTCACACGCGATTCATAGCTCGCACCTGCTCGTCGGCTCAGCCGACCGTGCAGCGAGAGTCCCGCCCTTCAAATACCTCTAACTTTAAAACCGCTTGAGATTTTTGTTTCAAATTTTGACATCTTATTTTTAACGGTATACATATACAATCGATTAAGCAAAAAAAAAACAAAAAACAGATTTTTTGAAGCTGACAAACCGGACAATCCCCTTAACAGTATATTTTATAACTAAGCATATATTTTTCAAATAACTATTTATTAAATAAAATTTATTCTTGTTTTATAATCTCTGGAAGTCATCCTCTTAAATTATTTCAAAACAAATAAAATTCAGGTCGCAAATTTAGTAATAATTTTATTTTGCATTATTGAGTAGCCATGCAAAACAGTTGGTCTACCCTGAATTGAGCGCAGAATAGTTGGTCTACTCTGAAATTTTGATGTAATGCTAATTAAGTTTGTGTTTGCAAATTTAATGGAATTATTCTAGATGCAGTTACACTCATTTCTTTAGTCACTCATAGCCAGATTAGTCATTTAGTTTGTGATAATGCCACGTGGTAAACCAATTTCACCAGATCTTCGGGAAGTAATTATTAATTCATTTAAAAATGGAAATTCTTCGTATAAAATCGCTAAAAACTTAGGAGTACCCCGTTCGTCGATTCAAAATATAATTAATTTATACAAAAGAGGAGGAAACGTTGATTTGACGAAGAAAACAGGAAGGCCGTGCATAGCTAGTTTAAGGGACAGGAGAAACTTAAAAGCAATAATCAAAGAAAACCGTTGTGCTAACTCTGCTGCTATAATCGTTAAGTGGAGAAAAACTCTTAAAAGAGACATTTCAGTAGTTACGTGCAGGAGAGAAATCAAAAGATTAGGATACAATTTTTATAAAGTCAGTTAAGACGAATCCATGAAAGAAGTTGTAGAACTGTAGTGCTTGCGTTTTCAAACAGGCAAAGAAAAAACCACATCTTACCGTAAAGCAAAAGAAAAAACGTTTAGAGTGGGCCAAGTCACACAAAGATTGGACTCCCAGGCAATGGAAATCTGTTATATGGAGCGATGAATCGAAATTTTTCGCGTGTGTTGGAGATAATGGGAAAATAGTTATTCGCACTTCGGATGAGCAATAAAGACTGCTTGAAAAGAACTATAAAGTTCCCGGTATCAATGATGCTATGGGGATGTATGTCTGGTCGAGGCGTAGGTCAACTATGCACCATAAATGGTACAATAAACGCGGCAAAATATCAAAATATACTAGAAAAGGAACTCCTTCCTTCTATTAAAAAACTGGAGTCCGCTGAAGGAGAATATATTTTCCAACAGAACGGAGCTCCCTGGCACACAGCAAGGTCCACAATATCTTGAATCAGGGTTCATGACATTCCTTTACTGGAATGGCCGTCTAATAGTCCTGATCTCTCTTCAATAGTTTCTTTGGGAAAAAATGAAGAAAAGACTCAAAAAATATCCGGCCAGAAACCTTGAAGAACTTCGTTCATTAATTACTACTGTTTGGGAATCCATAACACAAGGGGAATGTGATAATTTAGTGGCAACTATGCCTCGAAGGATAAATGACGTGATAAAAAACAAAGGCGATGTCACCAAATGGTAATAGAGTGAATAAAAACAACTTAGACCAACTATTCTACACTCAATTCAGGGTAGACCAACTGTTTTGCATGGCTACTCAATAATGCAAAATAAAATTATTACTAAATTTGCGACCTGAATTTCATATGTTTTGAAATAATTTAAGAGGATGATTTCCAGAGATTATAAAACAAGAATAAATTTTATTTAATAAATAGTTATTTGAAAAATATATGCTTAGTTATAAAATAGACTGTTAAAATTTGTCACTAGATCAACTATTTTGCATTTGGGTAGTAGTTACTCAAATTTATGTAATTTTATTTTCACAGCATTTAAGAAAATTCAAACAAAAATTTATTCATACTAGATATTGTGAGCAATATGAATATAAACTTAAATATTAAATAAAAATAAAACTCTATTAACAATATACAAAAGACAACAAAAAAATATTCCCAAAAATTTGCTGTGCAAAACCTAAGCAACTTTTCTAACTTAATGTACGTTTTATTTATTTTCTACGAATTAACGGTATTTTCTCATCTGAATTAATTAATTAAATTAAAAACACAAAAATATATTTCAGTTATTTTGCGTCAGTTGAAGAGAGTTATTAGTGCCTAATTTTGGCAATCATTGTTGGCGTTGGAAATACGATAAAAATTTTAAATTAAGGAGAATAGCGATTACAATAACGGTGAATCGGAAATATCTATTGCAAAAAAGTACAAAATTAATAAATCAATAATTTCGTGATTAATAAAAAAGTATAAAATTAGTGGAACTTTTGATAACTCGAATGTTTGAGGACGAACTCGTTAAACATCGGTTCGAACGGATAGACAAATATGCAGATTGATTAAAAAAAATCCGTTCAAAAAAAATTGTAGCGACATTAAATTTAAGGATAGATCCCAGCAAAGTACGAAGACGTGCTATAGAAAATTATTTAAAAAGCTATTCGTCAAACGTATGCTTACAAAGAAGCATTTACGAAAGAGGTTTTTTTTTGTACTAATTTAATTTTTATTGCTTTAAATTAAATGAAAGTGGAATAATGCTTTGATTAGTGACGAAAGTAAATTCAATCTTCAATTTTTACGGAAAGTGTCATGTAAGAAGAAAAACAGGAGAACGACTTCGTTTGGCCAACTCCCTTCCCTCCTTCGACTTCCATCTCTCTAAATCGTCCCTTAGGAACGAATTCCACCACAGATCCTCTTGAATTGTTGTTCTAGGCCCCTTTCCCTTTCCTTAGCTTAACTTAATCTAATCCTGCCTTCCCTTATTGCTGTTTCCCTAGCTTATAAGTTTAATTTAATTCTAGCTTTAATTGTTTTTGTTACGTAGGTTGTATTAAGCGAATTAAATAAATAAATAGACTAAATATTAGTAACCGTGATGCTTTCTTACGCCAAGTGGAAAATGTCAATTAGATTGGTGTTTCAACACGATAGCGATCCGAAACACACATCAAAATTAGTAAAAGATTGTTTCATAGCAAATGGGATTCAAGTCCTTGATTAGCCGGCACAATCACCCGACTTGAATCCCATCGAAAATCTATTTCCAATTTTAAAACGCAAAGTAGAAAATCGACGACCCAAGAACAAAAAGAACCTCATGGATTCCTTAAAGTTTGAATGGGAAAGAAAAATAAAAGTACATAAATTTGAATAACTATATTACAAAAGTTGCTTATTTTTGCACAACACTGTACATTTTAAAGATCTAGAAGAGATCCTATCGAATTCAAACTATTGTTTTCGTTATTTTTCCAAAATTAGCTTATACCTTTTACTAAACATATGGATAAATTAACACTTCGCGACAGCGAAAAGCGTGTTAAAGCAAAATAATAACTTAATCTAAATTAATTGCATGTGCACATGCCCGGGAAGATGCTGTACGATAATTCTTATCAAATTGAGATATTTACCGTTTTACGTCATCAAAAGCGTAGCAAAACAATTCGAACTGTTACGACGAGCGCCCATACAAAAGGCAGCTATGGTAAACCTTGACCTTGATCTTGCTATTTTCACAGCCACCCCGGCTGGTGACCTTTAAATTCAAAAGTTGCTTTATCAAATCGGTTACAATTACGTCACCAACACACGTGCAATTGTTGTGCCTTTAATATGTATTGCTTCATTGATTCGAATGTCTCCCCAAACTTCAACATACCTAAAAATTACTGCAACGCTCAATAATGAAATTTTAAGGTCATTTGTGTATTGTGGTGCTAGGGGATGAGGTGGGTAGATTGTGGTTGCTCGAAGATAACTCAAACCAAGCCATTGCACTTTGTTGTTCTTGCTCCCAGTCTTAAGGCGCATGGCAGATGAGCAGTCAGCGGAGCGAAGCGCTACCAACAAATACCTTAAACAGTTCGTATCGCACCTTTGTGACTGCGAGGGATGCCAGCTTTAATTAGAAATAAATTGTAATGCTAATAAAAATAAGTAATAATAATACATAGTACCCCGTATAGAAGGACAAAATGGACACCAATAGTACGGGATACATACTTCTCACTTTTATGATTAATCGACATTTATGCACTAGAGAGAACAATTCAATCGAGATCCTTGCTGTATGTTACTTTCTACACAAGACTAATTATGGTTGTTATGAACCTATTTGATGAGATTGTGTAGCTAATTTCAATTATTTACCTGCTCAATTTGTAAATTTTACTTTACGGTATTTTTACTAGAGATTTTTAAAATTTCTTTTGTTTTTAAAAATGATAGCCAATGATTTTGATGAAACCTGGTACGAATTTGGTGTCAAAAGTGACGAATATGCAAACAAAATTTTTCGGGTCGCTGTATTTCCCGAAAAGTGACACTTTTTCTTATATGACTTTTTGGAAATTCTGTAAATCAAGCAAACAAAAATATTTTTAATCCTAATTTAATGCTTCCACAAAACTTCATCAAAATGAAGGGAGGACAACTCGAACTCGATTTATGCCAAACAATTCTCTTATTGTATGTGTTTTAAAAGTGCAAAATTTAGATGCAAACGAGTTTAATTGCATAAATAGTAAAGTTTTTCGGAAAAATATTCCTAGAAAATTAAGTGATCTCGAATAAAGGACACTAACCCAAAGATAAGGGATAAATAGCAAGATGTGAGACTCTATACAAGCCCCAAGATTACCTGTAAAAAGATGTGACACTGACTTTTTTCCTTATCTTTTTTCAACCTTGGTTTCGTTAGCCAACCGGCATTGCAGATTTTACTAAAAGTAGATAGTAATAAAGGACTCACATGTGAGTGAGCTAATATACATATTTTATCTGCGAGATTTCGGGCAGAAAATGCGTATTTTCATAGTGTAAAAATACTTTACAAGCTTAAAACATAAAAATATTTTTATTTTTGATTTTGATTACAAATTCTCTATATATAAGGAAAAAATTATGGGATCCCTTTAATTATTTATAATAGACTATTTTGTAAAACGCGAAATTAAATATGTAAAATATATTGTAGAATTTGCAGATAAAAAATTGTTTTATAAAAAAAGGCACTGGCATCACTTGCGAAAATAGACAGGCGGAGAGCACGATAATTTAAGAAAATCGGTCGCAGTTCGGAAGTTTGCTGGGAGCAGAACAGTATAAATTGAGCTAGTCCGCGGCTGAGAAGCTAGTTAATAGCTCGCCGCGTGTGGGAATGCTGTTGTTCCTGCAATTAAAGTAAATTGGGAATTTTTAAGTACTTTGTATAGGTGTTGCTTACTAACCATTCAAACTGAGAAAAATGCTGAAAACACTTAGCACCCTTTCGGAGTTCCTGCAAAAGGAACCAACTGCGATCAAGGATAAGGTAAGTTTTGTGTCGCGGCGAGCCGTTAAGATGAAAATCTTCAGAGTCGGTACGCCAAGGTTTTTGAAGGGCGCCGTTCAGGTTCTAGTACCCGCTAGCACCATTCCACTGGCTTCCAGTCGCAGTCTTCGCACAGCTATCTTTTGTACGTGACCAGACGGGTTTAGTTGTCAGTAATGAGCAAAACAGAGAATGAGTTACCTGAAAAGTGCCGGTTTTTGCTTGATAGTTCTTTTATTTCTTGGAGTTAGCAAGGGGCAGATATTTCAACGGTCCTTCCTTACTGCCACTGGATGTGTTTGTCCTGTGTGAATTAAGCCAATTTTGCTATTATTTTGCATAATCATATAAATATACTTTTTTTTACAGCGGGTGATTTCCACCGAGCAGCAGAGCCTGAACATAACTCCTACCCATTATGTGGACACTCCTTTCGAGAAGGCAACCTTCGGAATGGGATGCTTCTGGGGCGCTGATGCATTGTTTGGAGTTACCCCAGGGGTCCTCAGAACCAGAGTGGGTTATTCAGGAGGCACCAAACAGGACCCAAGGTACAGAAATTTGTAAGTTATAAAACCATAGTCCCGCACTTGTGTGTTTATGCACTTTTTCCCAAAAACCAGAGGTGACCACGTTGAAGTGATTGAAATAGATTACGATCCAAAAAAAGTATCGTACAAGCAACTCTTAGAGCTCTTCTGGAACAACCACGAATATGGCCTATGTACTAAAGTTAAGAGGCAATACATGTCTCTAGTTCTTTACCATACGGCTGAACAAAAAGCAATTGCAGAGGCTTCCAAGACCGAGGAGCAGGAGAGGAGGAGCTCTGAAGTAATAGTTACTGAGATAGCACCTGCGTCAGTGTTCTACCCCGCGGAAGAGTAATTAGTCTCCCTTATTCCTTTACTATATTTACTAATTAAATCCGTTTTCAGTTACCACCAAAAGTATCATCTGCAATCCCACAAAGATCTGTCCACTTCTTTGGGGATCAATTCAGAACTTTTACAAAAGTCCCACGTAGCAGCTAAGGTAAACGGCTATTTAATAGGTGTCGGCAGTGTTCACCAATTCCTTAGTGAGGCTGATAACTTAGGACTTACCCCTTCCCAAAAAGATTACGTTCACTATCATGCCCAAAAGAACGAAGGGGGTGGGCTTTTCTGCTGACAAAAATCAAAATGTACATCACATTGTACACGCTTTAAAAAATATGTTGATAAATAGGCCAATAGTTTATATATTAAGTATTTATTAATGTTACTGATTCCTTTTTAAGTTTCATGTACAATTCCATTTTTGTTTTGAAAGTAAATATATTTTTTATATAATCACCAAATTTTTTTTAAATATTGGTGAGGTCGTGATTAATCTTCAAAAAACAAGGTAGGCTCCGTAATGAGGACAGTTTTTAACTAAATTTATATGTACCACACTGAAGGTATACCCTTTTAAATAAAAACAAAAATCGGTTCACAAATGACGGAAATATCGCATACAGCTCAATTGTAAACCTCTTCTTTTTAAATCGGTTAAAAAGAAGAAAAAACCATCCCATCAGAAAAATATCTGCTACAACTTAAGTAATAGTATACAGATAAAGTGTAAGAGAGAATTTGTGTAATATATTTTCTAGATAGTAGACATTTTTCTTCACAATTCTTTGTTCTCGTCTTTAAATGAGTCTCCACTCGAATTGCAATTTAACGACTACTCCCAGCATCGCCACGGGATACGGTTTGAATGCCGCCCTAACCGAAAAAACTATTTCACGGGCTCATACAATGTCCTTAACAATAATTCGACCCAAATCTAAAGTTATCCGGGTGTATCCATACGTTAGGAGCACTCTGTATACAAGATGAGTAAAAATGAGTAAAATCGAGAAAAATCCACGAAATATTAATACCATTTTATTTTTTAAAAAGCAATTTCCCAAAATGTTAATATGTAATTTTTCTTTATGCTAAATTTTATTGTATTGTACATAGCAGGTTTGATATTTGAATTTATCGTGTGGAACCATTATATAACCTTTTTAAAGTTGGCTAACAAATTCTAGTAATCGATTGATATTTTCCAAAAGATAAAATATTTTTAACCTTTATAAATACATAAGTGCAAACAAGGGCCCGTAATATTTGGTAATAAAAACAATAAAAAATATTTTATTCAGTCTACAAAGCATTAAATTTCATGAGTGAAATGAAATTTTATTATAAGGATAATATCTTTTGCATAAATACTTACATATAACTCAACTCAAAAATATGAGAGAACACGCGTTGTTTTGTGTATTACTGTATAACTCAAAAATGATTTCTATTAACAAAATATGTTATTCTCTTATTCTTTTCAAAACCCAGAAAAATAAATTATGATTTTTCCCCATTTTTTTATGAAATCTTAGAAAAGTGTAAAAAAACTTAAAATTAATATTCTTTAAATTTTCCTCTTACTTAAAATTTTAAGCAGATATAGCAAGGATGTGTAACTCACTAGGAAATTACATAAAAACATATTTTCTTCCCTTGATTAACTGCTACATTAAAGGATAAAAATATGCTAAATATGCTTTTCTTGAAATTATATTTCTTTTCGATTTGTGTGTATTTATGTATACTTCAGATTAAACATTAGTAGGAAAAATATAATATTGCCTTTTAAGTTTTTAGCGTGAGAAGTGATACTAGCATATAAATTCCAAGTTTAGTGTCTTTTATTTTGTTACACAGTCGATTCGCAGATTACTTAATCTTACATGTGAATATAAGAAAGCGTGGGCATCAAAACACTTAAAAATTTGTTGTAAAACAAAAACAATTTGGCGCAAACATAATAGAGGAAACTATAAATAAACTAACATAAAAATATATTTTTGCCAAAAATTTATAGAAACTCCCGTCAGCTTTATTTTCCGAAAATAAAATTTGCCGCACGGTAAAAACGTACAACAGATTTCTTTTTATGATCTAAATTAAAAGCAAACAGTGCTTACACACTCGATATTAACCACTTTAAGTTTTGAATTTATAACCCTTTAGATCAAATGTTTTTCTAAATTTAAGTATTACTATCTCCAAGTGTCTGAAGAATAATTTGATTAGTTAATGTAGATTACTCTAGTTTGTGTCAATATACTTTAAATAATTACTATAGCATTAAGTATGGTACGATTAAATCTACACCAAGTTTAAGTATTTGAATATTCACTGACTGTTGTATATAATATTATTATTATTATTATTGTTTAACACTACATAAATGTTTTGCGAATAATTTGAATATAATTCCTAATTATAAGTTAGTGAACATCACATTTCTCGATTTAAAAGTTTATTCATTTTCAAAAACGTCTGATATGGATACCCCGTGGATAACTTTCGAAATAAAGATAAACATTAAATAACTTTTGCGTTATAACTTACTTTATTATTAACAATTTTTCAAAATTTTAATGGATAATTAAAAAAAAAAAAAACAAATGGGATGGTATCAATTACTATGAAAATGTATACATAAAACAAGCAAGATTCGATTTTCAAGTTTTTGAGGCTTTTCTAATGGAAGTATGTGTTCAATAGCGCACAATTTAATTTAACAACAAAACCACGGATCGCTTCAAATTGACTTATTTTTGAAAAATCATACAACTCTCGTTACTTTAATATCACATTCTTAATTCTTAATTTTGAATATTTCCAAATATTTATGATATTTGTAAAGCTACTTAAGCCAGGAAAACGAAAAATCTTGTTCAGTTGCTTATTTATTTATTTTTCACAAACTAGGAAGTTTTAGTATATACTCATTTTTAAAGTAAACACATTAAGTAAAAGTTAAAGGTTATTCACATTTCTAAAAGCATAATGAGTGAATCTTTTATTTTCAACAAATTTACTTGAATTTTTTGCATAAAGCATCTTAAATAAATAATGATTTATAAAATAATTGTAGAGAATAAAAAGTTAAAATATAATTTTAACTTGAATTGATTGTTAACAGTATTTAAGAATTGAACGACGTAAAAACATGTTTTAAGTAACAATTCGAAAAGTCTTTTAACTGAATGTTTTACGCCAGCAATAAGTTTGATGAAAGAAAATTTGTCTTCACACAAGGTGATATTAAAGTAAAACCTCTTACCAAGGTTACATTTTAGAAAATGATTCATTTAACTATCATTATATTATATAATGTCATTTATTTTAAAATTACAAATTTTAAATATTTTGATACCCTTCTAATAATAAAAGTTTTATAAAAAAATAAGGTACTACAATAGAAATTGTCCCAGCATTATAGTCTATAAATGTAAACATCTGTTTGAACGCATAGATCAGTTAAGAGTATATGACGAAATTTTTGTAAAGAAATAATTTTATTAGCGGTTATACCTTGGCTGATATATTCGATACGAGACGCGACACGAATCAGTAAATTGCCCACACAACAAGCAAATTCTTGTTGCTATTAATAAATCAACTCATATATTCTGCGGCGTCATTTTATATTATTTGTCTTTATCACGAAAGCTAGCACGCGACTTCGCTTAGAAGGTCAGGCAAGACTGCAAATCTTTTATAAAATATTTTGACGGAATTAAATTGTATTTTATGGAGTAATTTAAAATATTATTTGAATAAAATTTAAGGATATTTCCGTAAGTGGAATTTAATAATTTTTATACTTTTTGAATTAGGGAATTTATTCTACATACTTTCTTAAAAAAAAAAAATTAACAACTTAAACGAGAACTTTGGTTGGTTTGAAAAGTTAACATTAAGTACGCAAAGATGAAAATATATAATATGATAGACTACTTCTGTATAGAGAAAATCATAAAAAACTGACTAAATTAATAATGAAAGAATGTTCATTAATACAACAGACACCAGGTTTACTTTCATTATTACCTTTAAAATATCCAATCATTTGATTTGTTAATTTTTATTTCTAATGAAATTGTTTATTTACAGCATTTCAAAAGAACTATTTTTTTGTGAGACAGAAAGATGGGATACGGATCTATAAAGTAAACTAATGTTCAGAATTTATGGCTATCGTATCTTAAAAATTGTGGGAACCATAGCTATTTTTATATTTTTAAATTAAAAAATAAAAATATTAAAATATTAAAATTTATATAATTTGCTTGAAATTGAATATTTACCATGGCGATAAAAATTTAAATTTTTCAATCATTTTGTACCAAACTTTTAATCGCATGTTCGAAGTGAAAATTTTCAATGACATACATGCATAGATAATAAAGCACAATTTAACAATAAATATACTCGCAAATTAAAAAAAAAGACCTTAAAATAAAACCAGTTCAAATCACGTGTAACGCAACTTTCTGCCATTGATAACGTTGACTCAACTTATTCATTTCATTTCATTCAATACCGAATCAAACTGCCATCATCAAGCATTCCATACGATTTACTCTATGTAACGAATAACATAGTATCGTTACACTATTTAAAAATAAATTGATTTCGTTAAAATGTCAATTGGTATGAATACAATTTGAAAGAAATATCATCAAATTAGATCCAACCTTTCCTTTTAAAAATAATGTAAAAAAAAATAGATATTTCTTGCATCTGCCGGTGGGAATGCGAATGTGAATTTGAATTTCTTGAATATTTACATTCCAATTTAGTAAGAAAACAACTAACAGAGAGCAATTCAGTCGTTTTGTTACAGATGAGGCAAATTCTTGACTAATTTCTTCCAATATGTAGAAAAAGCGGCTTTATTTAGGTGAACATTTTTATTGAAGCTACTTACGATAAATTGTAATTAACTCTATAGTGTAAGGGCCACGGAAAAACCAGGGAAATCCCGCTTGGTCTTAAATAAGTAAATTAAAGATTGTAGCCTATCTTCTCGACGAGCAGCAGTATGATAATCTTGAAATAGCGTCGAATAAGGGAAAAACAATAACTGAACCCCTTTTGACAAGTACGATTCACATTTTGTGCAATTCTAAGAAGGGAAGCATAGGTTCCCTGTGCATGACCATAAAGTCCTTCGCACATGTGCAATGAACAAAATAGGAAACAGGAACCTTCTTAATTGAACATGTTCGAGCATGCGCATAGTTTAGGCGCCAAAGTATTTAGTTATGACCAGGTTAGAGATATAAAAGGTTAGGCAAGATTCGGGAATGGCAATTATCGCGGAGTTCGTTATTGTTACTTGGACACCATCGGGCGTGCTGCTGAGTTGTGTCCTGCTGCAGTTTGAATTTGAAAGTTGTAGTCTTTACAATAGGTAATTTATATGTGCCGCAAAATTTATAAACACTAATTTTACTTGCTCTCTATTAGACATATTGATTTCTAATAAGTCTGCTTTGAATGCTCATATTACAATTTTACTTCATGATCTGCATTGGAATAATATGAGTTAACTCTGTCCATCGTAACAATTGATTATACGTATATTCAACAGTCAAAACAAATTATACAATTAAAAGGTGATTTTCGAAACTTCGAACCCCTTTATCAGTAATGCAATTTTTCGCCAGATTCCATAAAGCGGTGATGAAGTGAAAGTGAATCTTATGAGCGGAGGGAATATCAAATCCGCCGGATTCCAAAATGAGAACGATTAACTCTAATTAAAACTTTATTTAACGCCCCAAAGACGATATTTTTCTTTCTTTTTTCCTATTAAGGCCAAAAATGGTTAACACGAACCAGGATTGTTGTGCATCCATTGGGCCAAAAATGATAACCATAAGCCTTGTTCGTGACGACAATGGTATAAATTTAATAATCTTCAATATAATAAATATTTGATCCGATTCATTATATGACAAGTTTATTATCATTTATTATTTTTCAAACTTTACAAAATTAAATTCATAAGGTGCGCAAATAGGCGTATGTGATTTGCCCAACTCGAACGATCAACCGAAGTGCGAAATAGGTCGAGAGGTTTTGAGTTTGGCATGCTTCGCAGGAAATTCACAAATCTTACGCCCAAACTTTGATATTTTGCATTGCACATGTCGGTGTCCTGATCAACGTTTGTTCGGATACCCTCCTAAAAGCGCAATCTAAAATTGTCCGTCTATTGAAGGAGGTAAACTCAAAAAACCATTTATAAATCTTTTGAAAGGCATTGTATGGTTTTGGTTAATAGCACACTAAAAGCTGAGCCAAATTAAAATTCAAAAGAAAATCCAACGTTCCAAATTAAAGCCCAATAGAAATACTAGGCAAGTACATTTACTCACATATCTGTTAAAATGTCTAATACAAAATGTATATGTATCTTTTTAAAGCCTTTTATATATTTTTATTATTATAATAATAATTTTTATAATGTGTACACCAAACGAATATTTCGTTTATTATTGTATTTCCTTAAATTAAAAACACAGGCCTATAACCTGTCAACTATGGTACACAATTCATGCAAATTTGAATAATTGGAAAGCTTTGTTTTAGGTATTGCTCTATAGGATTAAGGTAAAGGGATTGTGGAGAGTCAGTCTAAGAGTTCAATTCTGTGTTTATGAATCCAGTCACGGGTAATTCGAGCAGTATGCTTCGGATCATTATCGTGTTGGAAAATAACATCCGAAACACATTGGTCCCATTTTCAAGGCTAGACTGTAAATTATTTTGTAAAATAGAAATGTAGTCCATGGCCGTCATCTTTCCAACAATTGTCTAACATATTCCAACACCTTTTCATGTTAATGCATCCCCGAAGTATCAATCTACCACCTCCGAATTTTACGGTTTGCTTGATCATATGGGCCTTAAGAGGGTCTCTAGGTTCTCTCTTCCATCAGAACAAAATCGGTTAGTTTTCGTCTCATCTGAGAATATAACCTTAGCCCACACCATTTCGGTAAAATTATTATATTTTTTGGCAAAATCAAATCTAGGCGTTTTTGTAAGTTTTTTGTGCCGTAAAGTAAGTAGCGGTTTTTTTATTTTAACTCTACCTTTTAAACCAGCTTTTCTCAAGGTACGCCTAATAGTTTTAGCACTTACGCTTATATCATTGTTTTCTCTAAGCGATTGCAGCATGGAAATGGCATTCTTTTCCTTACCAGTTGTAATATCACGTACCACATTTCTTTTTAAGGAATTGAATAATAAGAACTTCCGGTCTGGATTTGGCTAAAGGTACGATTTCCAAGTCGAACCTTTTTCTATAATTGCTTACGGCGCCAACAGAAATGTGCAATTTTGTCGAAATCTGTCAATGAGAGTGACCTTCGAGTAGTATTTTGCGTATTTCTTTTAAAATATTTTCGCAAACTTTCAGCCGAAATATACTAAGTATAAATAAAAAACTCATACAACTGATCAAATAATTTTTATTAATTTTTTGTAAACTCACAAAGAATAAAACGGTCTTGCTTCATTAATTTCCTTGTGTAAAACAACTGAGGCTCGTTGCTCTCAAATACCACTCGCTTAAAGATAACGGTATATATTTTCTTTAAAAAAATCTTATATGAGCAAACTCTCGTCTATATTTGCTCAAATATATGAGTCACTGTATGTATGTAAGTCTAATACAGATATCAAGTCACACGAAAAATTCTAAACCAAACCTCACTCATCAAATTACATGATACAAGTGCGATTCTAGGATTCTGCGAAACACTTGTTTTCCAAACAAATGTTCATCAAGACACCGAAATCCACAATGTTTCAAAGTTTGGTCCTATCTGTCATGCGATTTGTGAAGATTTTTTCAACATTATTCGAAGGTTGCGTCCGTATGTTTGAGTGATTTCTTAAGTAAAAAACAAAAAAACCTATTATATTGATGAAAAGAAGCACAGTTTTCCTATTTCCGTAATTTTATACTTACTATCCTTGATGATTTCATAATTTTAGCACCAGAAACCTAGGGCAAGGGGTAGTATTTTTTCTTACTTTTATTTATTAATCGCTTAATACAAGCTAATGACAATAAGTTTACTTAAATATTAGAATAAATTAAAAATGAGAAAGGAACGGGCAAATTTAGGATGGACTGTTAACGTCATTCCTTAGAGATGATTTACTCAGATGGAAATCAAAATGGTGGGAGTTGGATTTCCGCAGTATTCGGGTGATAGGCTCAGAAAGTCCATAGTTGTTACGGTGAAAAGCAAGGCGAAAGAGAGGGGCCGAACGGTGGTTACGAGGATTGGTGTAGATGGAGATCCACTGAAGTAGAGGACAGTCAATTTCACCAATAAGCAGTTGATGAATGAAGGTAATATCAGCAATGTCCCGCCGCTTCCACAGGGGCCCCAAGTTAACCAGCAAGAGCCGCCTCTTTTCGTAGGGGGAAGGTTTTGACGGTCAGACCAGAGAAGTTCACGTAAAGCGAAGCGAAGGAACCTACGCTGGACAGCCCCAATCCTATTGATGCTATTGGATTGAAATGGAAGCCACACTTTTTTGACTATATCTGTATAACTAATATACAAAAAAATGTTGGGAGAATTCGTTGGAATCCTTAAAAGAACGTCCCTTAAAAGTTTAAATTTAAATTTAAATATATTAAATATTTCATAATATTTAAATACGAAATTTCATAATGTCACGTTGCGTTTTCGAGAAAGTCGTCTGTGATAGACCAACGCAAGAACGCAACAGCAAACCTTAAAATCGTATTAAAATGCGCTTTTGTTTTCGCATTTGTCTAATTACTGTAATTAGGTTACGTTATTTACGAATTTATTGTGAAATTTCGTATTATAAGCTGTTTTTTTACGACCTGGGCTAAGGGCTTCATTGAAACAAAAGTTGAAGACCTGAGCCCATAAAACCCGTCGTCCGTTGAAGTTCCCAACTAACAGGTTGGTCCAAATGAATGCTTTCCTATGGAACATGATCTAAAGCGATGAGCAGTGAAGTTATGACGGAGATTATCTATTCCACCTTCATCCGTCAGCTTATGCGCCGGCGAGAGCCTTCAAGCTTTGATCACTGACAATTTTTGCTTTCAGTCTTGACGACGGTTGTTTTGAAAAATACGTGCAAAATGTAATAAATAATTTGGGGAATTCTACTCCAAGTGTGCTTGTTAGGGACCTCTAATTTGAAGCGTGCTACTCTAAGTGTACTTTTGACTTCGAATAATACATAAAAAATAATACTCCTCAGTCAGTTACAAGCAACAAATAAAGACAGTCATACCTCAATTTGGAGTTGTCGGTCGATCGAGTGTGGATCACTTAAAAGTTGGAGTGTTAACTTTGACGTACGACGGATTTGGGTTTTACGTTCAGTTACCAAATTGAATTGAAGTCAAAGGTTCAAAAGAAGCTTTTGTAAGATATTCGATTAGATCGAAAAGAATTCAAAAATAGGGCCCCTGATCTTTATCAAATTTCACATCAAATTTCATATTGAATTAAAATTAAATTAAATTCAATGCGAAATTCCAGATCAGATCATAAAAAAACGCAGCTATTAATTTTGTTCGTTAACTGACTTAGATCGATCTAGGTAGAAAAGATGAGGGGATCCGCGTTCGACGATGACTGTCATTGTTCTTTTCTGATCTAGACTGATCTGCTTCGTATTCGTTGAGCCTGATCTAGGTTGAGAATTATCGATTTTTTCTGATACACACATTTTTTGCTGATCAAGTTAAATCAGAGCACTTGAAAATTTTTCAGTTTGTCCCAGATAACTACTGCAAAGTATTTTAGACATTTCGCTTTGTATTAAAAGTTCAAGTTCAAGAATAACGCTAAAAATTACTTACTTTATGAAAAAGAAATAAATTTACTTTTTATTTTAGATAGGAAAGCTTAAATTAGTTACAGCTATTGGAAACAATCGAGTGACCATGGAATATTCCAACCGACTTATTCCAATAGAATTTTCGTACTTGTATTTTCTTCTGATCTCGGTCGAGATTTAAGAGATATACCTGCACCTGATCTGATCAAGATCAAAGCTTAATGAACAGAGGTATTATTGGTAAGGTTTGTATTATGCTGAGAAATTTATCGTGTAGACCTCAAGAGTCGCAATTACTACCGATAAATAAAATAATATAATGGAATAATTGTTTGGGAAAACAATTAAAAAGAAAAATAGGTAAACGTGCAATATATTTAAAGCATTAAATATACAAATATTTTTAAAATATATTACAAATTTGAACACCTCAGTAAATTTGTTGTGGCTTTTCTTGTGTATCTGCGATTACATTAATATATAAATATTTCGGACTTGCAACGCCTAAGTAGCCGCTGCTGTAGACTACAAATATAATTAAACATTTAATATAGTTATTAAAAAGAAAATCGAATGCACATTAAGCATTTTCATAAATTCATTTTCGATAGGAGCAATAAATATGTAGCGCAAAAATACTGCAAAACTTACGTTGGAACAAATAGCGTAAGTGGTAGGAAGTGTTTCGACACGGCAGATCTGCAATGCAAGTGAGTCAGGCAATTATCAGAGGATAAGGTGTGAAGTGATAAGATTGATTCACTCACCTTAGTTTGAAGAGGTGCCATCCGACAGTCTCGTTGGCGTAAATTCCTAGTGAATATCGGGCTTCGAGCCGTTTATCAGCCTTTTTATGTCATCAGCCGCTTTTCCTGTGCCTCCTTTCTCATGGTATGCTAGGAAGTATACGGCGACTCCAATTAGCACAATGAATATTAAAGCCCCAAAGATGATGGAAAGAAGCAAGCTGCAGACACATCTTACACAGCTGAAAAGAATGAACTCATATTAAAACCATATCGTGCCATTGAATGGGACGCTAAACCAGGGAGGAGTTCACGCACCGATACCATGGTATGTGACCCAACAACCGGGAAAGGCCCGTCAGTCTGGAGCCATCGTACACCCCTTCCACATCAACTGCTCATAAAAAGAGCAGCGGGGCAGGAGGTCAAATGTTCTTGTACCAAGTACTTACCAACAGCCAACTTCCTGTGCCAAACACTTGCACATCTTAGAATTGAAAAACGAAGTTGAATAAAACAAATTTATTAAAATTCGTTAACTTATAAATTAACTTGAGCAAAGATAAAATAGCTAAACCAGGAAAACAACCCCTACGAAGCCGAGCGGAGACTGTACACGAAACAATGTAAATCCAACTCAAACCAAACATGCCACTGTAATTCACAAGCATTAAATTGACACTTGAGGAACAAACCAAACCAAGAAATAAAGAATTAAAAGGAATGGCATAAACAACATCCTTTTTGTCTTTTCGCTATACCCTACACGCTCCATTATAGGCAACTTATTTTTTCAATTTACAATTACAAATTTACAAAATTTCTTCAAGAAAGTTTCCCACTTTCTGGAAATCGTTTTTATTTTCTGTTTCTTAGATTTCGCTCAAATTTCCATTCCATTTCTGATTTGTTCCTTGAAGAGAGATATAAAATTTTTCCTACAGTGGGTGACAAAACTCGCTCTTAAAATAGATTGAAAAAAACCAACATTTTCTAAAAATATTTCCTGTTGGTGTTTAACGGCCACATTTTTTATTAATTTAAATTTAAATTAATATTAAATCCAATTAGATTTTCTCATTGGCAGTTGTTTGATTTTAAAATCGAAGAATATAACAAAACGGATAAATAATAAAACAATTCAAAATAACTTTCATAACTTTCGAAAATAATAAATTCTGAACTTGTCTCTCCAAAGCCAATCGGTCTTTTTTGTCTATATATAAATCAAGAAATAAATTATTTTGTATTATAACATTTGTAATTCACAGTTAATTTGATTTATTAACGAATTTTTAAGATATATATGTAAGAACAAAATGATTAAACGGATATTAATAATTCGTACTTTTATTTTTACAATAATTTCCCAGTAAACACTGTTACATTGTCGTTATGTATATATGACATTACCAGTGTTACATAATTATGTTGTAGTAATGTAACATGGGAGTAACATAGATGTTGCTATTTCCTACTCAGCAACATAACATTGTTACATAACCTTTGTAACATTTTAGTGGCCTATTTGTTATGTTACAGTTATGTATTTACAATATTTTCGCAACGTAATAAGTTTAAAAAGTACACAGAATACAATATTGTGACATAGCAGTGATATTTTCTCCACGTTAGTAATATATATGTAACATTAATGCAACATTACTGTTACATAAAAAATCTCATAGAATGCTACATAACACTGTTACATTTCTAGACCATTTTTGTTACGTTACAGTGATGTGTTAATAATATAATTGTAATATTTCCGAAAAAATGTTCAGTAGATAACAGTAAATTTAATACATGGTATAATGGCAATATATTACTTTATTTCTTGTATTGTAAGTTTGTTACTTCTTTCTACAGAATCTAAATAACAATAATAATAATAATTGAGATCAAAGTATTTTTTATACGTAGTTATGATTAGTCATTCATCATCATTATTGCTGCTGTTTTGTTTATCTTCATCATCGATGGCACCATCAGGTTCCTGAAGAGTTTGATCTTTTTTATTTTTTTGAAGTTCTCTTTTATATCTCTGGGTTCCAAACCGAAACCAATCTGATACAAGTGATTTAAATTTATCCTCTGTTAACCTTTTGTGCTGAACGATGGTGTCTATAATCATATAGTAAAATTTTTCAATGATTACTTGCACAGATGCAAAACTGCTTACTTTGTTTTATTATCAAACAAAAAACATTACCTGTAAATATAGTCATAAACTCCATTTCTTCGAGCTTATGGTTTCCTTTTCGTCTTAACCATGAATATTTCATAGCTACTTGATTTGAAAATGTTCTCTGACACACATTTGTAACGTGATCTTCATCAGTTTTTCCTCCTACTTTTAAAATGAATTTTTTCTGGAAATGATGGAATATATACGTTCATTAACAATTACTCCTCAAAGAAATAGTGATAATTCAATGAAATATTAATTTAAAAGGACATAAATGTGAGTACATAAAGTTCGAGGACAAATTGGTATGAGAAGGACATCTAGTGGTAAAATGAAATTCCAAATTTATTTTTTTTCTATAATTTACAAAATAAGCATAAGTTCGTATTATAAAATTGTAAGTTCATTATAATTCAATTTATACAATTGGCATATGGAACTATATAGATAGGTAGACTATAGTCAATATACATATTAAACTCTATAATTACATTGAACAGTAAATCATTATTTGACACGTTATAGTCTAAAATAAACTTTAAAAAATGTGAGATCGTAAAAATCTCTCAACTAATTATCGAATTTCAGTTGTTCTTATATTGGTAATTACAAAAAATTAAGAATGCAAGTTACTTTATTTTACATGGTTCTTATAAACCGTCGAAGATTCTTTGTTAAAACTGTCCTTGTCATACCACTTTTTCTTTATAAAAAAAATCGGATCAGCAGTAAAAATTATACTATTAATTTAAAATTTATGGTAGCACATGTCGATCACAAAATATAAATTACATTCTTTCTTAATAGTGATCATATTTAATGTCAACATTAAATGTTATTTTTATGCATGATCCTTATAATTGTTATTTGTAACTATATAATCAGTAATATATTGTAATCATAACCATAAATGAAATAGATATGAGTTTCGGACAACAATTTTAAAAGTATTAAAAAAGCCTTACCAATTCTTCTTTTAATTCTCCATGCTGTTTCAAACGTGTTTCGAATTCGTTTACTTCTTCAACTGCTTTGAAGGAAAAGATAGATTTGAAAACATTTCGTTGAGACACAGTTTCTTCTCTGGTAACAGGAGTATCCCATCTTTGTAAAATATCGTCAAGTTTTAGATCTCCTCTTGTTATTTTATCAATTATATAATCAAGTTTTTCTGAAACAAATAAACAATCATTGAAAATATATTGCTTTAACAAAATTGAAGTAATTATCATACGAACCTTCTATTCGATCCATTTGTCGGTGGTTGGACGCCCTCAGTTCTTCATTATTGTTATTTTCTTTTGAATGGCCTTTCTCTTGTTCTTTATTAATAACCGAAGTGTTATCATCAACGTTATCCATTTGTGGCTCATCCACAACTTCTTCAGAAACATGTTCTAGGTGTACTGAATCACCTACAGTTGGTTTCATCCTGTTTTTATCTGAAAATATTATTAAAGATAATGAACCTGATAACTAAGTCCTTTAGTTATTGTATAATCAAGATAATACTATTCAATGATAAATTAATATTTTCTCATATGGATGTACTGTACTAATGATAGATAGAAAATAAATTAGATAATTCCTAGTTATTGAATAATTTAAACAAATATCTATTTACAATCATGAGGTTGATTCGTTTTTCTTATGTTTTTCCCGGAATTCACTGACAAATTTTTCTGCATTACTGCTTGCTGAAGATAAGAAGCTGCAATTTTAGAATTTTCTAATTATTTCTCAAATTAAAACACAATTAAATAAATAAAAAATCATCAATAATACAATTTTTCTTTCATTTATACCTGACAGTTCTTTCGAAGTTCCGGAAAGTTTCAAATTTTGTACTATACTTGGTTTTTGTCCACTATTTCCTGATTCTAAAAAAACAACAGAAATGATTTTTTATGTATTTTAGTGTAATTTAAGACTATGAATGATATTATACTTCAGGATTAGAATTATTATAATATATATACTTTTTTTTCGATTTTTTGGTAGCTTCTTTTGGATTTCTTCTTCTTCTGACGATGAAATCGGATTATCACTAAATTTTTTCTCCTTGCGTTTTCTCATGCCTTTTCCAAATTTATTCTCATCATAAGAAGTGTATTCTGAGTCTTCAGCATGTTTTCGAGCTTCATCATACGTATCTATCAAATCATTAAACAAAACAATTATGTTTTTTTCTTAAATCTATTCTCATTATTTACTTTAACTATGTAAAAATATGTACCATAATGCTCGACAATTTCTATATCTTCAACATCCCAAGTATCTTTGTTAGGTTCAATCCGCTTCGAAATGTACATTGATGTATTCTTGATAGAACCTGGAGGCCACCAGCATTTTTGAAAATCTCCTTTATTGTCTGGTATCAACCAATTGGTGGGAATTTCGGATGGAGTGTCATGTTTTAATAAATTAATGACTGCGTATTTTTTTATGGGTCTGAAAAGCAAACCACATTGGAATCGATGAATAAAAAAAAGTAATATTTATAGTGATAATTGTTTTGGATGAGCTGTATCAAATTATATTAAATTTTCTTCTGATTATTAAGACTAAATGATCTAAAGAAAATTTAATTCTCGAGCTAACTATCCAGCACTTAGGATGAAATAAATTTTTTATTATACAGCAAAGCTCATTTGCAGGAAAAACTAATTAAGAGAGCCTTGTTATACAAGTTTTATTTTTTAATTAATAGGCGGGAAAACATTGACATGAATATTGAATACTTCTGTAGAAATTTATATTAATAAATTAGCATGAAGTTGAATAAAAATGTATTAATTTTATAAAAGTGAAAATAACAATTCATTTTCAATGAAAAATAAAAACAAATCGTGATGAAAAAAAAGCTACAAATTCATGACTGTATGGTGCGTATAGGTTAGAAAATCATTTTTACGCTAATAATTAAATAATTCATTATAATTTAAGGTACTTACATTCCTTCTGACATCTTCAATGAACGTAAAACATTAAAATCGATGAATTCACTTTGAAAACTTTTTATTTTGTCTGGAAATCTTAGTTGTTTTATTCATTTATACAATGCGACGTACGCCGAAAAGTTAACCCGCCAATTTGTCTTCGTTTCCTCTAGGCGCACGCGTGTGAATAATACCCAACAGCACAGCGTTACTAAAAACGCCAACAGCAAAGCAAGTTTCATGGTGTAGTCACAATAATAAAGTTTTTACCAGAATTTTTTTATTTTAAAATTAAAATGATATATTATTTATCTCTTGATTATTATTGTGATATTATCAAAAAAAAAACTATTCCTAGAGCATTATTGAAATTATAAAGTAATTACTAGAAATGCCTTTATAGGTTATCTCTTTCACTGTCAACACAATCATTGCGGTGGGTAAAAAAATGTTTATCATAAATAATGAAAAATTATAGACTATTAGCCATTATTAGCACTGTTCATAGAATCTCTAATGTTTTTTAAAATACTTTTTTCTATTTGAAAGAAAATGTCTATTAATATTTAAATATATCATAATTTATAATGAAATTACTGAAGTAACAAAAAGACAATCTTTACACAGAGAATATGAATCAAATAACATTTATACTTAAAAACTACTATCCTTTTATTTCCAGGTTATTACATGATGCCTGATGCTTGTGAAGAATGGATTTATAGAAAAACTAATGGAAGATTTTTGGTTACTGTGTCATCTGGATCATAATTAAAATCTATAAGAGCCGTTTTACTTTCAATGGGCTTATTATTATAAGGACAATTTCACTTAATATAAATCACAGGGATAAAAATCACTTCAGAATTTAATAAAAAATTATTGCTAAAAATAATTGAACATATCATACCCAATATCATCGTTTTTTCGGGTGGATAGAATCTATTATACCTTACTGAACATGCAACGTATCTTTTTTATGTTTCGATAAACGTCATTTTTGAGATCGTTTAAAGAATCTTTCCATCTTTAAAATTATTAAAACTTTTGGATCAGGATCTTAATTGTTTAGTTGTTGATAATATCAAAAATGGCATCTTCTCAACGTGATTTGAGAATGCGCAAGCCAATTCGGCATCTGTCTAAGCGTCGCTTGAATCAAATTATAGCTAATAATAAACAAGAGTTTAAATATTTTATTGATAAAAATACTCCAGAATACGACATGCATATTGAAACTGATGAACAATCACATAATGATTTCCTAGAACAACATATATGTAATAATATTGGTTTACGGCTAGATAACGATTATTTACCTCAACAAATTTCTCCACATATAATACAAGAAATTAATGATACTCATACCAATGAAGAATCTTATAGAAATTTTGAAGAACAACATGTAAATCACAGTACTGCTACAGCTTTTGATAATTTTTTGGAGAGAACAACCATTGATGGATTAATTACGCAAGATAACAAGCAGTCAAGTCTAAAAGAAAAACTTCATTCCTGGGTAAAAAGTGAAAATATATCTTTAAAAGCTACAAATTTATTATTGAAAATTCTTCGCAATCATGGACATGAATCTGAATTACCTAGTGATGCACGAACTTTGTTAGGAACTCCAAGAAATGCAGCAAAAGCAATCGAAAAAATAAATGGTGGTTCATATATGCATTTTGGAATTGAAAATGGACTTATACGATCAATGACAAAATATTTCAAACAGTGTCCAGGAACTGTTTATTTACAATTAAATTGTGATGGCATGTCTTTAACTAAAAGTTCAGGGAGTCAACTTTGGCCAATTTTATTATTAATTGATATGAACATAAGTACTGAACCTTTTATTGTAGGCGTACATCACGGAGATTCTAAACCAAATGACCCAAATGTCTATTTACAAAGATTTGTAACCGAAATGAAAGAAATTATGAGCAATGGTATCACTTTTCTTAACAAAAAATGTAAAGTGAGAATTTCTAAAATTATTTGTGATACTCCGGCAAGGACTTTCATTACTTGTGTAAAAGGTCATTCGGGTTATTTTAGTTGTGCCAAATGTATCCAAGAAGGTGAATATGAAAACCACGTTATTTTACCAGAAATACATTCTAGGCTCAGGACTGATAAATCATTCAGTGACAGACAACATCCAGAGCATCATACAGGTGATTCTATTTTAGAAGAACTAAAGATTGGAATGGTTTCGCAAGTAGGTTTAGATTACATGCACCTGGTTTGTTTGGGTGTGACAAAACGGTTTATCAATATATGGCTTAAAGGCCCTAAAAATCTTCTATTGAAAAATGATCAACAAGCTTGTTTGGACGAAATTATACAAAAAGTTAAAAATTCTATTCCAACCGAATTCTCAAGATTGCCACGAAATTTATCAGAATATGCAAGATGGAAAGCGACAGAATTCCGTCAATTTTTATTGTATGTCGGACCTGTAGTTTTACAACCATTTCTTGATCATAATTATTATGTAAATTTTCTAAACCTTAGTTTAGGAATCAGAATACTTTGTGATTCCGAATTGTGTTTAGAGATGAATAATGATGCAAAAACTCTGTTAGTAGATTGCGTAAAAGATTTTACCGATTTATATGGTATTGATCAACTCACTTATAATATTCATAACTTAATACACTTGCCAGATGAAGTTAAATCTTTTAATGGCTCTCTAAATAAATTTAGCTGTTTTCCATTTGAAAATTATTTGAGGAATCTTCGAAACAAAATACAAAACTCACCAAAACCTTTAGAACAGCTCGTGAACCGCATAACTGAAGAAAATAAATATGCAGAAACGATTCAAATTGCAAAGGTGTATCCTATCGTTCATTGTTTAAAATCATCAGAAATAGATAAAATTGAATTTGAAAATTTTTTAATAACTAGTAAACATCCAAATAATTGTTGCTTAACAGTAAATAATGGCATCGTTATTATAAGAGAAATTTACTATTCGGAAAACACAGTAATGATTAATTGTAATAAAATAATCCAAACAGAGTCTTTATTTTTAGAACCTCATAATTCTAAAAAATTTGATATTCATTTATTTAAAAAATCGTCTATTTCCGGTCGAGTGAGTATTCCTATTACTCAAATCTGTAAAAAATATGTTAGACTACCATATTTTATTCAAGAAAACTATGTACTCATACCCTTGATTCATCAATAAAATCAATATTAATTATCAACATAAATTATTGAAAATATGATATGTATTCCGAATACTCCATGTGAAATAAAATTATTATAATAGAATAATAAAATTATTTTTTTCATTATAAAATCCATCAATTTGAATTATTATTAAAATATATTAAATGGTAGATTGAACTGGTAAATATTTATAGATACATTATAGATTTAATGTATATGTATACATATATAAATATAAATAAATGTAGTCATATAAATATCATAATAATAAAAATCGAAATGTACATGATAGATGTATTGTTCAGATATAATGTATTGCCGATATATTATGTTTACTTTATAACCAAATCATGTCTTTCTAAAATAACTTAGATGTTAGAAACATAATGTAACACATTGATAACTGAGATACATGGTAGAAATGTTACATGTATGTAACGCTAGTTATGTACCGCGAACAACTGATCACATTATGTAACATGTACATCACTTGAGTGCCATAGATGCAACATAATATGTTGATAACTATGTTACATAACATTGATGTTACATTTATGTAACTTTAGTTACATATAAAAATTTCTATGTAACATATTTATAACAGGAGTTAAATTGCTCTCATGTTACAATGTTATATTGATGTTATGTTTCAGGTAGATAACAATTGCAATATCATTTTGTTACATTCATCATACATTGCAACAACATTACATACATGTAACAAAGTGTTATGTCACACGTTACATTCTGTTACTTCGATGTAACATTGCTGCAATATTCAGTGTTTACTGGGTTACTTCATTAAAAGATTAAAAATTTCTTTTTTTACAACTTCACTTTTGATCATTGACACTTGATGATCTTAAGTAATTGGTTTGCGATTGTCGAGACCAAAGATCATGAATTACTAGATGGGATACTCGTGACGTAGTCCCTTATCTTTTTTCGACCTTGGTCCCGTTAGCCCACCGGCCTTGCAGATTTTGCTCTTGGTCCCGTTAGCTCACCGGCCTTGCAGATTTTGCTAAAAGAGGATAGTAATAAAGGGCTTACTCGTGAGAGAAAGACAAAAATTTAGGGGGAGGCCGAACGAAAATTAAAATCACGTTTCACAGAGCAGCGCACACGTTCGAATACGTTTGGTTCGCTTTTAAAAATGCACAGTGGAAAAATGTAAGCAGCCCGCATCCGTATACATACTCTGAGTGTGCTACCTGCCTGGACTATTTAGGTGGTGCCTGAGAGAATTTTTACTCAGGTGAAAGTCGAAGGAAGGGAACGAGTTGGCTCTTCGAAGCATTCTAGTGAGGGGCTCAGAAAGACCGTAGTTGGTGCGATGGTAGGGAGGGCGAAAGAGAGGGGCCGAGCGGAGGTTATGGGGATTGGTGTAGATAGGGATCCGCTCAAGTAGAGAAGGACAGTCAATCTCACCGATTAGCAGTTGATGAATGAATGTGATATCGGCAAGGTCCTGCCGCTTCCATAGAGGCTGCAAGTTAATAAGCCGAAGGCGGTTAACATAGGGCGGAAGGTTTTGAGGGTCAGACCAGGGGAGCTCACGTAGAGCAAAACGAAGGAACCTGCGTTGTACAGACTCAATCCTGTTGATGCTAGTAGATTGGTAAGGAGACCAAACTTGGCTAGCGTATTCCAGGAGAGGCCTAACGAAGGTAACAAAGAGGAATTTGGCGACGTACGGGTTAAGGAGCTCCTTAGACCACCGCTTAACGAAGCCTAGCGAAGAGTTGGCTCTGGCAATCACACTGTCAATGTGATCGCGAAAGTTAAGTTCATTATCGCAGATGACACCTAGATCGCGAAGAGAGGAAACGGAGGGGATAGGTTCGCCAGACAAGCGATAGACTCTAGGAGGGGAAGAGGGCATCTACGGGAGTAGGTGATGGATTGGCATTTGGAGGTGTTGAGCTCAAGAGAGTTTTATGTGCACCAGATGCCAAAATTATCGAGATCTTCTTGGAGCAGGCGGGAGTCCGAGGTGGAGGATATCCGTTTAGAGATTTTCATGTCGTCGGCGTAGATGGACAGGTCAGAGTGCTTGATAACACATTCGACGTTATTAATTACCAGAATGAAAAGCAACGGACCTAAGTGGCTACCCTGAGGAACCCCCGAGTTGGCCACGAAAGAGTTGGAAGAGGAGGAGCAGAAAAGGACACAGTACTGGCGGTGTTCAAGGTAGGACTTAATCCAGGAAGAAAAGAGCCGATTGAAACCAAAGGAGTGAAGTTTGAAGAGAATTAATTTGTGTGAGATTTTGTCTAGAGAGTGTCCCATCTAGTATTTCATGATCTTTGGTCGAGACTTCTGATCTCAGTCAAGATCTAAGTTGACTGCATGGATCTGATCTGATAGAAATCAGAACTCAGCGAACAGACCTATTATTTCTAGGATTAATAATAGAAAGGAAATTATTGCTAAAATTAATAATAGAAGATAATAATAGAAATCATGAAATAATAGTAAAAAGAAAATAATTCAATGACATATCAACCGGACCTGGTCTGGATGGAGTCCCCAACATTTTTCTTAAGAATGCTCGCTTTGGACTGGCTACTCCTTTATGGATCCTATTTGAGAAATCTTTGAAATCTGGAGTATGTCTTTACACCTGGAAGCAAAGTATGATAAGGCCGATTCATAAAGCAGGGGACAAAACTAACGTGAAAAACTACCGTCCAATCGCTCTCATCAACTCAGTCCCAAAGTTCTTTGAGAAACTCGTAGCAGACAAACTGAAACCGCTGATTGATCCAATTCTTGTGGACGAACAACACGGCTTCCGGTTGGGAAAATCAACCTCATCCAACCTAACTCTGCTGAATAATTACATCTATTCAAGCCTAGATGCCAAACGTCAGGTAGATGTGATCTACACTGACTTTGCTAAAGCATTCGACAGAGTAGATCACCGGGTCCTGCTGGTTAAGCTGCAGGAAATCGGCGTAAATGGAGCCTTCCTCGAATGGATCAGCTCGTATGTTTCGGATCGAACTTACACAGTGAAAATCACTGATGCAGCATTGTCCACCTATGCTGCTCCATCTGGTGTACCGCAAGGTTCGCATCTCGGTCCACTACTGTTCGACATTTTTATTAATGGCCTTCCCAAATCGATTACCTTCTGAAAGTCCCTGTTGTACGCCGATGATGCCAAACTATTCCACGTCATTCAATCGCTGAATGACTCGGCAAGAGGATTTAAACCGGCTAGCTGATTGGTGTCTGGTGAACAGACTTGGCCTCATTATCGCCAAGTGCATACTCATGAGGTTCAATCGCAGTCATTCGTCAATCGTCTTTGATTACACGATCAACAATGTTTCAGTTACCGAAGTATCCACTTTTTCCGATTTGGGAGTCCTGTACAGCAATGACGGTTCGTTCAACTCTCAAATTGGGCTCATCGTCTCTAAGGCCAGGAGGAATCTCGGCTTCGTGATGAGACACAGCAAGCACTTTCGATCACCAGCTACCATCAAAAGTTTGTTCGTGAGTCTGGTCAGACCGTCTCTCGAGTACGCATCTCCTATCTGGTCTCCTTATACTGATGAAAATATCAAATCAATCGAATCTGTTCAACACAAATTTCTGAGATTTTTTATGGTCAAAAGTAACTGCCCTATGTCGCTGTTAGATCACGATTATACTGTCGCATTACAATTGTCTCAGCTGGATACTCTGGAGAAACGTCGCTCGATTTTGGACATGTTGTTCTTATATTCTATTATCAACGGGCATACTTTATGTATTGAACTTTTTCATTTATTTCCACTTCATGTTCCAAATAGGGTCACTCGTAGGCCTCCAGTTTTTGAAATCAGACATTTTAAAAGAGATTTTACATTTTATAATACCGTTCATAGAATTGCAAGATATGCTAATCGAATGTTATAATCACGTAATGATCTAGTCAATATCTCGTTATCTTAATTTAAAAACTAAATTATAAACCGTCTGTGATATTCGTTATGAGCGCAATGATAATGTATTTTATAATTTCTTGTCTCAAACTTTATGCATAAATTTATTTCTGAGTATTTTTGGTAGTTATTAGGAGATTCACTTATTATTTTTATGTTTGTATAGTCATTGATTTTTGTAGAAATATTAATTGGCCATTGTATGTAAGGCCGACTTATCTTTGTAAAAACGGTGCATACCCGTGAATTGATTGAATAAACAATAATAATAAATAATAAATAATAAATAATTTATAAAAGAAACCAAAGATAATTATAGACTTAAAATTAATAAAATAATATAAATCAAAGTTACCATATAATAATTAAAAACATTTTACATGTAATATTTCAGCATATAAGTCTAGTTTCAAAACTAATATAAGTTAAAGTGGTTTTTCGGTTTTCAATCTCTTACAGATTTTGAATGAAAACTGCTGTAAAACTGAAAAATGTTCCCTTTAAAATATTTCAGCTCATCAAAATCCCTTTAATTTTTCGATTTAATCGCTTAATATTATATTTTAAATAAAGAATTTTAACAAATACTTTAACTATTTTACTACAATATAATTTCAAAATGTAAACATTGTAAATATGTAATCAGAAGATTTAAAAAAAAAATATTTTTTTTACAACTTCAACTTGTTCAAATCTATCCCATGCAGAAGAAAGTTTGAATAAGCCTGTGGTATATTTGGAAACTAAGTAGTAAGTACAATTATAAGAATTTAGATGTATTTTTTGTATTCGTAGTTTATTTAACGATAATAACGAAATATGTTTTCTGTTTTTTTACCAAATATTTTCCTTTACCTTGAAATCTAATAAGAACAAATTAAAATACCAAACATGTAAATTTTACCTTATATTTAAATAATAAAATCTTATGAAGTTAGTTAACAAAAATCTTTTTTTTCTCTATTATCTTTGCTTTGTGCAAAGCTACCCCATGGGTATACCCAAAGATCATCAAGTAAAAGATGTCTCTCTATACAAGCGTAAAGCTCTAAGCCATGTGCAATTTCTAAAATTGCCAGGGGAAAATTTTCCCATTAGATAAAACAGAAAGAACTACCATGCCTTATATAAATTCGAAAAAAAAAAAAACGAAAGAGATAAGAATAGGCAGCTAAATATTTTCATCTACAGCACTTGCAGTGTAGAGAGAGAGTGTGCAGCGTTTTTTTATCACGCATTTTTAAAGGTGGGACAAAGTCGAGAAAAAAGGTAAGAAAAAACCAAAGATCATTAAATACAAGATGTGACACTTGTGACGTATTTCCTTATATTTTTTCGACGTTGGTCTCGTTAGCCCACCGGCCTTGCAGATTTTGTTAAAAGTAGATAGTAATAAAGGGCTCAAGTGTGAGAGAAAGACAAAAATTTAGCGGGAGACGGAATGAAAATTGAAATCACGTTTCATCACTCAGAGCAGCGCACACGTTCGAAACTTTGGCCCGCCTTTAAAAATTCTCCATGGAAAAATATAAACAGCCCGCATCCGTATATATTCTCTGAGTGTGCTACCTGCCTGTTCCCCTTCTCTGATTCATAATTTCCCTATACTGCCACAATGCGCGGCGACGTCAATAACAGCATGCATGGAGAACCACATAGCGTGCCTGAAACTTTGGTCCGCCTTTAAAAATCCGTGGTAAAAAAACGCTGCTAATTATTGCCTACACTGTAAGTGCTGTAGATGAGAATATTTGCCTGCCTATTCTTATGTCTTTCGTCCTTATTGGAATTTAGATAAAGCATGGGAATCAGTAGTTTTTTGCTGTTTTCTCTAATGGGAAAATTTTCACCAGGCAGTTTTAGAAATTGCATATGGGTTAGATCTTTAGCTTGTAGCCGATTGAAATATCAACCGATTGCATTATCAATTGTAAAGCTTAACTAAAAATTCAATCGATTAAAATTGTAATAAATTAACTAGATAATTGTTTTATCAACTAAAATTGTAATCGATTGATTATTCGATTAAAAACATTTATTAATTGTTTAGTTGATTAAATAGTTAATCTGAAAAAATATCTGCGATTATTACTCGATTGAAATTTGCCCAGGTCTGCTTCCTACGCATTGTAGAATCCGAACATCCCCTACATATATTTTTACATGTACTTACATCTGTAATGTCCATGTAGGCCAAATAGAGAACTTTTTTAAAAAGTTAGATAAAAATTATTGTTTTCAAAGTTATAACAACAGTTATACAAGTTTTCAAAGATTTGATAGTTCCGAACTGAAATTGCCTGTATATAAATGCGTAGGTATATTAACGAAATTTGTTACCAAAAGCTATAAATCCTAATTTGTCTTCTACTTGTTCCCCTGTTTCAAAAAAATCATTTAATTGCAAACATTTCCACCCTTCAATATATAGTAAGTATAAACTTTTTCCTATTTTTCGCTTAAAATACTTCGATTACATTATGACACATATACGTGTAATCTTTATTTCTTAAATCTTCTTCATCCACTTCAAGCATAATCTTTTTAGGAACATTAGGTTTGCGAAAATATTGATATAAAAATAAGTATATATACATGTACATATTTATATTCAAGTATAATGCATATAGTTATATAAAAGCCAAAGTTCTTTATCGATTAAGATGTTAAAGTATAAAAGAGGAGTCGACATTTAGATTAAAATTTTCTCAAGAAAACTGAATTAATTAGGAGCCATTCATTCTCTGAATTTTGCGGGACGGCAATTACGTAAATCTTATATCCTTAGCACTTTGTCACACATAGACCTCTGTTGAGAGCAAAACACAAATCAATTTGAAAGATTTATTGTGACTTGGTGATAATACGCGACTATGCACAGACCGGCAAAACCCTTGTCATCATATATCTAAACCATCTACCCTATAAATCTATGTATAAAACAATTTTCCGAAATATGTTCCTGGAATTTTTACCTCTTTAAATAACTAACTTTTAATAAGACGGTTTATATCTCTTGAAATCTTTGCTAAATGTTCCAGGTAAGATTTAGTGGTAGGGTTGTTTATATAAAAAAATAATTTATTTCTTCTTTATTTAGTGGCTATTTTAAGGACAGTTCTCTAATAATGACCTTGATATTTTATAGTCAATTTAGCTTTAATGTTGTCCAATTTATGGGTGGCAGACAATTAACTCGGACCGTGAAGGTTGTCATTAAAAGGCAATTCGTGCTCTACGTAATCTCATTCTGCGTCGTATTCGAGGTATGTATATAATATATAATATGGATGTAAATATTATTTAGTATGCACTATATAACCAAATAACTGAACGGAAGAGATCTACATAAACTAAACATCGTGAAAAGTGCAGGAACTCTTATATATGTATGTACCTCCTGCATCCCTTATTTTAATAAATTTTCTTCCATCATATTGATAACGTAATTATTAATTTTGAGATTAAATTAAACGTTGGTAAGTGCAAAGCATTAACTTTTCAGTATAAGCAATATTTGAGATTCAATTGCTATACATAATTTATGGTAGAAGATGATTGCTTTAGTGTTAGCATAATTTTGTTTGAGAACACAAAATAAAATCTTTTTATTCCAATTATGTAAATATTTGGACGATTGGCAGTAAAACCAAATTAGGTACATCTGTAAAATCAAATTTACCTGCATCGTTTTTTTAGATTAACTCCAAATAACTTTTTAAGAATAGAATGCTTAGAGAAATGAAATACAAAGGATTTCTAAAATTAAAATCGTTTACCAACTTTTCAACTATCAACATGAAATTTTATTACATTTAATATAAGAATTTCTCAGTAAGCACCGAATTTAAATGCATTAGAAATACGTAAATTTTTTTCATTCGAATCATGTATAATATTTCAGGCTCATTGCAGCACTCAATTTACGGGGATTAGACTCATCCAAAAAAAAATCGGTCGATATTACTGGAAAAAGTTTAACGTCTACTTTATAAGAGTCTAGTAAAAACAAAACCGCTTTATTAACCGACCTTATATGCAAGAGGAAGTTTGGCCTCTTACGTTGGTAATTTTCTTGAGTATTGCTGGACTGACAGGAAATTTATTGTGTAAAAATCTGTATTAACAGCAAAATTTTGTTTAATAAAATATAATGCGGCCAAACAAAGTTTTCATGATTTTTTAAAACTAAAAAACTGACTTAGTCCATTTGCGAACTTCTAGGCTAGAAACGGATCAATATGTAACTTTAATCTGTTAAGAAATACCTACTGCAGTTTACATGACGTCATATTCCATATATATGGAAATTCTTGGGCTGAAATCGACCTTATAACCTCATATTTGCATTTCGATGCTCTGACCTCTGAGCTGCTGTGGCCAATACATTCGTGTATCTAATTGTGAATTTTGATGATACATGGGAGCGATTTCACATTCTTTATAATATGCATATGTATATTAGGGCACTGCTTTCTATGCTTTTAAGTAATCTTTGTTTACTCATAAATTGTCTTGAAACCAAAAAAAGAATAAGAAAAATTTTTAAAGACCATTCTCATTTATTTTATTCCTGGTTCATTATATTTCGCGCGCCTTATGCCCTAATCAGAATAGAAATTTTGTACATATTGGCACTTTACGTTACGTTGTGTAACGTCTCATTTCGATTAAGGTTTCAGTGCAAAATTTAAATCTTTGTCGACTGACATAAAACAACATAAAATGAGCTGCAATCTTTGAAGAACTATTTTATGTGTGATTTAGATGTTAGGTAGGCTTTATCCTCCATATAGTAGCAAACACCCGCTCGGGTTTCTTTCAAAGATCATCTAAATGCAAAATATCACACTTTTTATACAAGCCCAAAGCTCTAACCCATATGCAATTTCTAAAACTGCGTGTGGAAAATTTTCCCATTAGATAAAACAGTAAAGAACTAGAGCTTCCCATGCCTTATCTAAATTCAAATAAGAACGAAAGAGATAAGAATAGGCAGCCAAATATTCTCATCCACCGCACTATATACTGTAAGTATGTAGTATAATGTGCAGTATTTTTTTACCACTTTTTTAAAGGCGCGATAAAGTCTCTGCCGCGCTGTGTGCCTATGCATGCATGGTGTTAGTGCCGCCAAGCATAGGAAAATTCTAAATCGAGAATGGGGAAGAAACAGGCAGCACACACAGAGCGTATATACTGATGTGGGCTGTTTATATTTTTTAATTTCGCATTTTTAAAGGCGCAACAAAGTCTTCAAACGTGTGCATTTCTTTGGCTGGCGAAACGTGGTTTAAATTTTCGTTCTGTCACCCCCTTAAATTATTGTTTTTCTCGCACACATGAGCCCTTTATTACTATCTACTCTTAGCATATGCATATGCAAGGAAAAACGTTACGAGTGTCACATCTTGTATTTAGATGATCTTTAGCTTCTATCTCGATGATAATAACTTTGGGAATGCATGGCTATCCTCGGGATACATCGCGTTCGACGCGCTGCGCTGCGTGCATGGACCTACCCAACTACCGCCGTCGTTGTCGTCGTTAAGATATTATTTTCTTGCGTGAGTTATTTTAATTCTGTGATATTTTCTTAGATATTCATCTAAAGTAAATGATGGTCTAAATTATATACTTAAGATTGCTAATATATTTCTTTATTAATACTATGTAGGTTGGTAAAAAACACAGTACAGTAGTAAGATTAGCCCGAACAAACACATACTTAGCGCGGTAGGGGTCTTTAGTTAATAATATGTTTTATGATTACTACTTTTTATACAACTCATTCGGGAAAACTACAAACACTTCTTCGTGTGGTAAATGTAAAAAAAAAAACGTAACTTTGACTAGTTGGATTTGGTTTTTCGTGTTGTGTGAAAAAACTAAGGTAAATTTAGGAGAATTTTATGAATTGTTTATTTAAGAAAATCTTATTCAAAAAGTGCTTTTGTAAGCTCCTTTCAGCCAGGTCATTCATATGTATCATTTATTTGTGTGTCTTCCGAACTTGTAATATAAAATAGTATACGGCACTCGGGTGATAGTCGATTGTACAAGTGGTTAGGCATGCTATTCGAAAGATGATGGTTGTAACTAATATCAAGGTTATCCATTCATTCCTTTACTAACAATAAGTTAAAAATAGCATAACAGCAGCAATGAAGCCCCGCAAAAATACAAAAAGCACAGTGTCACTGAAAGAATGAAAGGTGATTCAAAATTAATCCATCCTTTTTGAAGTCCATATAAGGAGCCCAAAAAGGACTTCACCGTTCTAAGAAAATATTGTAAGAAGGATCAGATTCCACCATCATTTAAAAAGTAAATTTCTGTTGTCTTTTTGCGGTTGTGCAGTGATACCCACTCAAGAAAATAATAATTTCTTCAACGTAGCCTTTTAAGAATTAATCAAAGATGATGGTGCTATACCCATCTCCAATTGCACATCCCTTTAAATAGGCGCAGCCGCAATATAAAATTAGGTAAAATTATTTGTCTGGAATATAAAAAAGTAATATTTTTCTATTAAATATTCAGCTTGATTTTGCACTTTGCATATAACTAATAAATGCGAGGTAATATTAATGAAAACCCTATACACAAATGCTTTTAAGTCTCCATTTTGATAACAATTTTGGAAAGTCTAAAATCACAATCCCTCATCCTTTATATATGCTGATAACATATGTGACTCCGAAAACAACTGTTTTAATATTTGTATTTTTGTAACATTTGCAGGAATCAATTTTTAGGAAAAATGTAAAGAGCAAAATAGTTTTTTAATTATACAGGTCAACAGCAAATTTGTTGCCGAACCAGCGAAAGATTATTTTTATCGATTTTTTTTTCCGGAGGTTATGAACTTTTTGAGAAAAATAGAGTTATAAAACATAAAACAAAAACCATTGTTCCAGAAATTGGTAAAGTGGTTTAAATGAAAACTTATACCTTAAGCTATTTTATAAACGTACAAAACTTTTTTAAAACTTTTCCAAGAATATTGCAAACATCACATGATTTTGATCAAACTTTGCACCAATATCTCGAAAATTGGATGATTCTAACAAGGAAATGGTGAATTATGGGCTACATTCTCTTATATAAAAATTATTTAAATCCGATATTATGCACATTTTTTCATTGCTATATCGTTAAAATCTATTTACAAAACGTTGATTTGGATACGAGGAAAAGCTCTTCGTTGTATAATATATATAAATTTATTTTTTTACTAGAATAGTGATGATGGTTGATATGCATTTAAACTAACAACATTAGAGTAGATTGGGGAAATTTTGATCGTATTTTTTTTATATGCATGAAATTGACAAAACTGAACTGAAACGCTAACTTGATATAGTTGAAAAACATTTTAGAAGAATTTATTAAGATAAAATGGGGACTTAATTGAAACTTATCTATTAATTTTAGCTGCCGCCAGAACCCCTCTTTTAATGCAAATAAATATAAGCCCCTTAATACGACAAATTTCATATTTTGAGGAGAATTTAAAAAAATGGTCCATTTTTAAAGACAGAAAATATTAGAAAATCGAATTTTCTACGAATTATCATTATATTATTATTATTATTATATAACTTGTTATAAAATTGTTTTGCATAATATGAAAATGAAAAATTTTTACTTATAACGTGTATCATCAGATATTTATTATAGTGCTTACACGCATTTCGCTGTCTAAACCATCTTCATAGCGAGTAATTCAACGATACATTAAAATTTACTGGGACTAAATTTAACACGGTAAATAATTACTTATAAGACTGTGTATACATAGACGGTGTATAACTTTATTAACTTGAAAGTAAGTTCGGAAAATGTGTCTTATTATATTCAAAGGTGTCCCTCAGAAGTTGTATTCTTTTCTACCCGTTTGACCAATGAATGTGCACCCACAGTCCTGACAATCAATTTTATAAGCGCCATATTTCTGCAATTTGTCAATCTTGTCTTTGTTATTGCAAATCAAATTTTTAAGTTTGCTATTATTCATAAATATTATTTTTACATTAAGTTTCTTTCCTAATTTCTTAACTGACTTAGCTGATGTAATTAGTCTATGTAATTTAGTTTTAACCATTTTTTATTTGAATCTATTTTTATTGTACTGTACACTAATTTTAAAGCCCTTTTTCTTTGTTTATTTTTAATTTATTTGTCTATAAGTTTAACATTATACCCGTTGGATACTGCAATATTTTTTATGGTGTTTAACTCTTTATTTTAATCCTCAAGACTTAAAGGAACGTTGAGAAGTCTATAAATCTATGAGTGAAACACACACATCTTAGTCTGTCAAGGGTGTCTAGAATTAGCTCGTATCTGAGGGCTTCCTAAATATTTTGAAAGAGAATTTGTTGTTAGAGCCACGGTAAATTGTTAAGTCCAGATGAGTTAAATCCAATTGAGTTTCCTGTCAGTTTCACATTCAACAGTGAACTAGATTTTGTCATTTTAGTGATTAATCCAGGATAAAAACTCTTTAAGTTCTCAACCATAAACAGATAATATCGTCTATATAACGGTGCCAGAATTTAATTAAGTGATATATACATATTATTACATATACTTTTACCATCTCTGCAAAAACAAGTGATGTAGGTGCCCCCTTTGGTAGTCCTTCTCTATTAAAGTAATACTTATTAAATCTAAAATAGTTTTGATTAAGGCAGTTGTATTTTATTGATCTGCATCCTCACTTTTGTTGGTCAGTTTTAATAACATCTGTTTTACTTCGTTTATGAATACCAATTGACATAGAATGAAATTAGTAAGGAATATTCCGGTACCTCAATATCCTGTATCAAGTTGACTAGCTCCGGGCTATTTTCTATGGCCTGTGGAAAAGAAAAACTGAGGTAAGTACTTACAATATTGGTGAATTACCGGTAAATGTTGTAAGACGGGTCGTTAACAAACGATGAAACTGGTCTTATAGGTAGATTCGGTTTATGAGTTTTAATCATACCGTAAATTTGGTATGCTTGAGGATTCATGTTGACTAATTTATAAGGCTGGTTATTGAAAATGTGACCATTCTATTTATTCATTTGTCTATAAATTTGTTGTTATTTATATTTATTTGCTTTACTATTTATAATTATTTACCAATTACATATTGAAAGATCGGTTAAAGGTTTCCCCTACCGTTCGACTGAATCAAAGTCGCAAGCAAAAGCTCCTATATTAAATTATTCTCAATGTTTTTCAGATATTTTCTTATTAATGAAATTCGCAAAATAAAATTAAAGAATGAGAAAATCATTAAATGTTTGTCTAACAAAGAAATCGTATCCTTTATGGAAATAACGAAAGTATCAGCTAAAATATTAAGGAAATATTTATTAATATAAATTCCCTTTATAGAAAATATTAATGTCTTGCAGCATTGAAGAGGAAAACACTTATTTGTGTTGTACGAATGTACAAGACCTACATAGCGCTCTTAAAAGAGTCATAGAAAAAATAAATACGTGATATGACATCGTTTGTAATAGGGATGACATTAAAAATTGTTTCCTGACTGCTTCTTGTCTCGCCTATCTAAAGCATAAAAAATTAAAGATGACAATGAAATTTAAAGTAAGTCTTTTTATGCGACTTTGTAAAAATGTTTAGTTACAATTTACTGATTACAATCTTGTAAATGAGTCTGTGTTTATTCTAACTTTAATTAAAAGGAGACCACATAGTTTACAAATTCAAATTAAAATGCCGAGTGCACTGCACAATGCAATGTTAATTCTGTTAACAGCTTTAATTTGAGTCTTCAGTAAGTATACCAATACAATTTCTTTTGCCTTGACATATCTTTAATTATTGCTAAGAGCATAACAAAGAACATACAATTAAAACTTAGAAATGAACTTGAACTGCAAGTGCATATAAAATTATCACTTTTCAATCATAGCAGTTCTTAAGGTTTTTATTTCAAAGCTTATTTATTTATTTATTTAAACTAACAGATAACTGCCCCGATTGCACAAAATAAATTATGACTTAACTAAAAATACCATATTTCAAAATTGTAGACCTTTACGCCACTCGTCATTAATAAGATGATTTAAAAAGTGCTTGTTCCGAGGGATCGGTCAGATTTGAATTAATCCAATCAAGGATGATAACACTTCGACAAGAGAATCTCGTGAGAAATCCTATCAAAAGGTTTACTAAAGTTAATGCTCATTTCAAAGGAGCAAGCGATATCTTAACCCACATTTTTACTTAAATTTCATAAAATTTCACATTCATATATTTTAAAATATATGATAGATACGAGCTTTGTGCTTAGTTTTTGGAAATTTAAAACGGAGTATCCTATACTCGTATAATGAAATCCAAATACTAAGTGCAATGGAATTTTGAAATATATCTGAATACAAAAGACTACTGATTTTAATTCAATTAATTGATTAGAGATATTACAGATAAAGCACACACTATCACTAAATTTTTTCAATTTCTTCCACTAGGATAGAGAGGGAATTTAGAATTCAAACCAATATCTTTACCTAGTCATCGGTTCGGTGCTTGCAATATTATTATCAGTTTAGGGAGTATGCAAATGAAATAATACACGTTCCGGTCTTAAAATGTTATGGTACTTATTGAACCACTCAACACCTCAAGTTTTTTAATAAAATTTAGCAAATATGCTAAAAGGTGTACAGTATGTACAATATGTATTTTAAAATTGAAACTACGGAGAAAAATGTCTACATAATGTATTTTACGCAATATTTCCGCCATTTGTGAACTAATTTTAATTATTCTATATATTTTATAAAGGATATAATTCTGGGGTTGTCCCATATAAATTTGGATATAATATAATAATTAAGAATGGCGGATCCAAAAACGTGTTCTATCATTTAATTAAAAAATTGAATAATTTCACATAAATATCTTGCCATACTTCTTTCAATTGTGAACTACAATTTTACCAGATTTTTAAACCGAAAGATTTTTAAGTGGAATTATTTAATCGGTGCTTTTTAGTGCTTACGATTTTTTCTGGATGAGTATATTAGTATAAAAGTATTTGAATTTGAATAATTTCACATAAATATCTTGCCATACTTCTTTCAATTGTGAACTACAATTTTACCAGATTTTTAAACCGAAAGATTTTTAAGTGGAATTATTTAATCGGTGCTTTTTAGTGCTTACGATTTTTTCTGGATGAGTATATTAGTATAAAAGTATTTAAAGTTAGTTGAAATTGTGTAAATTTTACTACTTTCGAAGAATTTGTGTTTTTAGTAATATCTAAACGTAAAAATACGCCAATTATGTCATGATTCCATTATTTCATCATTCGACAAATGATTGAAGGATGGAAGAGTAAAGACGTTTTACCATTCATAATTCATTCGTGCAAAAGTACATACATATTATTTGGCCGTACATTTTAAGATGGAAAAACGTGCTTTTTAATTATTCAAAGGCATTACTTTATCGTGTATCTTTAGCTTGTGTATAGTGTAGATTTACTTTTGGAAACTTTTCCGGTAAAATTAATAAATATTAACATTTATGCTATGTTATTTTATGTGATTTTTAATGTGATGTTGCAAATGGGAACAGTGCCTGATTTACCTAAGACGGGGCCCCAAGCAACCTCAGGTTTTCGGGGCCCTCATTCTAAAATTAACCCCCCCCCCCCAATATTTTAAAATAATAAATAACCAGTTAATTTTGCAAAATCAATATATTATACAGTTTAATTATAATTTACGAACTAAATTACAACTTTTTCCTACTTTTCGCAGTCGCAAATTGATGAATGACATCATCAAAGTCAAGTTTTTGAAGCTTGTCTTTTTCGATAAAAAGTAACGAAAGACACGAAATACGAGCGACCGAAGCGCCAACTATACGCGCGAAATACAGTTTTGAACTAATTTAAATTCGTTTGAGGACAATGAATAATCGATATTGTTTACATGGATTTTTAGATTTTGCATTTTTTATTTATTTTTTTTTTAATTTCCGAATGTATTTTCAACATTTTTCAATTTTTGGGGCCCCTGTCCAAGCGGGGCCCCAAGCAATTGCTTCCTTTGCTTCCTGGTAAATCCGCCACTGAATGGGAACTCATTCGCCATGGATAGCTGCAAGAGGTAATTCGAATGTATTCCTTTAATATAAAGATTTACTTCGTTTTATTGTAACTAATTGATAACTTATACAGATCTCTGACTTATTTCAATTGCAATTAAGTTAATTGTCAAAGCTTACATTTTATACGAAGGCCTAAAACTTCACTAATTTTATAGACTTTTCGTAGCTTATGTGTAGTTCAACTAATCGCTTTCAATAACGTATCGGATTTATTTTAATTACCTGGTTTAAATATATGGCTTTATTTCACACATTTTATGAAACAAAATTTTAAACCTCAATTCAATTAAAAATCATTCTGTTTTGTCTTGTTTTTTAATAAAAAAGTGTTTGAGTTGAAATTAATAGAAACAGTTTAATATTTGATCAAAAGCATTTCATATGGGAACGAAGATTATTTCCTTATTTTTCCTTCCTTACCTTAATTAGAACAAATTAAGTTAATCCCAATTTACATATATAAAATATTCTGAGCAGCGAAATCTGCATTCCAAAGCATCGAAACCATGCATAATTTGAGTAAATTCATTCTCTTGCTCTATAATTTCACACTTTAACAAAATACATTATCCAATCAGTATTTTTACAAGTATGTAAATCACCTAGTGAATATTTACATTTCCTTCAAGCTTTTTTATATATGAAAATATACAATTTATGGAAAAATTTAAATTGCCAATTTATAATATTGCCAGCGAAGTTGTCTTTATTGACTAAAACATGGAAAACGGGAAATATTTCATCCTATAAAATTGAAATACATGTGTATTAATATTAAACAAGCTTAATTTCTAAAAGATCTCACTTAAAATATAATGTACAATAAATTCGAATTTTTCAAACCATTTGTTTTGCTTGGAACAAATTAATATTAGATCAGAAACGAAATACAAAAGCAAACTTGTCGTATAAATGATTTGTTGATATGCAAAATTTCAATTAGGTTCATATATTCAGTTTTACCTGAAATTCTTTTTTCTATTTAACTGAGCATCACTCTTCAAATTCTCTCATGTCTGCCGTGACCATATTTAGGAAAGATTAGGTTTCATTTACACAAGTAATTTTGTAAATATTAAAGTAACTTAAATTCTTTTCACATTGAAATTCTTAAATTGTGTAATATCTATTGCAAGTTTATTTCAACCAAACTGTCAGCTTGTAAACTACAAAAAGAGTTAAATCGATTCAATTATAAATTTGTTGAAACTCTATAGGGCTAACTAAAATAAATCCAAATGCAATAATAGAAAGGTAGCTTACGTGTATAGCATCGCTGCAGGAAATTGGAGGTGATGTAGGTACAACTGAAATCGTAGCGAATTGTAACTGAGCTGAGCTTTAAGATTTAATATTTATAAATGGACTTAAAGATTGAAAATATAATATAAACAAACTTTGAGAACTCTATGGACACTACTTATAATGTATTTGAGAATAGTCGCGTATACAAGGGGGGTTTTCAGAGTCATGACTTCCACCCCCGACAGACATACACTAAATATTATGAGGAAATCTAAAAAATACTTTTTTAAAGTTTTTAGGTAAAATTTGGCCGAGTTCAAATCATTATTTATTAATAAATTTTCAAATGCAGTCTTTTGAATAAAATCATAATTGGCTGACTAACCTGGCCTCACTCGTCGTATCGTGAGTACTATTTAGTTAAATACTTATCAAATGCTCAGTTTTGGCATTTTATCCAATTGAAGAATGCTACTAATATCTGTGGATGTGAAATAGAACCATAGTCCAAAACTCATAGCACTACCACGGTCCGAAGGGTTTTTTACTTTTTCTTTAATTATGCATGTTTACAAAGATTTTCCATTAAGCACTGACCAAATCTTAGAACGTTTTAGTAAAAAAAATCTAATTATATGTATAATCAGCATCTTACCTTTAGTTTTGTCATATTTTCTAATTTAGAACTTTTTAAAATAAATACTGCACTTTTCTTTATGGCAACAATATTATACTATACTGCCAGTGAATTTTATATGGAAATGTGGTGTTCAAATACCACTCTGTTTACATTTTCAATAAAAGTTAAATAGTATTGTAATATTGTGGTTCGTGGAATTTTAAATTTCTGCGATAATTAAGCAATATTTTGAGGTGGGTCCGATTCAATTAGCGTGCATTATCGAAATTTTAAAATCTTCCTGGGTGCATGCTTCAAATTTCGATTTCCTGTTTTAAATTTTCGGAAGCGGCTTTGACATCTATTTGGTATTAGGACTTCGCCGTAAAGATCGTTTATCAGTTTAACACGTTCGCAGACGGTATAAATTCACATGGGGCGTTAATATGATCACTCTCCAAAAGCTTTCCTTCAACGTTTGTTGGATCAAATCAAGACAAGAGAATTTTGATGCGTTTTATATGAGGACATAAAATATATAAAAAATACTGCATTGCTGTCTCATATTTGTAAACTTGAAAAAATAAACTCCTGCTACTTTTTTTTCATCGTTTTGATTATTCAAATTATACAAAAAAAAATGTACTGTATATGCAATGGTGACCCACCAGGGCAAAACCAAAATGCTGCATATGCAGTACCCGTCCGCGAACGTGTTAATTCAGTCGTCCTCCTGCCAAGGCATAGAGTACATAATATGGACTCCGTCAACTTCGGTTTGGAAATTTTACCGTTACCGTTACAGTTTTACATTTTAACCAGAGTTTTCATATGGGAATCGATATGATATTTGAATAAAATGGTTTACTTAATAAAATGGGTGCTTTTTAGTGAAAGCAAAATGAGTGAGATGGAAGATCTGACGAAGGCAAACAAAAAGCTGTCTGTTAGCGGGGCAGCGGGCGGGGGGGGGGTCTCAACCGTTGGGAAGGGTGGTTCATAATTTTTCATCACTATTTTGCTTTTATGTTTTGATCTACTCAACGCAGCGACATTATACTCACGTCAAAACTCTACTAGCCTGATGTCCTCTCCAAAAATGTCAACAATGTTGACCTACCACCATCCACTGCAGGTACACTCACTTCCAAAAGTGGAAAAATGTTTTTAATTTATGTTTTCATCTAATTTCCTCCGAAATTAACATCTTAGTTTTTATTTTTATCAAATTGCTCATCCTAAAGTTAAGAAAGTTAATGTTAATTTATTTTATTAATTAATTAGTAAATAAGTAATTAGCTTGTCATAGCCACCCATACTTGGGTATATCCTGATGATCTGTTACTAATACGTGACGAAAATTTAGATATATTAGATGGTCAGTCAGCAAGAACATCGATCATAGTTGGAAAACCAAGCGATAACTACGGATAGTCTAAGCTGAAATAGTTAAAAAATGGCCGATTTCACTTTTTAGGAATATGTCAATATAATTTACATTTGCGATGTAATCGACAGAAATGAAACAGAGGCTGTCCGTGAATACCAAAGGAGATTCAAAAATCTACGGGTACCCCAAAGAGAGGTATATTCGCAGACTTACCGGAGATTAAGAAAAACTTAAGTGTAACTTCAAATAGGGGCGATGAGGAATATCGCAAGATTCTGCCGACGTCGAACAGCAAATAATTAGCATCGTCAGGCAAAACCCTGAAACTAGCACAGGACGATAAGGAGTGTCTTCATATTCAGTTTGGAAGGTTCTTCATAGAGAAAGATTACATCCATATCATCATATGCTAGTACAAGGACTTCTGGAAAGGGTATTCAGAGAGGATATTGGAGTTTTGCACTTAGGTTCCGAAATTGCACAGAGAAGAGGCCGGTTCTAGACCGAATTCTGTGGGCAGATGAATCGCAATTCATTAAGAATGATATCACAAACTTCCACAACCTTCGTATCTCTGTCAATGTTTGCGCTGGTATCATCGGCAATCATTTAATAGTAGCATTTATTTGGCCACAAGTGCTTAATTTCCAAATTTGTGCGGACTTTTTGGAGGATACACTGCCAGAACTAGTTGAAGACATCTCTTTGATAACACAAGGTCAATGTTTTACCAAAACGATGGAACACCAATGGTAGCATTGTGAATTTAAAATTAAATGAAAAATTTCCTGAGCGGTGGATTGGACGAAGTGGACCAATTCCTTGGTCTGCTAGATCTCAATTGAATTTTTTCTTATGGGGAACGATGAAACATGAAGTATACCTAAGTCCTGTTAACACCAGACAGAAATTAATTAGCAGTATTCTGCTGCTGCAGCTGCAGCGATGAAAAGATGGGAGACGCTGGTTACAATACTCCTTAAACGGGGAGCTAGAAAGATGTTATTGACATGCGTCACAAGTGGTGGAGGACATCTTGAGCAATTTTTGTGAGATATTAGCATTAACTTAAATCTTAATTAAACAAAACCATTTTGGGGTTAATTTTAGTTAATTACTTTAAAATTATATATTTTGTAATTTATCAGATAAAAATAATAAACAAGTTTATTAATTACATGAATTTCAGAGTAAATGTGAGGAAAAGCTGAATTTTGGAAAAATAGGAAACATATTTTCCACTTTCGGAAGTGAGTGTATCTGTAGTGGATGACAGTAGGTCAACGTTGTTGACATCTTTGGAAAGGAGAAGGGGATAGTCGATTTTTAGGGTAATTTGGATGTAGTCGCGTTGAGTATATAAAAAGATAAAAATAAAATAGTGATATGTACACTATGGAAAATTGGTATTTACGAACCACCCTAAAACTCCCAAACGGTCGAGATAGCTACCTCTCTGCTGCCATACAATTTTTTGATTGTCTAGATCAGATCTCTTCTCCCACTCATTTTGGCATGCCTACTAAAAAAAACATCCTGTATAACATACAATGCTGTAATAGTTTTTGCTTAATTTTTCCTGCATGACCCCCTCCGAGAAGTTTGGCTGTATATGCGTCTGTTTGATAATTCTATAAGTGGAGCTCAAACTTTACCAATAATAATAATAATAAATATTGGGAATTACTTTGATTTTATGTAATTAACACTTCAATTTAATGATGACCAAAGAAAACATTATTAAAACAAAACCAATTAAACCCCAATAGAGAATCCGCAATGGTGGCTATTGATTGATGATGATGTAAATAAAATCGTTTATAAGGTAATGTGTGGTAGGAGGCGGGGATCTGCATAATTAATATCGTGGGCAAAGTTGCTTTGATGAAGTCTATAATGAACACAAAATACAATAAAAGGGTGGAGAATGAATATTAGATCTCACATGGGCTAAAGTAAACACTTCGCGAAGTTTTTAGCTTTGTATGTATATAAGCATCGTCTAACGTATTTTCTTGATTGAATTCAGGTTCGTATAAATGTATAGATAAATACAAAACAAAAGTTATCTTACACCGAAAAAAACTTTCTTAAGGCACGAAAGTGCCTAATAAATAGTAATTAATTCTGACTGTAAGGATAAGGATATTCTTTTTTAGATTTTCTTATCTGAAAGCTACTTTGAAATGCATTTTGATATTAACTTAACTTAATAGAAAAATGAGTATCTTAAATATATTTTGCGCGTTATTACTTATTACAATGCTTCTAGTACAGACTCAAACTTTCCTTACGATAGCGCAAAGAATTATTCCATATTTTTAATCAGGTTCTTTCGATTTTTAATCGAAGACAATTTTATTCAATCAAGTTTATTGCTTTCCTCAATTTTTTAAGAAATAACACAAAATCAATCAAAACCTTTCATTTGATATTAAACTCGATACATTTATCTTAATGCTTTTATCGGGTTATAAAAATTATTTTTAGATTCCTCCATATATATACATAATTTTACGGGGAGCAGACTAACTCATCTGCTAAAGTCATAGTCTTCCTTTGGCTTTACAATAGTCAGGTAAAAAGATGCTACGTTATGTAAAAAAGGAAGAAATATTTTGCGTAGGCCATTATTGTTAAATTTCAATAATATTCAAACATAAGAAGGCAAAAGGAATCTTATAAGAGTTGGTCTTATAGTAGAGCATATTTTATAGTAAGAGCAATTTTATAAGTTATTACTAAAATATTCTTTTCTTCAAAAACTTTAAGAGTCACGAAAAATGCGTCTAAATCATGCTCACCAAGTTAGAAAACTTTGTTTTTTGTAATGACGCATCGTGTGAAATCCATAATCCTTAGCCTCAAAAAACCCCCAAATAAAAATCTTAATCGAATCATACGTAATAAGTGACAAAATGCTGTTCTTTATTTTGAAGACGCTATCTTGAATTTTGTTGAAGAAATAAAAGTAAAATATATTGCCAATTTTCAACACTCGTATGTAGAATTTTATGGTTGCGAAATACGAATCCGAAATGAGATCAGAGCTGAATCGGAATCAAGCATTTAGGGATTAAATTACATTGAAATTCCAATTAAGAATTCTAATTTATAACTAATACGTTGAAATTTGAACTTGGAAAATATATTAAATTTCATTACGATGAATTGGAATTGTTAGTTGATAATGGTTAACTACTTATTAATGAAATTGAATTATTGATCAATTTCATTATAAGGAATTGTACTTGTAAATACATTTTTCTCTCAATAGTAGTTGATTATACAGAAATTTCTTCTTTTTCAAATACTTTTAAAAGTCCTTTTTAGTATAGAGAAAAAAGCAATTACAAGCACAATTCCTCGTAATAGAATTGAAGAATAATTCAAGTCCATTGCTAAGTAGTTGATTGTTTTTAACTAACAATTAGATTTCTTCGTAATGGAATTGAATTGAATGAAAATTGTTATGAAATTGAATTTTCCCAGCTGCATAATGAATAAGAATTGAAAGAAACTTGCTTTTTTCATATTCGTTATTTTCATATTTATAGTCACTCTTTTCATATTCCTTCCTTTCCCCATACACAGACGTAACTTATTCATATTTATATACAATATATAATACGAAAGATAAATAAAGTTTACATTACTGTGCGAAATTGTTGATTTCTAAACACGATTGAACCATTTTACCTATGTTAAAGAAAAGTATGTGCGCTATTTATCTGAAAAAAACTATTTGATTAATCATCTACGTTTTTAGATTCATACAGTGAACGAAATTAATTTAAAGCCATTGAATAAGCTTCATTCCGAATTAAAATATTTTAAAAACCAAAAATGAGAAAATGTATTGACGCCCTGTGGCAGCTGGGCACCTTTGGTTTACTCTTGTTTGGAAGTGTTTTAGTGGTTCATTAGCTTATTGGTACTGAGATACGTTGCATTAGTTGTAATCACCCACTTACGGCGTACTATTTATCGCGAAATTAGTTTAAAGCCAGTAAGTTGTTTTACTATTTTGAGGAAGAATATCCGAAAAAATAATTTATACTTTTATCATAAAATAATCACGTGAGTGTTTTTTTTTCTAAAAGTGTGGATTTTCTTTAATGGACATAATCCTTTTAGTAATTGGTCGAAAACAATGTTTTAGCGAAGCTAAGAGAGCTTATAAGGACTCGGGGCTTTCTAACAGGCAAATTGCTTTAAGAATGTGTAGATCCCGAACTGTTATAAACAACTACGTTAATTTAGGCAAAGAATACGGAATTAAAAAGGCAAAAGGCACACCGAAAATATAACTAACAGACAAAAATCGCAAATTTTAAACGAGGCCAGAAAGCAAAAATTGTGTGCATCGAAAATAAAAGCAAAATTAGAGTTACCAGTAACCAGAAGAAGAGTTCAGCAAATACTAAAGTCAAGTTCGACATAAGTATACACCAGAAGGCTAAAGAAACCAACCTTGACCACCGAGCATAAGGCGGTCGGGCTGAGTTTTGCGAAAAACTGCATGTCCTGGTCTGAAAAGTGGCAGAAAATTGTTTTCAGCGATGAAAAGAAATTTGATTTGGACGGCTCGAATGGTTGCCAATACTATTGGCATGGCATTCGGGATGCTAAGGAAGTTAAAATGAGCCGCAATTTTGGAGGTGGGACCGTTATGGTTTCGGGAGCGTTTGAATATAACGGAACAGTTCCTTTGATGTGGAAATTTACGTAGATTTACTTCAAATGGTTTTCGATGAACATGTTGAGCAAGTTATTGGTTCAAATTTTAGTTTTCAGCATTATAATGCAGCTGTTCGTACAGCTAACGCTGTGAAACAGTATTTACAAGCTGGAAATATAGAAGTTCTACCATGGCACGTAATCCAGATTTGAATCCTGTCGAGAACGTATGGGGTATATTAGTTCGAAATATGTACGACAAGGGCAAGCATTATGCAGCCGTTGCAGAGTTAAAATCAGCTATACAAAAGGCATGGAGTGAAATTCAACTTGAAACTTTAAGAAAATTGATAAATTCTATGCTTAATCGTATATTCCATGATATCCGAAATCAGGGAGGTTCTACAAAATACTAAAACTAAGAAAAAATGAAAATTTAGTGGAAAGAATTAAGTTTTGTTTGATTTTTATCACGCGGCTTTATCTTTATTTCGTTGTTTAATTTTAAAAAAATAGATAATTACAAGAATAATTTATATACATATTATAAAAGATATTAAAACTATGTGATGATTTGTTAAGTTAAGTGGAGTAAGTAATTTTTTATATATATGAAAAAGTTTTCCAATATTTCCTTTATAGCCTAACCGGACTTACACTAGGTGGCTTTAAGTTAATTTCGCTCACTGTATTCATATTTTAAATAACATCCACAGCAGTTGTTAAGTAATTGAAAGAAATTTTTGTCGCCCACATTTCACGCGATTATGAAATTATCTTAGACGACTAATACTATAATAGTTATAAAAACACTTTTATCAGTTTTGTGCAAATGCCGGTGTATAATACACTCCTCCATCTTTTGTAAAAAAATACGCACTTCAAAATCAGTGGTGTTCTATTATTGTAAAATATTTGATTTAGGTATACTCATTTTTCTAACGCAAGATAAAGCTGTTCAAGTAAAGGGAGCTATTGTGAGATCCGATTTACGTGAAAATTTATTCGCATTTCCACTCTTCAACCCTAACAGTTTTTTAATGTGAATGCTCCATATTTATGTATTTCTAGCATGTGGGAAATGCGATTTTAGCGTAATTCTAATACTCACCTGAAGTGAATATTTTTTGTTCAAGAGTTCTATTCAATTGTTCTAAGTAAAACATTTTCTTTTGATTTATGGGGCATCTCACGTCAAGCGGACAGGGAAAAAAAAAGTGAGGTTTTGAAATTTGTTCATATTAGGTCCAGTTATACTTCCAGTAGATAAAAATACGAACACAATTTTTTTTTCTCCATATGATGTGTATTTGTCTAGTTATGGGCTCCTAAAGAATCGTCTAAATCGAAATTAGGATTTTTTTGAAGAATTTTTTCGTATTGAAAACAATTACAATAAATTTTCAAACTACACGATTTGTATAGAAAACTTCCTGATCTTTTTAAAAACACAATCAAATTTGAAAAAATTTTTTTTTTTAGTTTTCTAAACCGGAAGTAAACATTTCAAAACAAAATTTTGGAAACTTCGACCATTTTTGTTTTTTAATTTTCTTGTTTCAAAATATAGCTTAGAGTATCTAAATAATACACCAGAAGTTTTGAAATGGGATCGGCATTAGTTAAGCAGATAGGTAAATTAATGTATGCACATGTAGCAGTCTAGATAATGTATGCATTATCTTGGTGATTTCTGGACCCTAAATCGCGTTGCAGCCGAAGTACCCGGTTCACACCACTGCTTAGCCTCTTGGTTTGATTCGGGAGCATAGTGGTAGACCCAAGTTTCATCTACAGTGATAAAACGACGGACAAAAGCCTTTGTATCTTTTCTAAAACACTCCAAATGTTGTTGAGAAAGTCGCGACGAGTGTATTTTTGTTCCATTGCAAATACGCAAATGTGCAAATGTGGCACCCAAAATATTGCTTGCATTGCCTAATGAGATGCCTAGGGCCTCTACTAAATCTCTTTCGGTTAATCATATACTGTATTTTTGCTTTGTGTTGATGCATTTTTTGGATGCACCTGGATAGTCTTCAAGACTTGTATTACCACTTAAAAATGCAGCAACCGATCTTTCTACTGTTCGAATTGAAGGTTTACTTTTAACAATAGTTATGAATTTATTTTGGTACAGGTTCCAAAAATAAGAATTTTATTATTGCACGATATTCAAGTTTTTCCGTTGTGCAAAATTACTATGACACGTCGATTTTGAAAAGCTGCAAATATAGGAATGAGTTAACACATCTGCATGAAACTTCACGCTTGTTCATAAAAAAGTAGTACCACTTTTAGAAATAGAAAACGGCGAACCTTATAGCACCATCTAATATTGAACGACAAAACGCCTACGATCTATATGGGAAGTATCCGAAAAAGTAACGACTGTAATCAGCAGACAGAGCTCGAACCTGCGTCCTTCGCATTGGCACTTTACTACTTAAACCAACTGAGCTACTTACCTATGGTAACTTGCCGCCATACCTTTCGAACAATTTTTGTTCTGATGAGAAGAACTTCGGTCGACACCTCCAAAACTTATTAGTAAAGTTATAATATTTATTTATCAATTCGTGACTATGCATTTATGATACAAAATTTATCTGTCCTAATACAATTTTAATAATAATTTCACTAGTCAACAATGTCACAGGCCAACACATATAGCTTTTGAAAAAAGGGTTAAAAACGTGCAAAAATCCGTTGTTAGCACATTTGGAAAATTAAGTTAGAAATTACCCAAAACACCATAAAAATTTCTAACGCATGTTGAATGGAAGCTTAAAATGTAAAGTCAATTAAATCCGAAAAACATGATTCGCGTATTTTTTTAAACAAATATTTCATTTTATTCAGAATCATAAATCCATTTGAATTCAATATGTGTTGTACCTTATTCCAAAAAGGTTAAAATATTCGGTTAATTTTGAATTATTTCATATTTATGGAAATAGTTTTAAACAATTTTTTAATAAATTTAAATACTTAGTTTAGTGTTTAAATACTATTTCTTTCAAAAACCAATTCGAGTTGGACTTAAAAGTGTTATATTACATCAAACAATTTTTGAGAATTTCTGGAAAAATATATATGTACCTGAAAAAAATGTTCAATTATACTTAAAAAATAGTAATAATATAGATTGACAACAGTCTTTTTCGAACTGCTTGCATTAAATTAAAAAAAAATACCATAACAATAACTTTCAGGTTTATTAAATAATTTTTTATGAAAATTCGCTTTAAAGAAAACCTCCTTTATCACCTTTCAATCAAAATCAGGTGTCATATCATCATATATTTTTGCTAAATTTATGCATTGATACTTCGTCATACTCTAATTAAATACTCTGTCTGTTCAACAAGAAAGGACCCGCCCTTTTTAAAAAAAAAAATAAAAGATGTTTCTCTTTTTCTGTGAGTGATTGTACCATGGAAGAGCTATGACGCCAATACTAATTCATCTCAGTATCGGTTGAAACGTCACAGTGCGCGCAACTTAACAATCTCAAGTATCGAAGGCAATTGTGTAGGATCTGGAAAGCAAAAAATAACATAACAACTTTAGACTGGTCATCACAATCCCCAGAAACAAATCCAAATTGAGAATGTGTGAGAAGTCCTGTGTACAATTTCAAGCAACTAACACGGATTCGGAAAATATAGCGTTCGCTGTAGATTGAATATGCGAAAAAAGTAACTCATCGAAAGCATGCCAGAAGATGCCAGGCCATTCTCGATAGCGACGGGCATTACACAATTTATTAATTGGTTGCGGCGTAGTATTTTCGATATACTTGTATGTAAAAAAATTAGAAATAAATATTTCCTCTATAAGTAAAAATGTGGTTCCTTTTTTGTTGTACAGACTGTACATATCAGGACTATCAAGGCTTTACAGTATTAATAATAAATAACTCATTCATTTTCGTTGTTATAAAAAAGGAAAGCTCCAGTAATTTTAAATTATTATTAGATTAATAAAGGACTACCTAAAAAATATTTGGGAGACTACTGCTGTACTCACTTGTATTGTGAAGTTTTTTGTTGACATTTTGTAAAACTTATTTGAAATTAAAATTTTAAATGAATATAGTGGATAATATGCTCATAATTGAAATTGCAGATTCTTGATAAAAGAAACCCAATATGAAGATTTCATTAATATGGAATATGACATTGTAATTTTTGTAGGTGTTTGAGCTCAGCAGGAAATCGAATATTTCGATAGCTACATAAAAGAGCGCTCCTTGGAAAGCATAAAGCTTTCAATTTTCGTTCGCTTCTATATATTTTTATATTTTTTTATATTGCATACGTATGTATAGGAATAGCTCGCATTCTGGCGTTTCTGAAAAAAATTACAGGGACGGAAATGATTCTTTTTGTAAGTGAATTCTTTCAGAATATCTGAAGGAAAAATTAAAGTAATGTACTGGATTAATTCTTCAATTCACATTTTTTTAAGTTACGTTATTTAAATATAATAAAATAAAATATGCTCAGAAGCAGAATGTAAAACAAACTATTTATTATTATCTTTTTATTATTGAATTTAATTTGAAGATACAACAAATCCATGTAAAAAAACCCTTGCTATATGTGGAATATGCAAAACAATATGTTGGATATTTTATGTTTTTTATGATCGTCAGTTAAAATTAACGTTTTTATCATGATGAAGTTCACGAACGAAAAACGTTTGCAAATTATTACTGCAATTCTGAGTCGGTGGTCATAAATTTAAGAGCGGTTACTCCAATTTTCGGTCATAATAATCGTCCCACTAGACAGGCTGTGCGTGCTGTGGATAAATTCGAGTCAGTGAGACAATGCACCACTCAAAGTACGGAAAATATTGCAGCCGTAAGTGCTGCAGTTCGAAATGAGCTAAATCAGTCAGTTGATTCCGCGCCCTTCACATGACTTGGGAATTTCGCAAACCATATTGTAGCAAATTTTATTAATTTTTATTAATTTTTTTAAAGATCTTGGCTCACATCCCCATAAGATCAAATTAACTAAAGCTTCTTGATCATTTGAAACACCAAAACTGCTCCGATTGGGCTCTGCTAAAGTTTGGAGAAAATCCTGAATTTCCTCGAAAAATCATCCTCAGCGATACCATTTTGGCTTAATGGTTTTGTCAATAAGTAAAAAATATGCGTTATTTGACAGCAATAAACCCACATGTGCTTCAAGAGAATCCATTATAACGACAAAAAGTGACCGGAGGTGTGATTGGATCATATTTTTTCGTCGGTGGAAATGGTCTCCATGTTATAGTCAATGGAGTTCACCATTTTCCAACGTTGAAAAACTATTTTTGGCCAGAATTGGATGGACTTGGCACAAGTAATATGTGGTTCCAACAAGATGGAGCCACATGCCACAAAGTTGGTCAAAAAATCGATCTATTGATGGGGAAGTTCGGTAGGTGTGCAGTCTCGATAAATGGTCCGGTCGAATGGCCACCTTGGTTAAGCAATTTAATGCCGTTGGATATGTTTTTATAGGGTTACATTATTATTAAGTCGTTCGTTTATGCTCGATGATTGGTCGATAATTGGGTCCAAAGAATCGATCGCTGCAAACGTGCTGGCCGGTGGTTATATGAACGAGATGGCCAGATAAGTAACCCACCAGCAGCCTTAGCTCCGCTTTGCTGAGGACAGTGGTGTTTTTAAAAGGAGTAATAAGCTCCTTAGCTTGTCATAAACCTATCGCAGATTATAGTAATTTACAAAAACTGCATTGGCAAAAGACGGATTGCTGAGATAGAAGATATAAGTAAAACTTTCGTTTACCATACTATAAAACGATATACGACGGCAGTATATTAAATCAGTGACTTTTTGAATAAAAGATTTTTTCGGAAAATAAGCTCGTTATTTCTCAACATAGTCTCTTTTAGCTCTATACTAAATGTGCAGCGTTTTTCCAATTTGTTTATTCCTTCCAAATAATATGTTTTCCCGAGGCCTTCAAAATAGGCGTTTGTTTCTATGATGACCTCTTGATTCGATGCAAATCTCTTACCGCCCAGCAATTTCTTTAGGTTTTGAAACAGGAAATAGTCATAGGGGGCTAAATCTGGATAGGGTAGCAGTTCGTACTGACTACACATAATTCACTTTTTCCTATTTTGACGAAGTCTTCTGCTGTCAAACACAAACTAAAACTAAAAAACGCAGCTTGCTCAAAGTTTGACAGTAGTCTATTAATAGATGGCAGCTGACGGGAGCAGTACTGTATTGATACTGCACAGGAAATTCAAAAAGTTACTGACTTATCAAACGTATCGAAACTGGCTCCGTTGAAAATAAAAAGTGGTCAGGCGACATAAGAAAAGTTATATCGAAAGTTTGGAAGAAAAATAAAAATTATTAAGAATAATCGAACAGTAAGCAGTACGACAGTTTCAAGACAACTAGCGGGTGCCAGGGGGGGAGGTGGGGGGAGGAGGCGTAGATATATCTACCAGCTCACATAAGAAAAGTTTTTTGCAAGGAAAATATAAAAACAATAATTATTAACTTAATTAAAATTAAAATTGCGTTCAAAATTGATAATTCGATCGGAATTACTTAACCAATACGAGGATAGGCATGATAACAAAGGAATTTCTATAGAAATGAGTAATGCTGCTCCTTTTAAGAAAAAGTTACAAAAAAGGTAAAGGGTATTTTTTTTGAGATATACAAATTTAAAATAATGTAAAACGAGTAAAAATAATGTTAATGCCAATGGTGTTTAAAATGCCATTAGTGTCTAAACATGACTTCAGGCATATGGGCACCACGGCTGACTCGAATGAAGCGTAATCGGGAAGTCCTATTTTCAACCACTTTATGGAGCAACTAGGACCGTAAATTAACATTAACGCAGCGAATGTTGACTTCCAAGAAGTCCAACGTCTGTGGTTTATCAATGTAGATGAGTGACTTCACATATCATCAAAGAAAATAATCTATAGAGTGAGATGACACGATCGTGGAGGCTAGTTCACAGGTCCATTACGCGAAATGGACATCGAATGTTTCCCGTAATAATTGATGGTGTCGTGCGCCGTGTAGTATGTTGCTCCTTTTCTTTGAAAAGCTCTACTAAATCAATGCCATTCAACTGACGGTCGAAGAAATCTGCAATCATGGCTCTATAGCGCTCACCATTCGTAACATTGACTGGCATCACCTTTAAAAAAATATGGGCCAATGATTCCACCTACCCGAAAGCACACCAAACAATGACTTTTAATGAATATAAGGTTGAAAGAGAGGATCAAGCTAAATATTATTTTAAGACCATTCATTCACTGAACGTACGGCGCCCATAATGGTTACGCGATTTCAACTCTTGCACAAACTTGATCTAGTAAGCTCGCAAGCCAAGATCTTTCCCCAAAATGGTCAAAAAAGTGGATAGGTACAGCTTCAATTGCTGTGCATGATGGCGAATCGAATTATTCGCATCCTCCTCAACACTACGTTCCACAGCAGCTATAACTTCTTCTGTGCGCATTGTATGACGTTTTTGTGGATGCCTGTTATCAACTAGACTATGCGTGGTGTGAAAACGATCCATGGCTTTCCAAATAACTTGCTTGGATGGACGATTATGTCGACCGTAAAATGGGCATAACGCACGGTAAATATGGCGAACTGAACCATGATTCTCAAAATAAATTTGCACAATTTGCAAGCGTTGTTCTGAAGTAAGTCTCTTCATGGTGAAATGGCAAAACGTACTGACTACAAATCAAATGTAAACAGTCACTAGAAACAGTGTTGCCAATTTAAAAACCAAACCTCTACAAATATACCCTTTATTACCGTCATTTCCTCGTCCAAATCATAAGATTTTTATATTTATATGACTAAGAAATGAATTCTACCAAACTTGATCGATAACGAAATTCGAGAAAAATCGGAATTTAATGATTTTAACTCTCAACCCTTTGGCCGATTCCCCCTTTTTACGAATTTAGCAGATATATTGCTACAAAGAATATATTATCAAGTTTCATCAAATTAGTTGAAAAATATACGGTCTACATAGCAGAAAATGTATGACAAATCGAAGTCACTTCCCGCTTTCTCAACCAGTTTCTAACATGTCCTAGATATCGAGTCTATAAATGCACACTCAAAATTGGATCAAAATCCATTAAGAAATGAAGTAGCTAAAATAAAATCATTTTTTTAAATGGGTTTAGCCACTCACAATGTTTTGATACATTAGAAAGACATCTCTTAAATGTGTACGTTAAGTATAGTCAATACACGAAAGATATCAAATTTAAATCATTTTTACAGAAATTAATGTTGCCCCTATATCCTCACCCCTTCCGCCAGTTCTTCCCATTTATGAGTTTTATAAAAACAGATTATCATGTTCACAAAATTCGTTATATCCCTACGAACCTGTACAACCTCTTACATGAATTTTTGCATTACTCATTTTCCGATATCGTTTCATTAGGTAGGCTGCAATAGGTAAGCTTTCATATGGAATTTACCTAAATAGAAACAACTACTAAATAAGTTTTTATTATTGTACAAAGAGGCAAAGTTTGAGCCAGAAGAAATTGAACAGTTGATGACGGGGAAAAATCATATTTTCGGATGAAATTAGTTTTCAATTAATGCTCAACCATTACGTAAAAGTTCGCCGACTCCCAACAGAACAATTCCATCGGTCCTGCATCAATCGACAATCGGTGAAAAAGTTTAGGACGTAATATCCTGGATCGGTTATACTGATCCGATTATTAAAAGGTCCGTAAATTATTATTTCACTTATATAGAAATTCTCTATACAAAATTACTTTTATTGATGGAACACAATATGCCATTAACAGGAGCCGTTTTCCAATAGGATAATCCCTGCCTTCACGTAACTCAAAGGGCAAAAAACTGGGTAAATTATAATGCCTCTGTTTTATGAAAAGTTTATTGTTTATTTAAAATACTGCTTTTTTTGATGAGTTTTGTATTGTAATCATGAAGATGCATTTGGTTTGTTAAAAAGAAAATCTTTGAAGTTCAGTAGAATTTTCTTTTCTATAAGAGATAGAGGAAAATCAACTATATCAAATATTTCATTATGGTGTTATATTTTTACACGCAACTATTTTATTAATCCGAATTTGCACCCTGATCACACATCAAATGTATTAAAGTTAAAACATTCAATTTTCATGATCTTTGGAACTATCACGTCAATAAAAAATAGGTCAATAGGGACCATAACTGCTGAGCTGTAAGGTTATTTCAAAACAAAAGATTATAAAATATAAAGAGTTTATTAGTATCACCTACATCTGCATTAGTTTTTAACCATTTATAAAAGAGAATTAACTTATGGGATTTTCAAAACATTCATACAAACTTTTTCTGCGTTAATTAAATTAATTGTGGCAGTAAAATGTCACAGTACAAAATTTAATCGAGCAATATATTTAAAATATGCAATTATTAGTTAAGCTGTACAATTATTGATTGGACAATTAAATACATAGTTCACCATTTTGCAGAGTTCAGTAAACGCATAAAGCATTAGAACCTTAATAACACTTTATCGAATTTAAAACCTTTCTTTAAATTCCTATAATCAGAAATGACACTGCAAATCAATAAATATGTTGTTTGCCAAATATTTTTGTGTCATCTTTCAAATCTTGATAGTAGAAAATAGTAACATATTAAATTAAGCCGATATGTATGAGTATTAAGCCATACGCTTTTTCGTCAATTTTCTATTAACTTAAGTAATCTCTGTTTATACTCAGAATGTGTACCGTGAGAAATTAAAAAAAAATTTGTGATATATCCAATTAAAATATATAAATATATTTTTTTTAAGTTATGGTATTAATAAACAAAGATGATTAAAATTAAAAGTTCATTCGTTGGACATTAGGAGAATTCGTTGCCTTTCCAAATTTAATTAAAGTCTCATAAAAAAGTTATGCGTTATTCATTATTTAATATCCAATAAAATCTTTGTTTCTTGCTTTATTCATATTAAAAGAAAAAAATTGTAATGAAATTATTTTTATTATTTTTTTAAAGTTTTATAATTAAGTTTCTATTGAAGCACTCAGATTAAATGGTTCTTTGTTGATCTAAAATTAAGAAAATACGGAAACAAAATGTATAACAACCTAAATAAAAATAAAAAACGACCTTTATTAGCTAACATTTATTTCAACAATTATCAGTTGGTTATATCAACAATATCATAAATATGTATTACTTCTATTTAAGATGAAATTTTATATTATATGGACTAACTCTAATTTAGTTTACTTAAAATAAACTTAAAATGTAATACTTGCTTTAAGAATTAATTTATATTTAATGCTAAAAGCAAAGGAAGAATATTTAGAATGCATAACATATTATAAATTTGGAAATTAATTATTCTTATAGCTTACATTACACAATGCCATATTTACAAGATCCATACAACGTAGTTAAGGAATGTAGATATTTAATAACTAAATCTAAATAACTTTACTAAATACTTGCACAATTCAAAAGTGTTTAGCAAATATTTGATTATGCCAAGATGCATATTTCAACTGTCAAGGTTCAGTAATCCTTACTTCGGATTGAAGCCTCATGCACCTCCAATGCACCAATGGGCCATCACAGTTTTCACTCAATTAAGGACAAAATCCATTTTTAGCGAAACGTAGCTGGAACGTACCGCTGTAATATAAGGAATTTGATGTTAATGAGCTTCATCTAGGTTTATTTAAAAGGATTTTAATTAAAATTCTCTGCGAGGGCTTGCCATCGAATGGAAATTGCACAGTTGCAATCCTTTTGTATACCGAGAGTATTTGCATTCCCGGGATCTAATTGTGAAAACTTAGGTAAAGGTACAATTGTATTCCACTGAAATTTCGTTGTACCTTTCATCTTATACTACTATAACGTTTCGTTTTATTATTTTTTCAAGAAAAAAACAAAATTTAAACTTTTCCAATAAGAAAATATTTTAGTAAATTCGGCAAACTACAATGAATTAAATTAAATTTGAATATAGGTAATTCAATAACAAAACATCTAAATTTCTAGCCTACGTTATCAGCAAATACAAAAACATAAATCTTTTACCATCTCTGATTGAGTTAGCGATTTTTTTAATAATATGATATAGTTTCCAATATTTGAAACATGAAGCGGACCGGCCCATCAATACGCATTTCTGATAGTTTTGAATTTTATTTTATGGCTATATAAAGGAGAAACAATTAAAATAAAACCAAAATATGAATCTACAAGAAAGATTTTGATTTGATAAGAAATTAATTTTCAAGAGAGATTGATTTGATAGGAAATGAATTACAAGAAAGAAAAATTTTTTCCGAAAAATTGAATAGTTTTTTAAATGAAATTTAATTTAAGTATAAAATAATATTACAATTCAAGATGAAGATTTGAAACCATCTGCTCAAAATAGGCTCAATGGATCCCAAGATATTAACCATTTTAATCGGGTAATCCTACGAAGTAAAAAATGAAAATTACCAGAAGTATAGTGAATATTTTATTTATTTTAATTTATGATCAGTATAATAATAATCAAGATGAAGTCGTAATGGCATGGGACTCGTGAATTATATTAAATTGGATTTATACTCAAACATCTTACATATTTTGAGCGAGATAAAAAGTCGAATAATTGAAAAAACGATTTTTCAAAGCATGCATGAGTAAAAATTATTTTTAAATAGGAGATTTCAGTCAAAAATTATTCGCAAAATAATATATAATATGATTAAAATAAAAAATACATTGACAGTTCAAACTTCATCCGTATATTACATATGTTCTGAGTGTGCTACCTGCCTGTTCCTCTTCTCTGATTCGTAATTTGCAAGTTCTAAAACTGCAGCAAAGTACTACTGCTTCCTATGCCTTATCTAAATGCCAATAAGAACGAAATATATAAGAATAGACAGCCAAAAATTCTCATCTACAGCATTTACAGTGTAGGCAATAAAATACAGCGTTTTTTATCACGCATTTTTAAAAGCGGGCCAAACTGTCGGGCGCGCTGTGTCTCTGCATGGTGTTAGTGCCGTCCCCAGGCAATGTTCCAGCATAGCGAAATCCTGAATTGAGAATGGGGAACAGGCAGGTGGCACATTCAGAGCATATATTCGGATGCGGGCTGTTTACACTTTTTCACTGTGCATTTTTAAAGGCGGGCCAAACGTATTCGAATGTGTGCGCTGCTCTAGGTGGTGAAATGTGATTTTAAATTTCGTTCCGCCTCCCCCTAAATTTTTGTCTTTCTCTCACGCGTGAGTCCTTTATTACTATCCACTTTAAGCAAAATCTGCAAAGCCGGTGGGCTAACGGGACCAAGGTAGAAACAAGCCACTGTGTGGTTCGGCGTTCACACGGGAGGAGTGATTGGGCCGTATTTTTTTGAGGACGCCATTGGCAATACGGAAACTGTTACTGGCGAACGCTACAGGGCCATGATAAACGACTTCTTACTTTCGGAATTGGAGAATCGGGGCTTGGTGAACATGTGGTTTCAACAAGGCGGTGCAACCGTACACACAGCACGAGCCACAATGGATATTGTGAAGGAAGCGTTTCCTGGTCGCGTAATCTCCCGTTTTGGCGATTTGGCATGGCCAATCAGATCGCCCGATTTAACCGCCCAAGACTTCTTTCTTTGAGGCTACTTGAAGTCGCGGGTTTATGCCAACAAGCCTCAGATAATCGCGGCCCTTAAAGAGAATATTCGACGGGAATGCGCACCGGAAATTTTGCGGAAAATCATGGAAAATGCGATAAACAGGCACAAATGTGTATCAAAACTGGCGGCAGCCACTTGACGGATATCATCTTTTCCACTTAACAGAAAAAATTGTAAAGGTCCAAAGATAAAGATTTCCATCACTCAAAAATTTTTTTTATTTAATAAAAAAGTTATACAAAAACAAAATTGAATGATTAAGGGAAAATTACGATTATAATTATCGCGAGAATGCTGCAGAATGTTTCAAAATAGACTCACTAACGAGTCCTTGGACTATGAAGTCACCTCTGGCGTGACAAAACTAGAACCTATAACTCTTAAGTTATCTCTAGCGTGATACTTCATATATAAAACAAATTAATGGGAAGCAGTTTTATTTAAAAAATGCTTTGAAATAATGTGTATGCAATTACTTCATACCTAACATGTGATATCAAAACCACAAAAATTAAATCAGAGTTGGCCGAAAACAAACTAGGAAAACAATTATAGTGCAAAAGGTTAAATTGTTCGCCATATATTTAACTTTTAAGAACTTATTTTGAAGATTCAGATAGGGTGGCCTAGAGATATGTGCGTGAGCCGGACCACTTCGCGGGTTTACAAATGTAGAAGGTCTTGTGGCTACGGGCTACGGACAGAGGCTCATATCAGGCCTTGGAGCTAAAACCATGCCTATATGAGGCCTAAAAATGTTATAGAATAAATTGAATGCTAACACTACGTCGAAATGCCGAGCACTTCTTAGATTCGTCGGCTTCGACGGACGAGCAGAATATATACAGGGGGTTTTTTAGCGGGATTACCAAAATATGTGAATTGAAAGATCTGACCTACACAAACAAGAGAGAGGGGCCATTGGAAGGTGGGGTGGGTGGTTGAATTCCAACTTTCTATGGTATGCACATCACTATTTTATTTTTATCTTTTGATCAACGCAGCGACATTCAACTCACGCCAAAAATTTCAACAATGCTGACCCACCAACACCCACTGCAGGCATACTCACTTTCGAAAATGGATAAAATGTATTTCACTTTCCTAAAATTCATTCATTCATTCATTTTCACAGTTTTTAAATAAACAAAAAATATTTTGGGGTTAACTTTAGTTTCATTTCTTTAAAATTTGATTTTTCTTTTTACCAGAAAAGGTTTTCCACGAATAAATTTCAATATTTTTGCTCTACTTGGACGTGTTGTACTTTCTTGGAGAAGTAATAACATGGGCACTTTGATGAAAATAAAAACATGAATTTCGAAGACAATGTGAGGAAAAGCTGAATTTTCGGAATCGAGAGTACCTACGGTGGGTGGTGGTGGGTCAATAAGTTGAGATCTTTCAAAATAACATTGGAATAATAGATTTTTGGCGTGAGACGACATCCACTGCGTGGAGTTGATCAAAAAATAAAAATAAAATAGTGATGTGCATACTATGGAAAATTGGAATTTACGAATTATTCTGTAATTGAGATTGCCACCCCCACTTCCAGCCATGCAATTTCTTATTTGTCTAGGACAGATCTTTCATCCCACTCATTTTGGTATGCCCTCTAAAAAGCACCCTGTATTTTTCGGGTACTACAGCAAGTTACATAGAACAACGGAAATTGTCAAAAAAAGTTTCACTTTTTTCACGTCCACTGAGTTTAATCGGTTTTGAAAAATTTAAAATTTCGGTTTTTTCAATTTTCAGCTTGATGTGATGGAATATTTTTATTTCTATCCTATCATAATCTTTCATGAAGAGTAAAATCATGAAATATATATAAATATATAAATTGTATCCGATAAAGTCTAAAGTTTAACAATTATTAGTCAAATATTTGTTGGGAGTGTTATGTTTATGTATTTCAGACTTATCCCCTTCGAGATTTGCTGGTAATCTTTGGTATAAGAGCTCACAATTCAGTTACGTGGTCGCTTACTGAGATTACAAAGAAAAATGCTTTATATGATATACATACATATATACATAGGCCTAAAGATACTATCTGTTTCTAAATTTACTTGCTTTGTGACTAGCGCCTCAGGCCTTTTCTCACACAAGCGCTACACAATCAATTCGAATCAATAGGGATTTTTAACAAAACCAATAGCCGCAAACATTACAAAACCTGATGACAAAGGGTGTACGCCAAATGCGAGAAGTGAGAACCTTTGTGGAATTTTATGTTGAAGGAAATGATGACTTCATTTGCCGGATCGAAAGTTAAATGGATCATTCGATGAAGAAGGCATCGTTTAAAATCCCCAAAAGCAGTAAAATACTATCACCCAAAATGGATGAGATGGAGTGATTTGTGGACGCTGTATACTATAAATTACAGATTTACGAACTTTATTAACCCATAAACTCCGACGATACAATTTCCTGTGGAAATTCGATGTTCCATCTGTTTGGGTGGATAAATAGGAGGTGTTAGTTTAAATGGAGGAAGAAGGCAAACACATTGCTGCAATCATATTTTAAAATTGATTTCTCGTTGAAAGAATTCCAATTATAGTTCCTAAGCAACAATAAAAAAAAAATGTAATCTAAGCACTCCAAACACATCACGGAAAATCTTTTCAGTGATTAAATTGGCTCTAAACTTTTTATGTTAACTAAAGAGAACGTGCAAGATCTCGTTGGCAAAAGTTTAAAAATGTTGAATTTTTTTTTTGTTTTTTTTTTCATACCCCTCTGCAAAACTTATATTTCCGATTAATTTGCTCAATATATTTTTCGATAGCAAAACTTTCATTTGAATTTCCGGTATATAAAATCAGCATATCTGCGAAGTATCTTTTCTAATATGCGAAATGTACTTACTCACGATTATAACTAGTAAGAATTATACTTAATTAAACTTTTAAATCTAGTATTTGCTGTAATGTTTTAATGATTTATATAAGTTGAATCGAATGCGGAATTTTATTTAAGATATTTATATGCAAAAGCACATTGTACAATATTTAAATTTTAATATTTTAAGTTGTAATTCTCGTTGTTTGATGTCTAGTCCTGCCTCTCGATGTGAAAAGATATGATAAAGTAAGTGAAACAAAACATATTTGTACGGCTCTAGAACATCGAAATTTTATGTTTTTGTTTTTGTTCGATTCATTGAAAATTTAAACTACGTACAAAATGTATGAATTGAGCAACACTGTTTTTATTTGCAAAGTGTTTCGATACTCCCATTGAATCGAACGAAGAACGAATATCTGCAAATTTGAATGGTCCTCTATTCACATTGAGTTAATTCAAACAACATCGTTTTGTTATAGCAATCATTTGTGAAGTGAAGTTCAAAGCGTATAGTAATTTTTAGTTTAGCAGGAGTATATCAAACAAAACGTTTTCGTTTTAAGGAAGTAAAATGTGTTGCTCGATTCAGTTTTCATATTTTAGTTAACATGTAAACTCTTACAAATAGAGCTTTAGGTCGGATAGGGATCGCATGTAACAGTGGACTTTAAAATTTTGACAATTTTAGAAATACCTTTAAATTTAAATCTCCACGAAAATAAACTTTCATCTTAAATGAAATTTTTAAATTTTAAAAGGAAATTCGAATACATATATGCACAAAGTTATATGGAAATCTTAAATTTGTCTTTTATGGCCATCGTAATTTTATTTATATTTAATTATCTAAATCGACATCAACGGCCACGAAAATCCCATGGGGCATTGTCAAGAAAGTTTACTTTGAATCGACTTTAAGTCAATAATTTAGTACCACTAGAATCGATTTTAAGTATAAATTTTCTATTTCGTAGACTTATCAAGTCTACTGAGTATTTGTACGTGCCTTTGATTTATGCATTGTCAAAGAGCTGGTGAAAATGGAAAATGTTAAGTCAAAGTAAGTATAATAATAGTATATTACGATATGGGGGTAAAAAGGAGCTAGAGTTCCGCGTTTAATTAACATAAATTATTATGTAACGAGTGGATTACTCTACCCGGTGTCCAAAAATAAATTGCGATATCCTAAAAAGTGGTTAAATTTAATTAAAAAATTTTATTGGAATTGAATATTACTGATGTTGCGAACATTTTACAGTAAATTTGTTTTAATTATTTCTCTTTTAGCCTTATTTATGTACTAATATTAATCTCTTTTCAAAATAATTGTAAGCGGCACAGGACATGGGAAATTCCTCCTAAATGTTAGTTAGTACTCACTAGAAATGCTCTAAATTAGTAATGTTTTGGTCCTTGAATTTTGACATCATGTACCCCCCGCCGAAAAAATCCAACGGATTTAAATCAGGACTACACGGAGGCCATTTATCCGATATGCTTGCTAAGGCCCGTCTTCCTGAAAGCAGAGAGACGACTACCTTAAAACCATTCTTTGCAGCCTGTGAGCAACACGGCTTGAAGAATCTTATTCTGATAGTATTCAGAGTTGACCTTGACGCCCTTTTCAATAAAAACATAATCTTCATTTTCTAAAATGTCTTGAATTCTTAATGACCATACACGATCATTTTGAGAGTTGTGTGTTTTTTCTGCAAAACGAAGAGTTTTTCATCGGAAAATACAAACTCATCCCCAGTGTGCTAAACAATTGCAAACAATTGTAGCTCTTTTTTGTTTGGATAATATCGAAACTCCATGAATTATAAGTTATTAAACCAAGATCTTGGGTGAGTGTCAAATGTGTCGAAAACTTCCCGATTCCGAATTTTCCAGCGAGTTTTCGTAGTAAACGACCTGTTTTACTCCGAATTTGCTCTCTTACAAATTTGATGTGTTGCTTAGTGCCTACAGTGCACGGACGTCCACTTCTCTTGCGGTTTTCAATAGGTGATATTTCCTTGAAACGTTTAATGGTTTTATATATAAAGTTCCGTTTTATTCCTGCTTTTATCAGGTTACGAAAAATCTCACAAAACCTCATTCCTCCACTAAATTTACTCGCACGTAAAATTTCCATTGTACTCAACTCTCTAAGGAACTCTGACAAAATTTGGATTTTTCACCACACCATTGGGCACAAGCGTAAAGCTGAGAAAGAAATTAATTCAAAATAAAAAAGAATTGAATAATATAGGAAGTGGATTCCATAATCTATATATATACTGTCTCCTTTTCAATCTGATTTTTAAACTTAGAGAAATCAATAAATTCACTAGGGTGTGAGTCGTATTAATTTATCAAAGTCAAATAACAAGAATTTACAAATTCAATTTGTAGTCTCCGAAACGATTGATTTCTATAGACATAAATGAAACTTTACCATCTTCATCTAACAATAAAAAAGAAGGAAACAATTATCGTACACCACCCACCAAAAGTTTTCTAAATAATAATAAACGACGGTATTAATAAGGCACTGATTAACTTAAAAAAACAAAAATTAAAACTGTAGATGAAATAGAAAGAACCAAAAGGACAGAGCTCTTCAATTAAATTATATATAATATTTATTTTATTTTACGACGTTTTATATGTTTTATTGTGATTATTTAAAAAACTAAAGAGCTTTTTGCTTATATTGCAATAAATTTTTACATTAATGCATTAGTTAATCATCTTCATACACATTTAGTTTGCTTTAACTCTATATACATACATATAATTCTTATTATTGAAAAAATTAAAAAATAGTGTTAATTTAAACCAAAATTCAGCGAAACAATTTAAAGCGTACTACTGATACTATTTATTTTGTTTGGGATACTTTGATATGGGATAAATAATTTTTTTCAAAATATTATTCAGTAGGGCTATACATTTTATTACAAACATTGTGTCCATAAATAATCATCTGTACAGTAAAACTAGTACAGAAATAATTTCCAAAAAATCTGTAGAAAAACTGAAATGCATTATTAAAGTACATATTTTATAATGAAGCTTTGGTACTTACTGCTTTTAAAGGTCATAGGATCTTTCATTTTCCGTGCTGTTGTCAAGATTTGAAGTGCCCGTATTATCTGAACTTATAAAATGTGTCTCAGACAGTTTAAAATTTATAGTTGCTTCATCAATAATTTCATTTTGTCCTGTTACAGGCTCATCATTCAGCAATATATCAATTTTCTTTGATTTTGGCATATCTTTACCAAAAGTAGGTTCGCGGGGTATTATGTTTCTCTTGCAACTGTCTAATAAAATATTAACATCATCACCATCATTATTTCGCCCACAAGTGTTTCTCTCAGATTTGCAACTGCGGGTGATATTTATTATATTTTTGTTCGATGGATTGAAACAAGGTAAAACGTGTTTAAACTCCTTCCGAAAATTTTCATTTAGCCAGGCATACAAAAATGGATTGTAGCAAGTCGACGACATTGCTATAGAATGAGCGACGAAAAATAATAGCGTGTAAAATCGCCATTCGCTCGATTTTGCGTAAAAATCATTAAAGATGTTTACAACATTTATGGGTAGCCAGGATATGCCAAAAACAGCCACCATTGATATCAACATCCGGTTAGTCCTCTTTTTCCGGTCACGGTCAGCTTCCTCCTTTTTACTGCTTTTGGTTCCGGGTTTTGCTCTGGCGCGAGTGTTTAATTTCAATGATACCCATGTATAACATATTGAAATTATGAAAAAAGGAAGTACGAACTGAAGAATTGTTGTAACAGAGCCAAATACTTTCCTGTAGTGCTCTGATGGCCAGTCTTCTTCACAGTATGTGTTCATTCCGTCTTCAGTTGGTAAAGAGAACACCTTAACGTACAGACCATATGGAAGTGTGGCCAATAACGACACAACCCATATGCTGACTATAATAGCTATGCATATCGACAACTTCATTCTCGGATGAAATGGGTATATGATAACAAAGTATCGGTCTATAGCAATAGAAGTTAGTGTCAATGTAGAAATATAAATGCTGCATCCTTGGGCAAATGGCACCAAATGGCACAGAGCCCTTCCAAATGTCCAACCCCCCATAAATGTGTACAAAGGCGTAAAAGGTACTGCCAGTATACAGAGCAATATATCGGATAATGCTAAATTGGTTATGAAAATGTTGGTAACCGTCTGCATTGCCTTATTTCTAAGAACCACGTAGCATACGAGAACATTCCCAAACACACCTAACACAAAAACTGTCGAATAAAGTATGCAGAAAAATATCTGAACTATTTCGTTATTTATGAGATCAGAGGATTCAGATTCAGTAGTATTTTCCGGCACTTTTGTGCTGTTTTTTCCATCAATAATCACGTAACTGTTGACACTGGAATTGCTGAATAATTCATTTTTGAAAATGGTAAAGTTGATTTCGGCTGAAATGCTCATGGCTACTAGTTGAACTTCACTCACGCATGTGACGTAACACACATCAACTCAGGAATTTTATTCGGTGTGACATGGCCTCAAGACTGAAATGAAAAAGATATAATCGATTAAGTACTTAATGACTAATGAAACAGTATATAATCGAATATATAACATAATTCAAATCCTTTTTCCATATTTAGAAGAACTGCCAATACTATCATTTTTATTTTATATAAATATTTATCGTTGCACCCCCGGAAAACAATTTTAAGCTGTTATGTATATGCAAAATGCCATTCATGAAGCAAAATTAAGCTAAACTTTAACCGGCCCCCACTTTACCTATTAGCCCACCACTATCAGCATTTTATTCACAAGCGAATCTATCCATCACTCCGCATGGTTTATATTAATCTTAATAATGCTAAGTTATACGAGTAAATGCGAAAGCTTGCTTGGTTGAATTTGGTTTGTCACTCAATCATAAAATATTGAATAAATAAAATTTATTACAAACTAAAAATGCCTATAAATTGCGTTTTCTTCATTATTTTTTAATTTTAATCAGTATAACAAAATTGAACTAATGAATGAATTTTAGTAATAAACAATATTTTCCGAAAATAATTTTACTTGATTTTTTACATATGCTCAATTAATTTTGGATTAATGTAAGTAGGTACACCAGTTTGAAAAACATAATTTTGAGAAAAACACGTTTTTAAAGTTCATAGAAAGCCATCATAATGATATTAAATATAATAATATATTTTGGTAAATCGATAACCGACTCGCAATTGACCATTTTTTTAATGCGAGGTATTCGTAGGTAGAATTACAAATCAGAGGATATTAATAATTAACAAGTTTATTAAAATCATTGTTTACATACATATAGAATGCTTACTTTTTGGGATTTTGTTATCTCCCAAACTACTGGATAAAATGATTTGTAATTTTATCTGGTATTTATTATAATTACTAAAAAATACAACATTTTTTTTACATATATATATATATTTATATAGGTAGCGATGGCGGCTTCAAGATGGCTTGCCAAAAATGCACCAGAACAAACGGAAATTTTTAAAGTGATATGTAACAAGAATTTAAGCTTTGTTGTCACTAGTTAAGTAAATTACAATATTAAAAAAAATCATATTTTTTTATAAACAATTGCTTAAAATTTTTACTTAACATTGAAAATTTAATATTGGAGACAAAATACAAAATTTTCCATTGCATGAAAAGCACGACGCGCATTTTCGACTACCTGCGGTCTCGTTTCACTTGAAGACCAAAATAATCCAGATGATCTGTAAGCACATTTAATTTCTTTTTCTATCAGATTCTAGGAATGATTAGCTACCATTGCAAGCAATCAGAAAGATGTACGTAATAAATATTTTAATATACCATATAAATATTTCCCCCTTAACTAAGGACCGCTGTGTATACTTAAACGAAATGCATGCTATAGTCATTTGTCATATGTTCTGAAATAGCTCATTTACAAAGAAAGGAATACCATTCCCTAACTAACTAACATTTTCTGTCTGAAGACAATTACAAGTTTGTATCGGAGCGAATTAAGTTGGGCAAAACATTTGACATTTTTCAGTACTGAAATATAAGAACGTCTTGTGGCATTTCGGAATTTGATAACAGGCCTTGTTAGAGCCTTATTTGGATCATGTTGCTTAACATTTGTAAAAAATAATCAGGAAGAAAATTTGCGAGTTTTAAAATATGTTTATTTTCTTTTACTACAAAACATCCATGCAATATTAAATATATAAGCTAACACTTTATTTACTTACTTAAAATAAAAATGAAGCATATGAATGTTATATTGAACCTAATAACTTTAAAGGTTTGAACTTTGATTTTTCTTCTTTCACTAACTCACCAAGGTTTGATTATTAAAAATGCTTAGAAGTTTTAATTTCCTGAATGTTTTACAGTGTTTGAAATGGGCCTTGAAACAAAAAGGTCGAAGTAAAAACAGCAAAAATCAATTCCAGAAGCCTATAGTAAAGATATGTAAAGAAGCATTAGGGCAGAAAACTTTTCTCATATATACATTACTTGTTATTGTTATTGAAAATGTACTCTTTCAAACGCAAATCAATTTATATATTAAATTTTTTCTTATAATAATTTCATTATATTTCAAACACAAGTACCTACTCCTACCCACGTAATTATACTGATAATATTTAAGTACTATCACAAAAACTAATACTTGATCAAAAATGGTAGACAGACCAGTAACATATCAAAACTTTTAAATTTTTTTAAATTATCTGAAATACTGAGAAAATGACTGCGTGAAAATCCGTAGCCGTCAGTGAGTTCAAAATAAATTAATAATTTAATTCATAGCTAATATCGAATTTTTGAGGCAAACCGATTCTGTTCATACGAGAAGAGCGCCGTTTTATTTTTGCAAATAATTTTCAAGCTGTACTTCCATATAACCTTTAGTATAACATGAAAGGTAAAATTTTAATTAACTCTGCTGTTTGCCCGAAATTAACCCACTTAAGGTTGTGAAAACATTAAGGTAATTGTAATTTAATTTTATGGTCTTTTAAATAAAATTAATTTTTCCTAGTTTACTCTGCGAAAGCATTTCTTTTTTTTCTTTTTTTTTTGTAAGGTGGATGAAAAAGAGAGAGAACAACGCTTTTAGTACCGATAAAAATCGCACTTATAAAAAGAAAGTGTTTACTTTTACGTGTTCTGTTTGCAATAACAATTATTTTACTTATTAATTGTAAATTATATTTTTAGAATTTTCTTTGCGCCGTTCTCACGAATTATAAAAGTGTTTTTCATAGCGTGGGTCGCAATCTGCGGAATTGTGACGTACCCAAAAGGCTATAGATACAACAAATACAAAATACATTATTTTTATAAAAGATGGTTATTTTGTACTTTATATAATGTTAAATATCTCTAAAGTATCTATGTAAGATCGCAACTAAACTTCACACTTGAAAATGTTTAAATTTGAAATGTGTAGTAAAAAAATGTGGATCGGTACATGATCAACTGGAAAAACTATCGATGTCTTTACATGCATGTGTGATAAAATTGCAGTTGTTTTTCTTCAAAATTACAATCATATATGGAAAACCTTTCCGAAAATTTAGATTCAAATCTTTGCATGTTTCACTGCTCACTTGATAATTGGTTTTAGTTGCTTTTGCATAGGAAACAGATAAAAATTGTAGATTAATATCAGCTGAATGTTGCAATTTTGAAATTTTGTTGTAAAAAATTGGAGATCTGTTAAGAGAAAAATAGTGATCGATTTAAAAGCAAAAGAAAACTAGTTTACTACTATTTGCTCGAGTCTTATTTGAATTGGTTAAACAATTGCATTAACAATTGATCGCTTGAATAAATAATAGTACACAAAAAATCTCTCAGAAAACCCTAAGGAACCGATTGGCATAGCGTTTCCTACGTAGAATCCAGACACCCTGTATACATATATTTATTATGAGACAGTACTTAATATGGAGTCCTAAGTGTAAAAGATAGGTCTACAAAATGATGTAGCGATGAAATTAAATGTAACCATAACACGTACCTTATTCATAAGCAAATGATTAGTAGTAGTTTACGATATTTATCGTATACCCATTCAAATTGGTGAATGTTTAAAATGGGGACTAAAACTCACCGTTGCCTCAGTCAATCTCCATTAACCCTGACATTTAACACCGCAAAATGTACCTCGATTGTTGTGTTAGTTATCAAAGAGTAATTTTATTATAAAATTATACATAACATTAAATTTTTCAACAAATTTGGGATTACTGAGATCATATTTAATAAAATTTTCTTTAACTAATTAAAATATAGCAAAAAAATATAGAAAACTCTAAATTCTTAATAATAATTAATTGTAGACGATTGCAAAATATTAATCTACGCAAATCCATATTTACATGGGTCTTCTATACAATGACCAACACTAATATATTTAGTATCCAAATTTCATTTGAACTTTGTTAGAAGGTGAGGAAAGACGGGATACTTAAGGTTTTATGGTTAATAAAACTTATATATACCTATTGGTCACAAGGACCTTATTGATCTAATCTTCCATTATCAGTCTTCTAATTAATTGGTATAATAGGAACATATTTTAAGCAGTTTGAGAACAAATAACTAAGATATTGAACATTACACATCAGCCCATTTTGTCCCACCCAAAGGATAAGATAAATTACTCCTAAAGGAAAGGTGCGATTTAGTATTATTATTTTGTAAATACAATTCCTCACTATTATAAAACCGAAAGAAATATAAAATATAATAAGCATTAAATTTTCCTGTGGGTTCACCCAAAGGGGCAAGATGAAAAAGTAGTACCTACTTACTCCATCTTTCCTCTGCACAAAAATTCATATAATAAACAACTTTTTTGTAAATATGACCAACCAATGAAAATAACGCGGCTTGTTACAAAAACTTCTTATTTCATAAACAACCAGGTCAATGCCAAATTTAATGAAATTTAAATGAAATTAAATCAGAACAAAAAAGATTTTTTTAACGAAACCTCCTACTTCGATATCACTCATAACATTGATAGGGGCGGATTGACCACTTATAATAAATATATTTTCGAAATCGAATTCTTTTAGTTTAAGAAATTTTAAGAGTACCCCGTCTTACTTACCCCATCATACTTCACTCTTCCCTATAAGCTTAAGTATCTTTTTAGCTTAAATATTGTTTTATTTGAAATATTTATTAACACTAATTCACCAAATAAAAGGAAAACGAAAAATATTACTGATATAAAAGAATTAATTATCTTATTCAATTTTTCGTTTTGATAATTTTAAATCTAATATATTAAAAGATTTAGTTTCAAAAATTCCATTTATGTATTAATATAGAAGTTTCAACTGCGTAAAGAAAACCCGAGATTTTTATGATATCAAATCTAGCGGAGAAAGAAAAATTCCTTGTGCTTTGATGTCCAAATGAAATTCGTTTGAGTGAGTTTCTACGAAAATAATCAAATGAATTGACACATACATCTCAAAGGATATAGAGATTTTGATTATCTTAAAAATAAAAAATAAATTTTGTATTTCAGTTAAATTTGATTTTTATCATTAATCATATTCCATTTAATGAATAAAAAAAGACGGAGAAGTTCGAGTAGAACTCGCGAGTTGAGGGTTCCGTGCTAATATATTGCCTTACACTAGTTAATAAGTATTTACTATTTAAATTTAATCATTTATCACGTAATAAGTCAATCTATCATTTATTTATATAACAAATGTTCTCCCATATATCGAAACTTTATAAAGAAAATATATTTGAGACGCTTACAACAAACCCTTTCATTTGAACATTGTGACAGTCCAGTTTGCAAAACTTTTCTTTAATTTCCTAATTTGTCCCCCAAAAATTAACCTGCCCTGCTCTCTGGTCAAAGCCGTAGGTTTTTTCAAGTAATTCCTACAGTAAGGTGTCGGAAGTGGGATGACAAGATGCAGCCGACGATCGAACTCGGCGTTTACGCCGTAGTTAAATGGTTAAGCTGTTATGTTAAATTATGTTGCGCAATTGGGGAAAATGTAGTTTTCAGGATGGCCGAGTGTGGGATCGGTCGATCGCACTTCTACATCAGAATAAAAATTGTTCGAGAAGGCGTCGACAAAAAGGTCACGAATAGCTTAATTAGTTAGGGAGCATCGAAGTGCCAACTCGAAGGATGTAGGTTCGAATCCTCTCGAAGGATGCAGGTTTGAATACTGCCTCCTGGTCAAAGTCGTGTCTTTTTTCAAACAATTTCCACATCAATGGCATTAATATTTTATGAAACCAAATATTTGGTCGGTTTTTCGGTTCGTCCAGAATGGTGCGAATGCTTTCTATAATATGAGGAAGTAAAATAGTCGCTCGCTTCGGGTGGTTCGGAAATTTTATTAGTTTTGACACCAAGCTCTGTAATCAATCATAGGGATCCGGGTTCGACTTCATAAAATTGAACAGAATTATCCGTAATTTACTATATTGAAGAGGACCAACAAAAGTTAATATCGCCAATTTGCTCAAAATATTTTCATAACAAGAGTCAATTCTTGTGTAACTAGAGTATACATGGTGTTTCACAACTAGAGGAATTATCTTGTAATACTCGTATGCTTTAACAAATTTAAGAAGCATTTTTTGAAATGGATGTACAATTTTCAAAGTAACAGCTTTTACATTTTATAGAATGTTTTTCAAAATCACTGCAAATTATTTGAGACTGATAGTTACTCAGCTTTATACGAAAAATATTTTATAAAATGGATTTTTTGTCAAAATATTTTTATTTATAGTAAAACACGCGATAAATGGTTTGGAAACAATGATTTTGACCTAACATGATTTCTAGTAACAACTATGGATTCCCGTAAAATTATCAATCAATTGTTTATTTAACCAACTATTTTTATAATTTTAAAAATGTACTATTATTAATGCAACGGGATCTTTAGAACTGAAACAACTTTGTATCTATCATAATTCAATCATTTTTAGGAGATTAGAATCATCTTGGTAATTCAATTATGTAATTTATGTTATTAGTAAATATTAATTTTAGAGTTCAATACTCTTTTAACACTTAGTTGCTCCATGATAAGTATACTTGATCATTTTTTTATGATGCTTACAATATACAGTGTCATCCAATAAAATATGTATGATATATTTTTATAAGTTTTATCAGACTCCTATATTGTCTACTTTAAAGCTTTTTCTCCCTTAGGTTCTTGATTGTTCCGTTATTTCGAAAGGACGTCGAATGTATTGCATCCAAAAGTATTGCACGTCAGTTACTACAGTGCTGTTAGTAACACGGAACTAGCAAAACTAGATTGTCAAAATAATACGTGTATCCAGCATTTCTGTATTTTTATTGGAATGGATTACGAGAACAACTTGTGGCTTTTAAGGAGCATTAGGTAAAATATGTATTGACTTGAATTGAAAAATAAAATAATCTAAAAAGACATTTAGCAATACAAAATATGGGTCGAGGCTTGCACTGTTCCAATTCGGAAAAATAAACCAGGGGAAAACATATAAGAAAATAGCGCATTCCGTTGAGTGTTCCCAAAATATGGTCACCAATGCTCTGAAGCCAAATAAAAATATAGAAAAGCAGGGAAGGCCACTCAAAACATCGAATGTTACTGTAGGGGTTATTTTCATGGTATGGTGTAGGTCCAATATTTCGTAGTAAAGGATACCATGACACAGTTTCCTTATGTTGTTTTCCTTATGTTGTATGTTCCCTTAGAAAAGCAGGGAAGACCACTCAAAACATCGAATGTTACTGTAGGGGTTATTTTCTTAGTATGGTGTAGGTCCAATATTTCGTAGTGAAGGATACCATGACACAGTTTCCTTATGTTGACATCCTGGAAAATGTAATACCGCCTGGAGCGGAGGAAAATATGTCAATTATTTGGGCATATCAACAAGACAAAAACCCAAAACATATCATTCGAAACAATGGTTCAGCAAGAATAAGATCAGTTTATTGGAGTGGCTCAATCGCCTGACCTTACTCTTTTGGGGTATTTTAAGGACAGCATAGAAGTAATTAGGACAAAATATAAAGAAAATTTTTTATAAAGCAGTGCAGTCTACAAAGCAAAGTATTCTTGCAGAGATGTGCCGATGTCTAGTTGGGTCTATGCCAAGACGTTGCGCCACTGTGTTAGAAAATAATGATCATTCTATTAGGTAATAACAATTTGCTAATAATTAGTTAGTAAACTGTGATCTGGCAATTCAATTGTTTATGTAATTTTTATTTAAAGAACATATAAGAACACACCTATTTTTTTTACCCCTTCAAAAAAACTATCTATATTATTATTTTGGAAAGTTTATATATATGTAATTACTTGCTTAGTGCTAACGTAACATTATTAAACTATAAACAATTGAAATTTTAATTTCCTTAAAATATATTTATTCATTTACATGCTTTTCATAGGTCGCATCTATTTTATTGGCCACCACTGTAACTGCTTAAAATTTAATATCCAGAGTTGTTGAGGTTGCTGATTATTAATGTTAAGTTTTTTAAATTCAAAATGGCGGATGGATGTTAGATTTTTTAAATTCAAAATGACGAATCCTTATGGTGGACAATAAATTTTTGAATTATTCGTGTCTTTAAAAATGTACACTATCAAGGAGTTTTTTGTGTCACTGATTACGAATTAAATATTATTACTTTTAAAATTCAAAAATGCGTATCCAATATGGCGAACAAAAAAACAATGAAAAACCATAAAGCCGTGCTCTAAAATTGACCATTTTGATCAAGAAAATACAAAATCTTATTGCAAGCTCGTAATCAAAGAAATTAAAAACCCCTGTTTAGACAAATTAACAGAAACTTGTAAACCGCCATCTTAAATCCACCATTTAAATCAAATACAAACGTGATAATTTTATAAGAAATTTGATCGAGTCAAATAAAATTAATTATTATAATTTTAAATATGGTATACTACCCAAATGCAAAATAGTTCGTCTAGTGACAAATTTTAACAGTCTATTTTAGAACTAAGCCTTTATTTTTCAAATAACTATTTATTAAATAAAATTTATTCTTGTTTTATAATCTCTGGAAGTCATCCTCTTAAATTATTTCAAAACAAATAAAATTCAGGTCGCAAATTTAGTAATAATTTTATTTTGCATTATTGAGTAGCCATGCAAAATAGTTGGTCTACCCTGAATTGAGTGCAGAATAGTTGGTCTAAGTTGTTTTTATTCACTCTATTACCATTTGGTGAAATCGTCTTTGTTCTTTATCACGTCATTTATCCATAGTTGCCACTAAATTTTCACATTCCTTTTGTGTTATGGATTCCCAAACAATAGTGATTAATGAACGAAGTTCTTCAAGGTTTCTGGCCGGATATTTTTTGAGTCTTTTCTTCATTTTTTCCCAAAGAAACTCTATTGGAGAGAAATCAGGACTATTAGACGGCCATTCCAGTAAAGGAATGTCATGAGCCCTGATTCAAGATATTGTGGACCTTGCTGTGTGGCACGGAGCTCCGTTTTGTTGGAAAATATATTCTCCTTCAGCGGACTCCAGATTTTTAATAGAAGGAAGGAGTTCCTTTTCTAGTATATTTTGATATTTTGCAGCGTTTATTGTACCATTTACGATGCATAGTTGACCTACGCCTTGACCAGACATACGTCACCATAGCATTATTGATGCCGGGAACTTTACAGTTCTTTTCAAGAAGTCTTTATTAAATTGCTCATCTGAAATGCGAATAACTATTTTCCCATTATCTCCAACACACGCAAAAAATTTCGATTCATCGCTCCATATAACAGATTTCCATTGCCTGGAAGTCCAATCTTTGTGTGATTTGGCCCACTTTGAACGTTTTTTCTTTTGCTTTACGGTAAGATGTGGTTTTTTCTTTGCCTGTTTGAAAACGCAAGCACTACAGTTCTACAACTTCTTTCATGGATTCGTCTTAACTGACTTTATAAAAATTGCAACCTAATCTTTTGATTTCTCTCCTGCACGTAACTACTGAAATATCTCTTTTAAGAGTTTTTCTCCACTTAACGATTATAGCAGCAGAGTTAGCACAACGGTTTTCTTTGATTATTGCTTTTAAGTTTCTCCTGTCCCTTAAACTAGCTATGCACGGCCTTCCTGTTTTCTTCGTCAAATCAACGTTTCCTCCTCTTTTGTATAAATTAATTATATTTTGAATCGACGAACGGGGTACTGCTAAGTTTTTAGCGATTTTATACGAAGAATTTCCATTTTTAAATGAATTAATAATTACTTCCCGAAGATCGGGTGAAATTGGTTTACCACGTGGCATTATCACAAACTAAATGACTAATCTGGCTATGAGCGACTAAAGAAATGAGTGTAACTGCATCTAGAATAATTCCATTAAATTTGCAAACACAAACTTAACTAGCATTACATCAAAATTTCAGAGTAGACCAACTATTCTGCGCTCAATTCAGGGTAGACCAACTGTTTTGCATGGCTACTCAATAATGCAAAATAAAATTATTACTAAATTTGCGACCTGAATTTTATTTGTTTTGAAATAATTTAAGAGGATGACTTCCAGAGATTATAAAGCAAGAATAAATTTTATTTAATAAATAGTTATTTGAAAAATATATGCTTAGTTATAAAATAGACTGTTAAAATTTCTCACTATTTTGCATTTGGGTAGTATATAAATCACTGAAATAAGTTTGATTTAATAAAATTTCTTATTGTAATAAAACAATTTTAAAGGTTTGAACACTTTTCAGATTATAAATAGTTTTTCTAGTCATCTTAGTTATACAAAACTTGGTTTTTATTCAACAATGTACCATTTATCATTGTTTCAAATATTTTTCAGTGCCGAGAAAATCATGTGTCTTACTTTCAAGTAAGTATATATTTTTTATTTATTTTTTTTAAAGATAGAGATCGATTGAAATAAATTAGTTTCAAAAAATAATAATAAAGAAATATGAATTTAACTACAATCACATATGACACGGTCATCTGTGTACTTATACCAGAAACGTAAAAAATATTTTAGAGCAACTAATGTTCCGTTTTACTATATGAGATAAATAATATCGATCATAATAAAGGTATTAAATAAATATTTATTAAATTATTGTATTTTCAATAACATTAAATTTTATACGAATAAAAACAGCAGACAGAAGGCCCTTAAGCTCGAACTGGAACTACATTTGCATCCGTCTAAAAATTCAGTACCATTTTTGTGTATGCATACCAAAGTATGTAGTAGTCCCAAACTGTCCTCATTTTTTTATGAACCTCACCACAGCGAATCTTGTAAGTCGCTCTGGCAGGAATGACTAAGTAGCAACGTGAGACCAAGCAAATTGGCCAATTTTCGTCAATTGCTGTTCCCGTCGCGATTTTTTAGATATATTGTCAACACAATTTCAACTAACGAAAAATAAGTCTTATGAAAATCGATTCTGTGGATAGTTGAGTAAATGCATAACAAACTCTTTTTAGTGGCGTTCTCAAGCTCGTGAAGTGCTTGAGTTAATTGGTCTCACGATGAAACAATTAAAATGCTTTTACGTCCACACTGCTAAGAATGCAACAGCAACAATGTCGTCAAATATTGAAAAGTTTTATATAGTTGCACTGAAATTGTTTATAATTAGCCTATGAATACAGCTTCATTCGCGTAGAATTTTAGATAAAATAACTTCTAAGATGCTTTATTTTAATGATTCCCAACTTATGTATACAGTCTCTAGAAGAAACTATATCGAGGTTTAGATGGAAATTGGGTATTAAAATTATATAAAAAAATAAACCTTTCGTTTCTAATCTATGAATATATTCACAATACCATATATAAAAATAAATGTTCATTTACACGAGGTTTATAGATCCAATTTACAGTCTATGTTTGTTTTGATATCAGAAAGGCTAAGAACATTGTTTGAACTTTTTACAATCAAAATTTGTATAATGAGTAAGACAAAAATAAAATTGCATTACATGAAACACAAAATATTAAACCCTATGCATTTTACGGCACTTTCTGTAAAATTAAGGACAACATCATTGCAAATTTTATTTTTATTTCTTTTTATTTTTTATTAATTCATTAAAATGATTATTACATGGTTTTTTTTTTTTTTTTTTTTTTTATGGAAACGGGGAAATGCTCTTACGCACGGTGTGCCGGACTCCCCAGTAAAAAACTGGGCCTACCGGCTAAAACCCCGCTCCCTTCCACCAGGAACTCCACCCCGGAACCGTCTGAATCTATTACATGGTACCGCTATTCTAATTAATAATAATAATTCTCCCTTATTTAATAGTACAATGTTCAGACAATTCATACATTTCATTATGATAAACTATTATTTTTTTTATATATTTTTTTTACAGACAATTCGAGGATAGCCATGTAATTTCTCTTAGGCGTATAAAATTATTATTACGGGATTTCCCCAAGAATCAGTACCGAGGCCAATTCTCTATAATAGAAGTATATATGTATATACGGCAGATATTACTAATATCCAGAACTGTTGGTCCCCTATATTCACTGAGTGATGATATGCAATCTTGAGGTCTTACGTCGAGGTCTCATTTTCACAAACCTACAGCAAGGATTTAATATTATTATGCCTTATTTCCACAAGTGGAAAATAAAAATTAATTCCAATCAAACCCAATCAATTTTCTTTACCCTAAGTAGGAGAAAATAATCCTATCTACCAAAAAAACAAGCTATTCGTAAACGGTGATATTATTCTTTGGTAAAAAAATCATCAATCATTCTAGATAATAATTTAACTACACTCGAAGTCTCCAAAATAATCTTATTGTCTATAATAATATTTTTCAAACTGTAATGTATAGAACATAGGTCCTCTCATATGGTCACATAGTAAAAAACTACAAATCATCCAACATAAAGTGATAAAAATAATTTCTTCTTCACCCCAGAGCTACACCAAGATTAGTGATAAATAAATGTCGTAACTGAAAATTTTCTAGAACGATTTCATATTTGGAAAATCCTTTAATTCAGCAACTACTGCTTAACTAGTCTTGTATGCAGTATTATTAAGACAGGTTATATTTATCTATTCTATATAAATCTATGTAGGTAATCACTGGTAATCACGTTTTGAAGTTATTATTTTCTTAAAAATAATTAATATAAATATATTTTATATACTAAAGTAATTCATCCTTTTATATATGTACAATGTTATATTTTAACCTCAATACATAATTATAATAATAATGTAATTCTTTTTGACTAAAATGGAAACAATCTTAAATAGCTGAATCACTTCACTATTACTAAATCATCACTAGGGTAGACCGAGGCGAATCGGATCACAGGGCGAATCGGATCAAAATAAGAAATCTGTTGATAATTCAAATATCGCATTAACATAGAACGCACTCAACCGGCGTTTTGCGTCTCTCCTCTCACCCCGCACCTCCCGACAGGGCAGTATTTCGATCGCGCTTGTGAATCAGTGGCGACGCCGCTCGTTAGCGACTCGGTCGTTTGTGTGTGTCGCAATTTTGGCGCTCATCTAAGGTACGTACTTACGATTTCTTTGTGTCATATTACAGATTTGTGTTAAAACTCAACTACATTGGTTTATATTGTTAAGCAAGGTGTCTATATTAGAGAACCAATTCGCTTTTAAGTATGATCTTAGAGGTTAACGTCTAAAATATTTATTTCAAAAGTCTTGATTATGGGGCTAATCGGATCATATCGTCAGGGGCGAATTGGATCACACTTTTAAACTGATTTATTACATGTTTGAGGTTATTGATTCATATTTATTTCATTGTAGATGGTTCGCACGTACAAAAGAAAGACTGATGCCGGAGAATGGTCTCAAGAAAAAATGAAAGAGGCTGTAAATAAAGTTCAGAACAAAGAGTTGACCTTACGTAAGGCTGCTGAGAATGCCTGCAATGCCTGCGAAGAATGGTGCCACGAAACATGTGCTAATATGGGGGGGAAAAAAGGACCATATATATGTGAATTATGTGCCAATAATTAAAATTGATCTCATTATTAATTTTTTACTGATTCCAAAGCTATAGTGTTAAGAAACTTAAAATTTTGTTACATGTTGTGTACGATCCGATTCACCCCAAAAATTGGGGCGATTCGGATATTTTTCTTTTTTCAGTTTTTAAGAGCTAATGAAGCGAATATATGTATGATTTAAGTTTTCCAATGTTTATTTCATAGCTGATTGTTACTTCTTTCGTTTTCAACAATAAAAATAACATTATATAACACTTTAGTATGATTTACTTAACCTCAAAGAAAAAGTGATCCGATTCGCCTCGGTCTACCCTATACATAACATAAATAAAATAAAATCCCATGCATTGATTGATTCACGAGGAAGGTTTAATTATATAATTAATGATTGTGTTATTTAAGTTAAATAATATGTAACCTGGGGAACGCTACGAGCACGTAATCTATTTTACAAAAACCTTTAAGTAAGTACTCATTATTATGAGAATTAATAGTAGTGGCGCGAAAAAGTATAAAGTTGTAAGCTGAGCTTTCATCCACACATGACCAAAATTGTCACTAAATTGCCGTTTTCACAAAATTTGCTAAGCATACAAATAAATCTGAAGACAAAAATTTAACTTGCCCGCTTACTTATAATTAATTCTAGAAACCTCTGTATCAAGAGCCAATAATCATATAAACATTAGAAATTATAAAAGCTCAGAAACGATTCAGGGTGCAGAGGCCGCAGCTTATGTTCTTAATTTTCACAATATCAGATGTATAAAAACAAACATATTTACAAAACATTTGTGGAAATCGAGTTAAATTTCTTTGCCTTATACATGAGTTATATTCGTAATAAGTTGGAATAACATCATCACGGAGAAGAATTAAATGAAATGAATACTGGGAAGCATATTAAAAGTTAAGAACATTTAAAAGTTAATTTTTTACTTTCTCATAAAGTTTCCTGTTTTAACCAAGTTATTTCTTTTTTTATTTATAAAAAAAAATGATTTCTTCAAGATTTAAAAGGTCGTTTTGATTAAAATCAATTTTCATTTATTTTCATAAAATTTTATATACGAGTATTTTAAATTATAAAATATAGAGAACTAAATATAATAAACGTGGAAAACGATGTTATTCACAAAAAGTAAGTCCCCATAAAATAAATTAATTAAAAGATTCTTTGTGAATATTTTTTATTAACAAATACCTTTTTTCACTTAGTTCTATTATTTATTATTATTTAGCAGCTAAAGGCATAAAAACCATTTTGATTACATTAAAAAAAATCACCAAGCCTGACGAAATAAAACAATATTTTTACAAAACTACTTGATACTCAACAAATTTGCCTCCATTGTAACTCAATTTGCAAACAAAATAAGTCTTTCATTTGAAAAAAATTCCTAAAAACTCCATTTTTTTACCAACACGGCCCATATGATCTGCAATCTTTAAAATAATCCATCGCTGTTGCAATGCTTACAATTTTACTTAAAATTTCTCTTTTTACAATATTTAATTTGCAATTTTCAAAAGCACATTTGAAGCATCTCTCTTTACCAATTATCATGAAATTCCATATATTTAAAAATATTTTTTTTTATCTTTAAAACTGGAACACATAATAATATGTACATATAACAAATTTAAATTATGTAGAATAATTTTAAAGAGTTTTAAAAGTTCGCTCATTTGCATGGTCCCCAAATGAGTGAAGGTAGTTTCCGAGATTACGATTATGAATCCGCTATCATAATTTTAAAATAGTAGATCCAATATGACGGGTAAAAATATTGAGAAATTTTGCAATTTTAAAAAATCTCTTCGAGAATATTGTATTTTTTACAGAAATAAATAATAAAGCAATTTTGTCACCATATTGAATCCACCATTTTTAATTTTTTAAGTCTAATAGCAAGCTTGTAATCAGCCATCTCGAAAACCCTTATAAACACGAGCGCAAATTGTCTAGATAAACAGAAACTCATTCAAATTAAAGTCAAGCACAAAATACGTATACTAAATCTGAATATGTGTATGAGCAAATAAAATATTTATTTTATTGTCACCTCAAACATATCTCATTAATTATAATGTCAATCACATACATATATGTATATGGTATGCCTTAGGATGGACAGGTTCTTTTAGTATATTCTAAAAATTTAAAATCGTACATAGCAGTAATACAATCTGAATTTGTCAAGGAAATAAAGCAATTTTCAAAAGATATTACACAGTTCCGTTCATCGCCTTTAAATTTACTTTGCGGTTTATTCAAATTATTATCCATTAAATTATAATTAATTCAAATAACCCCTGCACTATAGCCTTGTCGCGTCATGTCGACAAATTTTTAAGCATATTCGCATAAAGGGGGTTTTCAAGTTTTCAGTATAATTGATTTTAATATGAATTTCATCCGCTATTGCTTCATGAGATCTGATACCATATGTATTGTTTACGCCTTTATTTTGCCCCATAACAAAACTGTTCTGCAAACTGCTGGAACAAATGTAATTTGCAAAACTCTTTATAAGAGCTAACTTATTTATTTACTTTTAAATTGCATGAATTTTTATGGTAGATAAAAAACATGGAATATTTAAAACAAATTGTGATTTTATCTAAGACCTCTTTCAATTCAATCAATCAGTATAACTAGAAAGCTTAAAAATAATTTTACCCTTATACTTTATTTGAAGATAGAACTATTTTTAAATATTATATTATACAGGAACTATATTACAAGTTTCCGGTTCTATTTAGGATTTGAAATTTTTTGCTATTGCAGTCCGGCGCAGATCACCGTTAAGTCTATGCTTTTGAGATTTTAAATAATTACCCACAATATTTCGTTATAAAAATTATGTAAAAACTCTACAAGAATGCTCAAATTAAACGAATTAGAAGAAAATTTTTCTCATATATTTGGTAGCTTATTTTATAAATTGTATATATTTGTTTTCATTTTATACACAACTTTAATAAAAATAAATATGCTGGGCTATTTAATTTTTGTCAAGCTTATAATTACATTATAATTTCTTTCTTGAAAATTACATTTTAAAATAAAATCGTTCTCCCCGTTTGCTTCTTCCCCTAAACACAATTTAAGCCTTATTTTTAGTTCATGTTGTAAGAGCTTAATTTGCTTTCATTTAAAAGTAATTTACTTTAAGAAATTTACAAATCGATGATCAAAGCAGAACATTCGCTGGATGTGTAATCTTTTAGAAAATCATATTATATAATTAATGCAATATTTCAACATGTTTAAAAATCTATTACAAGAAGTAAAGTAAGACTATTTTTTAAGCAAACAAAATTAACCCCTTAACAGGTTCCGTCTCAAAACTGGTAAGACAAAATTCAATTGAAAATTCAAGGAAAACATGATGATCAAGGGCTTCTGGTGGCGCTGGTTCCGTTTTTGGGGTTCCTATAACCATACGACACAACTGGGGGGGGGGGGGGGGTTAAAGATGGTTTATATGTATGTATGCATATATATATGTATATCAACCTCCTTCAACCCCTAATTTCATCCCGTTTGATATGTCATATGGTCCTAGGAATCCAGAAAATGAGCTCAACGACCCCGAAAACCTAACCATACGAAGATTCATCCAATTAGTAAATGATAATCAGTAGACATCGGATTATATGCAAATGCATATTCTGTATTTACCAGATAATAAAAACTATTAACTGATCTTGGCAGACTTTCGGGTTGAATCCGAATCTAAGTGTAGCCTGTTGGTTTTTTAAATATTTCTATACTATTTTAATAAATATATGTATACTATAAATTTGCATATAATCCGATGTCTAATAATCAACGAATGATATTGGCACGCTTTTGTTTATTTATTTATTTATTTTGCTTAATGTAAGCTACATAGATAAATAACAACAAACAATAACAAAAAAAAGAAAAATTAGCTAAATTAAATTCACCTACTATGACTAGATCAAAGGGGCATGGAGACTGAATAGTTCATTGAAGGGTTGAGTTGGGCAAGTATAGGGCAAGCTTAAGGGCGGTTTAGGTACGATGGAAATCGAAGGCGGCAGAGTTGTTGACCATCCGCAGCATTCTGGCAAAGGGTTCGAGGTGACCATAGTTAGTACGATGACTTTCAAGGCGAAAGGTAGGGAAAGTTACGGGGGTTAGTGTTAAGGGATATGCTGCAAAGAAGGTCAAGGCAATCGATGGAACCGGCTAGGACTTGGTGAACGAAAACAGTATCGGCAACACCTCGCCGTAGGTTGAGGGATTCAAGGTTGATTAATTTTAGGCAGTTTTCATAAGGGGTAAGATTAAGAAGGTTTGCCCGGGGGAGGCCACGCAAGGCAAAGCAGATGAATCTGCGCTGGACAGATTTAATCCTGTTAATGAGTGTGGATTGCGAGGGTGACCAGACCTGATAGTACTCAAGAAGTGGTTTGTTGGACGCATAGCGTAAGCGTTCTTGCCAGTTGAGGAGTTAAGGATACAATTTGTTAATATATAACTTATATGCGCGCGGAAAGTAATATTAATTGAATTTGATGTAAAATTATTTAAATTTGTTATTGGGTTTGCGTCAATCTAATATTTTATTTATTTAATGTTTATTTTCTAAAATCGAGAAAATATAAAAATATGTTTGTAATACTAACTTTTAGAAAATGTTAGAAATGTAAAAGTAGTATATTGGTTGAATAGATTTTAGCAAATGTTTTCTTTCCGTGCAGTATTTCATTTAACTAGTTCTATACAAATGTTTATTGAAAAACATTTATAACGATGTGATGATAAAAAAGAAAAAAATATTCCTCTTCATTCATTTCTTTCCCCATTCAAATTGTAGAAAGGGTTATTTGAAAATAAAAAAACATAAAAATTTATTAATTTCTATATAAATGTAGATTGTTGCGTAGACATTTTTTTTATTTTCTTTATGTTTTCCATAAAGTTACTACAATTACGATAATTTCATTTCTTGTGAACTAAATAACAACTAAATTTTCAAACTACAATTGAATGGCCCTCTTTCCTTGAGAAATTATATGACTTTGAATTTGAAAAATTGTCTAAAAAAAACGACATTTTTCATCTTTAACGATAAATTAAATTAATACAAAAGGGCCGAGTTTGAGTACATTATTTGAAATTATTATTTAATTAAGACTGCAAATGCGAACAAATTTTTTAAATCACTGAAATCGCTACGTGCTGCATTTTATTTCAGTTATTTAGAATATAGAGCTTCAATTTAATTAATTATTGCACACATTACAAATTAATTATCCATTAATGAAAAGCTCATACCAATAATACCTTAAGAACATCGACTGAACATGACAATACAAATTCCAGCCACTTCTATTCCACTCCAATCAACAAAAGCCAGAAAGATCTTTAACGTTTGAGGAAAACTAGGAAAACTCCAATCAAATATTACCTCATTACATGGACATTATCTGAATTCAATTGAAGTTTCTCCGATGAAGATGAATGGGATGACAAAACAGAAAAGGCGTTTTTACTGATTAAATGGTATACACCTTAGGACTACCTTAGCAAACGCAGACGTATAAAGAAATGGAATTTTGGAGGAAAAAAATAAATTCCCTATCATCTATGCCAATGGGTATTGGGCCGCAAATTTTACGGATGCTCCTCTTACCATAAACAAGTGTTAGGGGTTTATAGCATTAGGGCGAATAAACAACTTTAGCAATATATTTACTCCTGAATAGAAATCCAAAATCGGTAACATATTTAACCGAACATTCCATTTATTTAACCGATTTCTTCTGCTTGCCTAACTCTAATTTATGTGTTCCTGGGGCACTGTGCTCTACAACGTGTTGTGTAAAATTTTAAATTTTTATTCTAGAGTTGTTTGTATTTCAGCATTTTATTATGTAAGCGCATTGCTAAATGTGGCTACTTTGACTTTTTAAAACTTTTAAACTTCTTTAATAATACTCAGTTTTCGGTGATATATAACATTTTTTTTAATGAACCTATAGTTGTAATACGATTCACAATGACAAACATTTAGGGTACATACAAGGGTTATGGGAAAAATTTTAAAAAAAATACCAATTTATGTACTATACACGTACTTAAAGCGTACCACTGAAAAAAATCATTTATAATTCATTTCTAAGGAAACTAAATTAATTTTCAATTAATTAAATACCTTCTACTCACTCCCACCAAGTTGGTTGGTTTAGGCTGCACACAAAATACAAATGAAAAACGATACTTTAATTCATTCTTATTATGTAGATATAATTATTATAATTTCGTACAACTAGAGCATTAATTAACTTTAATACCTTGAATAAATATGTCACAAAATAGTCGAAAGCTTAATAATGCAATAACACAAATATTGAAATCTAAAAAGGTTCGTTCTATTTATTCTATTTATGCTTTCCGGTTTTTTCCCATGATAAATTTATATTGTTATAATATACTTTAATTCGAAATGCGTGAAACCAAGTGTTAAAATGTATTATTAATATTTGGATAGTAACATATTGAGGTATACATAAATTTTGGAGATTAAAGAATAAAGTTAGAGAATGAAGTTAAATACGGGAGCAATTTAAAAAGTTTCTGCGTTCGACAACAAAATGCGCTCCTAGCTCACTTTTTTTTAAATGTTGGTACCACCTTCATAATTCAGTTTTTATTTACAAACCATTTAGTCTTAAAGTGTCAGTGAATTTTTTTATCATGGATGAATATCGTACTGTGATTAAATTCTTTGTTTTGGAAGGTTTAAAAGTAAAGAAAATGTATGAACGATTATTAAAAGTGTATAAGGAGTCTTCACCATTATTTTATAAATATTTATGAAAATTAGATTCACCATAATACACCAGAGCGAAAAGAGCAGTTAAAACAATGAACAGAAGTCGGAAGTGCACTAAAGAAGGTAAAGACAATTAACTCTGAATGTTTTGTAACCTCTTAGAGTAACTAGATAAAAAACAATTCGTGAGAAAAACCCTGGTATATATGTAGAAGAAAAAACAATTTGTTTTTTCATCAAAATAATGCACGTGTTCACACAAGTGTTTTACAATGGCACAATACAACGAATTACAGTACGAATTGCTTGAATATCCACCATACGGTGGATCACTAGATTTGGATCCCATTGACTATAACCTGGTTCCAAATCTAAAAAAATATCTCGAAAGCGTTTTTCTTCAAATGATGTGTATATTGCTGCCGTAGATGAGTATTTTAAAGAGCTTCCGGAATCGTTCTCAAATGAAGGGGTAGGACTATTAGAAAAACGTTGGAAGAAGTATTGAAGTTTTGGGAGAGTATTTTTCTATATACTCTATAAAACATATTTCAAGCCAATTATCGTTAATTGATAACGCAGAAACTATCAGTAAAATGCACCGTGATATTTGCGTAAAATTAACCGAAAACTATTGAATCGATTCACCTGAATTTTAAACTAATTACAACATCTTCAAATCAATCAAGTTACTCCACAGTACTTTCAACTACATACGAAGTCTGTTCAAAAAGTATCGCGAATTTTGTATTTCCGCGGGCTACTTATATTCGATTTTCAATTTTTTTGTGGCGTTACATTGGTACTCATGTCCCTCACTTATGCTGACAAGCTCGGATATTTTGAATGTTCAGTTAATTTTTGACAGCTATTTTGCATGGATGTATTCTGGCTCGTCTTTAATTTTTGCCTATTCCAAAAAATGGCGTTTTATGTATGTTTAGCATATTATATTATATGTAAAACATCTTACAATCAATGCGTGCTTTTCTTGTTTATTATTTTATGATATAGCTTTGTGATTTAAATGTGTGAATAGTACATTTATGTGAAGGGGAAGGGAGCGGAGTTTTAGCCAGTATGCCCAGCTAAGCTGACGAGTCCAGCACACGGTGCGTAACAGCATTTCCCCGCTTCCATAAAAAAAAATTATGAATAACATCTGGACAAAGTAAATTAATAAATTAAATAGGCAATTAAGTCATATTAATCGATTATATATAAATAATCTCTAATCATTTTGTCCGTAACAATAATAAAAAAATATCTTATTGTTTACCTTTTCCCTGCGTTGCCCGAAGTCTATTTTATGTTATGCGAAACATCTCAAAAGTTGAGCATAATCGCAGATCCAATGGCATGGCAAATGAGCTAGAAACGGACATCCGGAAAGATATTTTGCAGCCAAAGATAGGAAAGTATGCTTTCATGAAACTTTCGCCCCGTACATTTTGAAAAACTCCAAATCCGATATTCGTAAAAGACAGAGTGTGTGCTGTTGCTGTTATTTCCTGGATCGGATGCTTTCCAGGTGATTATAGTCGCTCTCTCAGAAAATCATACATTTCATTGTCACAAACTGCATCCGTCTCGAAGGCTGGACTTGCGAACATCGTTTGTCTCCATGCCAATACAATGCACTATTGGATTTCTATAAAATGTTATATTATATTTTGCAATTTTGAAGCATTTATGGTACTCGAACCATTCGACCAGTTCGAATTAGATAAATATTGTTCAATTGAAGCGCACATTTCTGTTAAACTGGTTCTTTTTTCAAGTGTATAAAACTTTTATATAATTTGATTATTGGGTAAATGAATGGGCTCATTACTTGCTTATATTATATTTTCTGAGCTTGAATTCCAAATTATAGGATCTTGAATTTGATTTTTAAATCTTAGATAATGATAAAATTCATACACGTTTTTATTTCTTTAATTTTGTAACTCAAAAACAATTTTTGCGTGGTTTATAAATTTAAAAAATTTTACCGACACATTTTCCATTGAGATCAAAAAAATTAGTGAAAAAAGTGTACAGCCACCTGTTTTCAATATATGAGTAAAAAAACTACCAAATTAAAACTTGTGTCTTGAGACCATTAGCATTACTTTTTAAAAAGGAAAAATTTCAAAATGGATGACAATACACTTATATTAAAATTGAATTTTCGAAAACACACTTAATACTAAGCTAAAAATATAAATTAAATGTCTTTTCAATGGATGCTTCTTAGAATAAACTGTCTATAGTTAATCTAGAAAAAATATTGAAAAAACGCAATATGAATTTAGTTTATGTAAGTCAGGCAATGCTATAAAATTTGCTCAATCATAAACTTTATTTATTTAATTCTCATATGCGTATGGAAAGTAAATAGAACCTCAAACTTTCAAATGCAATTTAAAATTATTTCCCATTATCAGAATATCCTAATAAATGGAATTTTTATTTTCGTGGACCTTATTTTTATATGCTCAGGAATGGAGATATTTGAGTCCCTCTGAAAACAATTCTAGATACGTGCCTGGTCGAAAATCATCGGAAAATGCCATTTCTTTCCTAATTTGTCTTGTATCTTCTTTTTATTGTTTAAACCCTACACAAAAATATTGTAAATTCATTTTTTTCATAAATTTATTTAAATGCATATTAACTAGAATCTAGAATTCCGTTTGAGAAATTTTGAATGCGTCGTGAAATGTTGTTTTGTTATAGGCATCGTTTAAATTAAAAAAAAAAGCAATAAAATATACTATATATAAATATAACTTGAATGTTAAGAGCTGTTAAAAGCTATCGCATGCGAGACAAACAAAAGGAACATATTTTGGTTGTTAGTCGAAGAAAGATTTAATCTTACCTAATACATTTATCAAATCGATTAAAATACGAAATGAAATTAATAATGCGGCTGAATTTTAAGCATGTTACAAAACTTTTGTCGACATTTTAAAATAGAGGGAACAAAATCTAAAATTTCCAGCTTAAAATTCTGCAGTTTTTGTCTTTTAAAGAATTATTTTAACACGTTCGCGGAAGGTATAAATTTACATGGGGCGTTAATATGATCACTCTCCAAAAGCTTTCCTTCAACGTTTGTTGGATCAAATCAAGACAAGAGAATTTTGATACATTTTATATGGTATGAAGACATAAAATATATAAAAAATCCTGCATTGCTATCTCATATTTGTAAACTTGAAAAAATAAACTCCTGCTACTTTTTTTCATCGTTTTGATTATTCAAATTATACAAAAAAATCTACTGTGTATGCAGTGGTGATCCACCAGGGAAAAACGAAAATACTGCATATGCAGTAGCCGTCCGCAAACGTGTTGAGGTATTTTGAAGTTACCAAAATAGGAATATACCTTTTATTTATATTAACACGTATAAACACTATGAAAACACTAATAAGTTATTATTATTATTATAAAACTATAGCTTTTTAAATTATAAGTTTAAAATACGTTTTCATATATATGGCATGGACTATCCTTGTGATAAAAACGGGGACTCAGATCCTGACATACTGCTCATTATTACAGCGGTTCTGCTGTTGTATTTTCTTATAGAACGCAATTATTCTTCTTTGTTTTCTCTTATTGCCATATCGCAGGGTCGAACAAAGAAGAGATTTCCTCAATAACAATAAAATTAAATTTAAAAGGTCTCCATATCTTTTTCTTTCATCATTTGCAATCGCAAAGAGATCTAGCTTATAGCCATATGCGTTCCAAAGTTTATTGAGATATTAAAGTAATTCAGGATCCAGAAAAGTGGAAAGCTTAGAAAAACCGGGTTTCTGTTTTTTTTTTTCGGCGGTGTACTCAATTATTTTTATCTTACCGAATATGAAGCAATTTACTCAGTCATATTGCAGGAGCGTGTTGGATGATAGCCGAACATTATCACATATGCTTTCACTCTGAACGTTAAACACTTAGCAGAGGAGCCCTTTTAATGGAAAATTCGTGTCGTTATTTGCAAAGCTATTGAAACTGATTACAATGCAACATCACTTGATATTTAATAATTAAAAATTCTTAATACACCGATTATGCAAAATCACTTCTAGGAAGAGACTCAATTATCGAACTCAACACAGCAAAAACATATTGCGGCGGTTATTTTGACGAATTTTCTTCATACATTCCGGCGATTAAGAACTACACCCGATTAATTCATCGGGAGTACAAAACGAACTGATTTTGTGTTCGCTGTTCGCCTGATTTGTTCGTTTCAAAATTCAGCCATATGCCAACAGGTTAAATTGAGCTTTCAGGGGCTCTTCCAAATGTAGAAAACATCGAAAAACCTTTGCGTTCAAGGATTTTCCCATTTTTTGGTTATACATGCGCATTACATAAAAGATATTTTTATTTAGAGACTGAACACGTGAACACTGCAGAAGGTAAATTCAACAAATGCAATAATTAAGACAATATGAAATTTTATTGTGAGCCTTTATAATACAACTATCAGAAATTAATGATTTAAAGAATGAAAGACAGTGTTACTTTCAACCATCCATCAGGGGTTAGTTATTAGACTATGAAATGATAAATTTAACATGAAATAAAAATTTATACTCATCAATCTTTTTAAGAACAATAACACAGACGAACAAGCGTCAACAAACAAAACCTACAATAGCCATTTCCGACGTACTTTTAATCGTTGAAGCCGATTCTAACTGCAAAATTGCTCTATGATGTCGGAGTTTTGAGATATCCTAACCTAAAAGTGCAAAAACTGCGGTTTTTCATGAATTTTGAAGTTATATAACTAGGTAAGGTAATTTTTAGCCATACAACCTGATATGTGTAGCTGTGTTGAAAGTCTAGTCTAGTCTTCCCCATCAAATCTCACTTTGAATTATATCGATATCTTTTTCTTTTCTGAAAATATCGTAAAATAAAATTTATTACACAGGTCTGTGCTAATCTCTTATTTGTGTTCTTTGCACTTTTAGTTTAGAATATTTCAAAATATTGAATTAGTAGAAAAATACATGCGGAAATGTTTGTTGTTTTCTTTTCTTTTTTTTTTTGTAGTGTGTGTAATTAAATTATGGATAGTTTAAAGTTGAGTTCTAACTTTAACACGGCGAACGCCACATGTCCATTTGTATGTTTACCTTGGGGACAGTAAAGTCGGCTTACAAATCAGTAATCCTAACAAAGGAAAAAAACGAATAACAAATGGTCACGCTGGGCACGTAGACTGGCACGTAAGAACAAAAACGATGCGAACGTGGCGCTCAATATGTAAAACATGATATTTCTTCCAAACTTGAACACTATAATAACAAACTGCAGTAAGTACTCAAACATAAAAAGTATGCTTAACTACAATATAATTAGTTTAAAGTACTCAGTTGTTTGGAATTCCAAAAAATAACAATATTTATTATGTACCTCTAATATTTGCAAAATGTTTTATAAGTCCTCCTTCAATACGTAAGTCATTCGCGATGGTTATGATGATTACCGATGACTTCATAATAATTACAATTTAAAAATATGTTTCCACAAAAGGCTTTTTATAATTTCTGCAGTACTTTAATAAGATGTTTTTGAATAACTTGCAGTGTTTTCATTTGGAAGAAAAATATTAATTTCAACGAAGCATTTTGTAATTCCAAGAACACGCTTTGCTGCATTGATTGGAGTGGTCTGTAAATGTCTTTTTTATATATCGCACACTTTAAGACTTGGAACTACATACAGCTATTTATTTTATACCACCCATGTGGGGAACGTACTATCTTTACCGCACAGTTTTCCGTGTGGTAAATTGCAAACAAAACAGCGAACTTTGACTGCTTGGATTAGAGTTAGTTTCTCGTTTTGCTCGGAAAAGCTAATTGAAATTAAAGGTAATGAATTTGGAAGAGTTTTACGAAGTTCTTATCCAAAAAGGATTTTTGTAAGCTTCTTTCAGACGCCTCGGTTGTCAAATTGGAAGAATTTTGAATGCAATGTTCATGCACCTATTTATTTTTTAATTGAATACATACAATACATGGACATACTCGGCTTTAGATAGCAGCGTACATCTGCATTAATTATCATTCAGTATATGTATACTACACAAAATAAATACTGTCATAAAAAACTTTAATTTGAATATTGTTGAAGTTTTTAAGACCAAACTTACATATATAAGTTAATTAAAATATTATATGAAAATATGAAAATTGTATAAAGAAAGCGGCTCTTTTGAAATATGCTGTATGCTCAATTTTTTAAAAGATTCATATTGAAAGATAAAAATTATAAAAATTGTTCTAAATTAATTTTATGGAACAATAATTTACCAAAGGATAATATCACCATTTCATTGACTGATAAACGAACAAAAACCTGACGATTGTTTTCTTGACCTAGATTTTAGTTGGTGCATTGCACGTGATGGATGAACTCGTTGCAGGAAAATTATGTCACGAAATGAGGCAAACAATTATCAATGAATGAATGAGTCAATGCTAATTGCAAATGTAGATAAATGCTTCTCAATATCCATAAAAGACAAGAATGTAATTAACAACATCAATTTTACAACACAATTTTATGTGTGTACTTTAAAATGAGACCTTGTGTGATTTTTTGCGATGCAACATTCGCTTGGTTAGTTAATTAACATTGCAAGAAAAACACAATTTCATTCAAATTTATTAATTCTTAACTGAAATGTCCTTTTCGAAGTGGTGGCTTCATAAATAATTTAAATTTTTGCTAACAGGTTTTATAGGTACATGCAAAACTAGTAATTAATCATTAGGATTTACACAAATACAACTTTCATAACTTGCAGGTTGTAAGAGAAATGACAACAAATGTTGAAAACGTATAAAGTATGGGTTCGAAAAAAACAGTTTATCAAAAAATCAAAAGCGATATCTAAACTCTAAAAACCATCCAAACAAAATTCATGTCATACTCTACAGTTAAGACATTAATGATCCACATAGGAGTAATACTAGTATTATAGTGCAAACAATTAAATATACATTAAAAGATCTCAAGATTTGAACATCTCGGTGTAAAATTATAATCTTTAGAAAGTTCGTAATATTTTTACAAGTTTTCAAATATTTTTTAGAGTGTAATGTAGAATGGAAAGAAATAGGAATTTTATGAAAGTTCACCGTAGAGCCTTATTTGAAAGTATTTTCAAAAACAAAATCCTGACCTTAGCAAAAGAAAACTGTGGGTTGCTTTACTTAATCTATTTTTGAGATTATCTTTCACCTAGTGGTTGAAGAGATGAATCCTGATTGAATGTGCACATGGGTAACGAAGCTAATGAGAGAATAGGATAAAGAAAGGGTTTAACCTCTTTAAGAATATCTAAGTTGTAGGGGGTAAATATATTTAAGTTGTGAAAAAATATACGAAAGCATTAATCTAATCTAATTAAATTACATTCTAAAGCGAGGATTTTGTAGCGAAAAATATTATTTTTACGAATTAAAATTGGAAATTTATGCAAAATTAGTTCAAAAGAGTACCAGGTTATTGGCAAAAGTTTTAAAGTAAGTAAATAAGTATTAGCTCAGAAATGAATTCAAAGCTTTTTAAAATATACTAAAAGAGATAACGATTAAACGTTCTTAAGGAAGAGCACATAAGGGCATCTGAAATTTAAATTAATTAAAAATATATACATAGATATAATTTAACATTAAACTTATACTTTGACGTTAACATTACAGTAATCGTATAAGAAGGCGGTATAAAGAGGTACTTTTACATATAGGAAATAAATACATTTCAATCATTTGCTTTTATCCTCCATTACCACTGTCAATAATATAAGTAGACCCCTTTATTCAATGCACTGAAATTTTTTCCAGAGATAATTCTAAAATATGGGACAGCTTCTATCACAAATTTTTTTTAATGATCTCAAATGATAAAGCAGTTATCCTGATTTATCCCTAAGCTTTAAATTTAGATATCGAACGAAATTAGTTCATAAAAATTTAACCAACATATTTCCAAGCGGTTTCGTAAAAATGTCTTCAAGGTAAGTATAATTTAGTTTTCTCAGGAGAAATCATTTTCAAGGATAAAATTATTTACCAGAAAGAATAATCGCCCCCTTTCCCTACATGTATCAAAATATTGCAGAAGTAGCAGTTATTGAAGGGACTTTTATTTCTCGTACAAACCAGCAGGTATGTAAATAATATATTACAGTCCCTGGGGTATAATCAATGAGTTTAGAATTTCAAGAGATTTATTAATCGTAAAATTATTCTTGCTTATTCACCGTTGTGTAACAGGTGGATTTCGTTCGGGAAAATCTTTTCTGATAACGCTTCACTGACTTTGAACGAACTGAGAGGCTAGGGATAATTTTGATATATCGCATTTTTGGCTGAACTGGAAAAGATATCGTTCAACATTTATTCTGTTTTAAATCGAAAACGGTATGCTCACCATATGAAATTTTTCGGTTTAAATATTTGAAGGATATGAAAGGAAAATCATCCTCTGTTAAGTTGTACGGTAAAGAAGTATGCAAATATCACGGACAAAGAGGGCACCCCAGGGTAACATTTTTATTTGCACATTTATTTGAGTATTTCGAATAAAAAAATGGAAATATTAAAAGGAATTTAACAAAATATACTTATACCTATAATTACAAAAAAAAAAAACATGTTGACAAACGAGAACTTGAATTTAATTAAGGGAAATTTGTCAATAGTCAGGCAAAATTATTTATTATTGAAAACTACACTACTGATTAACAAATTTTCGGTCTTTAAAAATATTCCGACATATACAAAAAAGAGTGTCTAATAAGGAAGGATAAAACTGAAGGGTAAGGTAGGTAGAAAATATTCAGCTCATATATAAAGAAAAAACGTGAATTTTACACTAATCTCTAATCTCACACGATCAAGTGAAAGGTTTATTGTCAAAAAGTCCAGCGTTCTTAAAACGCTTTCGAAGCACCATATTTCGCGAAATTAAATGCGCGTAATTAACACACAGCACTCAAATTGATTGGGAACTTTTACACAACATTTATAAGACTAACACTAAACTGTCTATCAATTTTCAGCTTGTATCTAAGTTTTTCCAGCTTTGAAGACTTTTCTACTATCTAATTTTCCTGGGCTATATAATTATTATAATAATATTTTTAAACAGTGCCTTAATGCCGCGTTTAGCTGTGAGTATGCCACTAGAATTTTGTGGGTTCAATTCTACCATGAAAATAATCATTGAAAATAAAATGGGCATCGTGTCTGAGTACGTAAAAAGAAAAAAAAACAAAACACAAAATTTAACAAAATTAATTTAATACCCTCCTAAAATCAGTCCTTCACCCTTTAAATTGCAATCGAAAAATTTTTTCCTCATGGAGGAGGAGGACCCCGAAAACATATACTTATACTTATAGGACTTATACATTAGAAAGCTGACCTTTCAATCTTTCCGATAGCCCTAATTTAATAGCCTCACCCTAAATCCTGGATCAGGTCCTAATAATTCTTCCTGCACCAGGCTACGTTAGTATTAAGAAAAACCATATCAGGTCCTGATCTGGCAATCCTACCTAGTTTCTCGTTCCGATCATGACCTCTCAAATTACCTCACCGCGGCCTCCCTCTTTTCCGCTCGTAGTGACTCTTCTTATCATGACTATCTATGTCATATGCAATCTGCCCTTATCTCCGATCCTAAACGTTTTCACCAATTTATTAATATCAAAAGGAAATCCAGCGGATACCCCTCTTCTCTTAAACTCAATGGCAATTCTTCCTCCGACCCCCATGAAATAGCTAATCTCTTTGCTCACCATTTTAGTCAATCTTTCAGTGAGCCTATTTTCGAGCCCGACACTAGCTATTTCCACTTTATGGCCTCCCGTCCTCAGACCTCCCTTGCCTCCATTAATATCGATCCCACAATGGTTGCTTCTGCCATTGCTGCCCTTCCCTCCGACCATAACCCTGGCCCTGACGGTATCCCCGCTCTTATTCTAAAAGAGTGCGCCCAACACCTGATCGTCCCCCTTTCCTTTATTTTTCAACTCTCCATCTCCCAAGGTGCTTTTCCTCCCAGGTGGAAGGACTCCTTTATCATCCCCATCCATAAGAAGGGCTGTAAGAGTGAGATTTCCAACTACCGCCCTATTGCTAAACTCTCCACCATACCTAAACTTTTCGAAAGCATCGTTTATGACTGCTTGTTCTTTCATTGCAAATCCATTTTTTCCCCCTCCCAGCATGGCTTCCTTAGGGGCAGGTCTACTGTCACGAACCTTACCGACTTCATCTCAAGTACCCTGTGTGCCCTCGAAAAAGGCAACGAGGTTGACGTCATCGCCACCGACTTCACTAAGGCATTTGACAAAATCTCGCACGCTTTAATACTCTTCAAACTTCACTCCCTTGGCTTTAATCAGCTTTTCTCCTCCTGGATGAAGTCCTATCTCGAACATCGCCAGTATAGGATCCTTTTTTGCTCCTCTACCTCCAGCCCTTTTGTAGCCAACTCGGGGGTCCCCCAAGGCAGTCACTTAGGTCCGTTGCTTTTCATTCTGTCTATCAACGATGTCGAGTGTGTCATCAAGCACTCAGACCTCTCCATCTATGCTGACGACATGAAAATCTCCAAACGGATATCCTCTACTTCTGACCCCTGTCTTCTTCAGAGCGATCTCGACCAGTTTAGCATTTGGTGCACAAAAAACTCTCTTGAGCTTAACGTCTCCAAATGCCAATCCATCACTTACTCTCGTAGACGCCCTACTCCTCCCCCCCGAGTCTATCGTTTGTCTGACAAACCCATCCCCTCCGTCTCCTCTCTTCGCGATCTGGGTGTCATCTGTGATTGCGAACTCAACTTTCGCGAACACATTGACCATGTGATTGCAAGAGCCAACTCCGCGCTAGGCTTCGTGAAGCGCTGGTCCAAGGAGTTCCTCGACCCTTATGTTGCCAAATCCCTCTTTGTCACCTTCGTTAGGCCTCTCCTGGAGTACGCAAGCCAAGTTTGGTCTCCCTCCCAATCAAACAGTATAAACAGGATTGAGGCTGTACAACGCAGGTTCCTTCGTTTCGCTCTTCGTGAGCTTCCCTGGTCAGTCCCTCACAATCTTCCGCCCTACGAAAACCGCCTCCTTCTTATTAACCTGCAGCCCCTTTGGAAGCGGCGTGACCTCGCCGATATTACCTTCATTCATCAGTTGCTTATCGGCGAGATTGACTGTCCCTCTCTTCTTCAACGGGTCCCCATTTACACCAATCCCCGTTCCCTCCGTTCGGCCCCTCTTTTTCGCCCTGCTCATCACCGCACCAACTACGGCCTTTCTGAGCCCCTCACGCGTATGCTTCGTAAAGCCAACTCCCTCCCATCCTTCGATTTCCACCTGAGTAAGGCATCACTCAAGAAATGCCTTAATAACCCCCCTTAAGCTCTGCCCGCCCCACTCCCTTTCCCTACTCTCCTTTTTTTTTATTTTTGTTAATTATTTTCTAAGTCTAGTTGTTAGTTAATTAATTGTTTTTTTTTCTTTTTAAGTCCTTATTTTATGTAGCTTGTATTAAGCGCAAATTAAATAAATAAATAAATAAATAAATAAATGAACTTGACTTAAAAAAATGCTATTCGGAACTTTAACCTATTAAGACGTAAAACGATCAATTCATTTTTTCAAAATTTATATTTATTTTCGGTTTGAGCAAATATAAATTCTCACTGGCATAAGCATGGTGTTTATGTTCAAAAATATTATATTAAACGATTAAAAGTACAATGAACCTTCTTCAGAGATGCGCGATATGCTTTAAAATAAAACTTTTAAAACTTTAAGGACAATTTTATTTAGAAAAGCAAGAAACTTCTCTAGGAAATGTAAAGTACATATTCTAAATTATTTGTAAATTCTTCAGTTTTCATTTTAAATTTTTAATTTAAAAAAAAAATCATATATGTTCTCCAGAAACATTCTAAAAATGTTCCTTAAGTTATATATGTATATATTATATTATTATATTATATATATTATATTATTATTATATATTATATGGTATAATTTTGGTTTCTTGAGATCCTTCCTTAGACAAATGATTATAACAATACAAAAATATGGTGATTAATTCATAAGATTATTCAACGAACAAACTATGCAAAATATTATTAAGAAATTGCATACAAAATTTGTAGTCAATGGATTTTAAACAGTTGTCTTCCGAAACGTAATTTTGAGAAAACTGTACATTTATAGTGCATCAAACCATCTAACGGATTCAACCCTTTAAATAATTGAATAGAAGCGGAGCATCAAAATATCCAATTTAAAGGTCAGAAAATGCTTCAATTTATATCAAATAATGTAAGACAGTATCCAATTATTTTAAATCGGGTTATTCATTTATTTATGTTTGTTTCATCATTTACACTTCATTATCCAATTGTAAAAAGCCCCACCAAAATAATTCATCAAAATTAGCTTATCGTGAAAAAAAAGGAAAAGCCCTAATCAAATTTGCCTGAACATGAAAAATAATAAACAGGAAAATCCGGAAGTAACCCTCTTTTAAGTACATACTCTAAAATAGATAATTGGACCGGAGGGTATTACTGAAAGCCAATTTACTAGAAATAATAATGGTAAAAAACTTAGTTATTAATCACAAAATATGTAATATCGAATTGCGTGATATATTTCTTCAGAATTTAGGAAAGCAGCACAAAGTTTTACTTTAAATGGGAAAGTTTCTTAAATCTTAAGAATATTCATTCGACTATTAAGTACAGCAAAGTATAAGTAATGGTAAAGAATTGTGTTCCATTCTCATGTAGAAATTCTGCAATTTCTATAGCAGAAAATAGTTGAAAGGATGAAGAGAAATCCAGGGCAGAATGAGGTACCAGGGCTGCACTTGATAGAGTCGTTTATCGGACGGGGTATTCCAGATGTGTTTATCGGATGCGGGAATTGTATCTAAATATTCAGTCAAAGGCGACGCATATCTTTTATAAGATTATAGATAGATATTGATTGATTTTTTATAAGTTTATAGATAGATATTGAAAGATTTTTGAAGTTTTACACGACTATAGTGAAGCCAAAGGCATAGGATAATGTTTTTCACGTGCATGTATATAGATAGGTTTATACTACCCAAGCCCCTGATGAAGAGGAAATAAAAGCAATATTTAAAAATAACGCCAAACTACGCAAAAACAACTCTATATCATTAATGGAATTCATTTAAGATATCTTATATGAGTTATTAAAAATATTTTAAATGAAACTACACTTATGATATAACTGTGACTTAATACTTCTTTAAAATAGCAGATAAATTGAAATATTTCCACCGTAATCGATGGCCCTTAAGCAGGAATGCACAGACATGTTAAGATGAGCCCAAGGGCCAGTCGATTCAATGTAGGCAAAACTAAAAAATTACTTTATCTTAAGAATTGTTTTTTTATGAGGATGATAATATTACTCAGTTATATAGATTTCTAAAATTCCCTTTGTGAAAAGGTCATAAAACTTAGTACTCTAGCTTTAGTAAAATCGATAGTAGCTTTGAAAGATATAAAGTATATGGTGGGGGTATCGGAACACTAATTGACCAACATTTTTAGTTTTATAAAATCAACTAGCAATTTATAGACAGATTAATTTTAATCAGGCGGCTCTAGATAGACAGACTACGGTTTACATGAGATCATATTGAAGCATTAAAGACCATATTCTATAAATAAAACAAGATTCTAAGTAAACGACCAGAGAAACGGTTTGTTTGGCAAATTTTTTTCACAGGAGAAAAAATAAAGCTGTTAAATAGTCTGAGAAGGTACTTGTTACGACTTTACGACACCAATACAGAAATAGTGACGACACGCCGTGTCTTTAACTCCATTTATTAATGATAATTTTGTTTTAACACAAAACATATTTCTAATACTGGGAATTAAATACTTAAATTTGTATGTATATAAAGGCCACCCAGAAATCTTTTATTCTTTCACTTCCATCTAACAACGCTAAAGAAGAATGGTAATATCGCTTAAAACTACAAGAGCGAATTCATTATTGACGTGTATTAAGAACTAAACGTTGCAAAACCCAGTAATTAACTAGGATTAGTAAATTAAAATATGCTATAAAATACCTACCTTATATATGTATATTTAGTAGCATAGTAATATAGTATTTTCTAGTATACATATAGATATTAAAAAATTCCCACTCTTATACCCCTACCTACTATTCAAAACTGCAATGAAATCAGAGAATTTTAAAATTTATAATATTTTTTCGTTTAGGCTGAACATTAATTCGCAGAGTAAGAATGAACTGAAAATTTTTACGATTTAGGTAATCGCAACTGGAATTATATCCGATTTGTATACAATATAAAACATGATCATCATGTCTCTGCTTACAAAAACTACATTACCGAACAATTTTCTTAATTTCGAACCATTAATATTCTTGATTTTAAACATGATCTGAAACACTTTTTTAATATACGTCTTTAAATGAAAGTATAACAACAAGATCTTTTGAATTTTTTTAGTATTATTTAGTTTGCAATGCATATTTTTTAACATTCCATAAAATCTTATATATTAAGATCGAAAATAAATTATTAAATTATTCTGAAGCTATATATCGGGCACTGGCCAAGAGTTTCCTTAACGACGCGAAGGAAAAATAAGGATTGCAGTGATTGTTTACTTTTCGAACAGCACTAGATGGCTCTAATCGGTGAAACTTTATAATACCCACTAACAACCAATTTTAGCGATTGCGCGATATCAAAACGGCGAGCCTTTGAGCGTTAATTGGATTCCGGCTAGATTGTTATATCGCCACTTAAACCAACCTCAACCGGATTTATTACATTCATCTTAAAATAGCTCTGCATTAAATGTAATGTCGTTTGTTATGATTTTCCGTTTTGTTTACCAATTTAAAAAAAAAAACTTTGACAAAAATTAGAAGCGTATAAAATATAAAATGATGGTACGAGTATTAAGCCTTAAAATTAAAGAACATCTCTTAACTCTTTTTATATATATATATATAAATTATTATTAAAAAATAAACGAAAAAGCAAAATTTATGTGTGAACGAAAGTAATTTTTGAAAACTTTAGAACTTATCCTAGATTTTGTCCTGGATCAGATTTCACAAGTTTTGTATTAAATTTTTAATAATAATTTCTGTTCAATATGCACACAAACCATATTTTTCGTTAATTTCTCAATAAATACTCACTTATGTTCATAATCATAAAATAAAATAAAAAAAAATGTGATAGTTATAAAAATGTTTGTAACCAGAGATTAGTGAAACTACTGCAACAGTAATATGAATGTATATTAGAAAAATAATTCTCATTATATTGAATTTATTTAATCATACTTTTCATAAAATAATATTACAATCGAAGACATACATTACATAACATACCTAACTTTAAATAAAAACTTAATCTGAATCATTACATACGAGTACGTAGCCCGCAGAAATTCAAAATTCGCGATGCTTTTTGAACAGACGCACGCTAATACTGAAACTATGGAAGTCATTATTGTATAAATTCGAAAAAATAGCATTTATGCCTTGTATAGTCAGCAATTACTTTGAGTTTCAAATTTCTACTTTATTTTTTATAGCTGTTAGAAATAAATAAGTATGGAATTGATTTAAAAAAAACTTCAAAAATTTGAGGCCTTGTGACAAGATTAAAATTAAAGCTCCAATTTTACATGAATTTTTCTTTACTTATTTCTAAGCCATGTAGGGGTGTTTCCAATATTAAATAAAAAAATACCCAAAATAAGAAACCACCCTAATGTATATTGCATTAATTCACTCATTATTAGGTAAATTCTTTCATCTTAAAGATATATTTTCCATTTCTAAAACATTCAACATAATCACGGCAAATTTACCAATAGCGTGACTAATTAAAACGCCGCTGAGGTTATTCAAATTGTATTCACTACGCTTTGAGAGGGTTTGCTACAGTGGTCGCCATGGAAACTATGAAATCCCTCAATTAAATGCGATTGTAATTTTACACAGTTGTCGCTACGGAATAGACAAAACGTGACATCAAATTCGCTGTGTTTATAGCGGATCAGTATTTGATTTCTACCCTTTGCATCTTCATTAGCAGCAATAAGTCTGTTCAGTATGGTAATTATCTCCTCATAAACCTTAATCTGTTCCCAGCTCTTACAAACAATAGCAATCATCGAGTGCAATTAATCGAAATCTGATAATTTTAATGTCCTGGGAACATCATAAAGCTTCGTATATAATATTAAGGACTCATTGTTACGTTTTGGCAATTAAAGCTGTACCACTAAACATTAGCAGTAGATTATTGCAAAACACGTGAAATTAAATATTTAAATCTGTGCTGGCGCATGATCTGGAAAAGTGGGGAAAATGGAGCACGTGCTTGGTACAAAACTTACTGGAAATAGGAGAATTTTGCTATGTTTTCCATTCCCAAATCTGAATTAAGCTGCAGAAAAATATGATGTTACTTGTATTAATATTTTTAAGCGATTGCTCTTAGTGAAGTAAGCAAATATGGGACATAACAAGACTTCGGGGCAGAAACGGATAGTGACATCATTTTAATATCGCGAACAAAATTTCAATCTTTCCTAATGTTAAAGATCCTTTCACTGTCAAGTAGCACTGAAAGCTGTGATTTTTAAAAGACTTTCTACAGACTTAAATTGTTTTTAAAATTTTGATGTTACTTCAGCTATAGCACACAAAATATCAGTGGACTTTTAAAGGAGAAGGAGATTGTGTTGAGTATTTTTGATTCTGATTGATCGGGTCTAGGGTAACTAAATAAAGAAATTAATAAACAAAAATTATTTTTGTGAACAAAAGATGTAATTCTTCTAAATGCCGCGGAATCTTTGTTTTCCTTTGAAAAAATCGAACAAAAAGATATTTGGTATGCATACAATATTCGTGTATTTTTAGGAAACAGTTCAAACGCATAAAATTTTTCCGGTCACTTTGAAATTTCGAATAGAGCCTAATTTTTAGAATTCTGTAGCCAACTAGGAACTCATAATTGCGCTCAATTTTCCTGTGTGTCAGAGCCTCCCTTACTTTCATTTATATATTTATTAAAATTATATTTAGTGTACGAACGTAAATTTATGACTCAAAACTAGAAATAATTATATTTTTGGACAAGTTACGTTTTGGTACGCCGCATCCCTAGAGTGAAAAGTGAATGTTTTAGGACCTTCCTAAACTGTCGACGCCAAATATCTAAAAAAAGGATGAATGGCCTTCAGTTAGTACTTAAAATGAAGCAAAACTTGTTAATGAAACCAAACTTAAAAAATAGGTCAGTCAAAACAAATTTAAGAAATAATTAACAGTTCTGGTCAGTTTTTCTATTAACCACACTATCCTCTTTGTTAAATAAAAGAAATAATATATAATTTTGTTTAAGCATTATAAGGACCCGAAAAAACAAACCAAAAATAAAAAAAATACTACATAATTTAGAAAAGGATACCTTGGATACGTCAATTTTTCCGAAATAAAATTAAACTGATAGAAACACAAACACACAACAAGAATAAAAAATACCCTTCTCTGCTATTATCTATTTAATAGCGCTTATTCTACGAAAGTGTACTCATTTAATTTAAGTCTTGACAACAACAAAATAAGGCAACATATTCTATAAGTACATTTACTTTAAAATACATACACGTTATACTTTTTAATAGTTTTTCTTATTTCGGTTCAACTTACCATTTTTCATAGAAACTACTGTACGGTGTTAAGCTATAATTTTTATTATCCTGAGGTCTTAAACTACAGTTTCCTACGAAGCGGTACCGTCATATCGCGGCCGTATTATTACGGTGAGTGACGTCACAAAATATTGTTCTACGGAATACCGCGGTAGTGGTTTCTAAGATAGCGGTGATACAGACCGTCACGTAAGATAGCGCTGCCGTCACATTTGTAGCGGTAGCTGTTTACGGTGGACAACTGTTTGTCAACGTTTTTTATAGTCGATAGTGACCGTAGCGGTGCAGACGTGTTTAATTTAGGAAAAAATAAAAAAGGTTTGTTATTTTTTACAATGTTTTGCAAAAAAATATATTTTCTGTAATTTATTGATATTTATAGTGCACCAATGTGTTCGAAAAATCAGGCTTTGGAATGGTCAGGATGAAATATTAATAGATTTTGTTAAAAATCATGAGTGTTTGTATAATGTGCATTTAAGAGATTTTCGGAAGACTCAATTAAAGAATACCTACTTTATGGCATGGAATAGGCAAAATACTCAAAAAAACAGGTACTTTTTGAATTTTTATCACTTTTATTGAATATATTTAATGTTCTTTATAATATTTGTTTTGCCATTCTACAGCACCAGGTCCATTAAAATAAGATTTAAATGTGTCCCGGATTTCCATTGGCGCGTTTGCTGCACGTACATTATTTTGATTTAAAGGAAGTAAATTTTGCGTAGGTAGTGTAAGTTTCTTATTGTTGTCATTTGCTTGTGTCGGAAAAGGTATTTTCGCGTCTCTTAAAATATTATATAAAATACGCGCTTGTAATTAGTTTGTCCGTAGTTTCTGGTGCTGTTGCAATGGGCTGGAAAACTATTCGAAAATACGCACATAGAATACCAAAAGCATTCTCAGTTGTTCTCCTTGCCCGAGATAATCGGTAGTTATATATTGCTTTAGATTTATCAATTAGTGATGTTTTTCTTGGATATGGTTTCATTAAATTATCGTACAGAGCAAAAGCTTCGTCTCCGACAATTACATGTGGCACCACAGCATCCATACTGGGTAAAGCTAGTGGTGGCGGAATTGAATTTGTTGGTCAAATTTGCTTTTTAAGTAAATACCTGCAAAATATGATATCTCATTCAGAAAATTTATATTTATTACAACAATTAGAACCCACCTGCATCTCCTTCTCTTCCGAATGATCCAACATCAATGGCTATAAATTTGTTCTCAGCATCCACAATAGCTAGCATAACCATTGAATAAAATTCCTTGTAATTAAAAAAAGATGAGCCGCTGTTTTTGGGAGCTCTTATTCGCACGTGCTTTCCATCTATCGCTCCTACACAATTTGGGAAATTGCACAGCGACATATATTTAGTAGAAACTTTTCGCAGAATAGACTCTGTTGGCTCCGGTATTATTAAATTAAGCATTTTGTTTACAATGCTATTAGCAATCTGCCTTATTTTGAAACTTATCCACGAATGGGATATCCTGAATTGAAACGCTAAAGATCGAAAAGATTCTACGGTAGCCAGAAATCTGGAAAAAGTAAAATTATGGATATTTCTATTGCAGATACTGAGTGCAGCAAGAGGTGGGCCTACGTAAGAGATTATTATGTAAGACGACGGGGAAAACCAGATACTGGTTCATCTAGTGAAGCAGCTAAAAAGAGATCAGACATGTTATCATTTTTAGATTCTATCCCTTCAAGTAAAAGAAGGTATGTGTAATGATTGTCTATATTTATATGTAAATATATGCAGCATTGCAATGTTTCTTTCAGTACTATTACAAATATTGGTGACACTTACAATATAGAAAACTCTGCCGACGATCTCACTGGGATGAACGATAGGACTGATCAAAATTTTACGGAGGAAATTCAAAATGAAAATGTTCGGCAGCCAGAGAAGCGTCATTTGTCGAATGAAAACAGCACTCCTCAGACCTCTGGAGCAAATAGTAAAAGTGCTGACACATCAGAGGCGACGCCACAGAAACGAACTACTTTATCTTCCAAATTCAAAAATTCTGATGAAAGAATTAAACTATTAAGACAAATAGCTGAAAAACAGCAAGCTGCCCAGGACGAAAATGATTTATTTTTTGCCTCAATGGCAAAAATAGTTAAAAAGTTTCCTGAAAGAGATCAGGCAGAAATAAGAATGCAAGTTGGAAATTTAGTCGGTAATGCTGAAATAGCTTATTTATCAACGTCTAGGTCAGATTATCGATCACAATCACAACTAAGCTATACTTCTTCTTCAAATTCTAGAAATGAAGAGTACTTTTCAGACATTATTTTCTCACCTTCGCCACCAACTGCTACTAAAGTTTTAACAAACAACCCAACCGACTCAAATAACTTCAATGATTCAGACACATTATTTGATTAAGAATATTAAAAAATATCAACTACACTTACATTTTTCATTTATATTATTTTATATGTACACATATTATATATATGTATGAATAAAAATTCAGTTTGTTTATTATTTTTGGTTTTTACTTACTTACCTTAAAAAGAGACAAAATTTGTGTTCAGGTGACAATGGATTCTTCACTCTATTTGATGGCTTTGTGGTAATATCGTCCTTTATATAACTTAATACATAATCGAACAACACAGGAGTCAGGCGAAAGTATTCCCTGAATTTATTCTCATTACTATGTAAATGACGAAACACTAAAATATTATAGGCACCTTCTTGTGTTCGACTTTTAAATAATTTTGATTCGCTGTCTCTTCGAAACTCTTCTTCAGATTCCTCATCTTCTAAGCAAATTAGAACTGCGAGATCAATATAATCCATTCCTGCCGATTGAAATATTCAAACTGACTCCGAGTTCTAACTTTACAACTACTGTCACCGTCATTGTCGCCGTATTTTTGTACACCGTTTTGCTTACGTGACTCACCGTAATAATACGGTCGCTACATGACGGTACCGCTTTGTAGAAAACCGTAGCTTTAAACTTTTTTATACAATAATAACGAAATTTTGATCGCTAAAGTAATGAAAATAAAAATCTCAAAACTGTTGATCAAAGGTCGCCAAAAATGTTCTCCCCCTGTGTTCTATAAATTTGATCAATGGTATCATTTTCCTATCTTCGAAATTTTCCGAGAATTAAATACTATCAAAGACTAAGCTTCTATATAAATAATCGTTTAAATACAACTCTAAAACCAATGAATTTAAACAATTTTACTTATTGCGTACTTATTCAATTGAACAGGTTATAATTTTAAATGTTCCCATTTGTGTGTAATTTCGGTTGTATAAAGATGTTATTTACAACAATGAAACACACAATTCAGTGAAAATGGAGTACACAATTATTTTAGCAACCCCATAACTTAATAATTACGTAAACGGTGAAAATATGGCAATGGAGCAATACGGTTCATTCTGTGAAATATTTACGCAATTTTATTTATTTTCTGGCATTCTGTTGAAGGGAGGAAAGTGGAAACTTCGCAAGCTCATAGCCTGTCAGAATGATTTAAACTGCAATTTAAATTTCCCCAAGCACCTCAGAAAATTGCTGTCATGTTATAGCACTCAAATTGAATTATATAAAGGATACGATGTATAATACAAAGGTACTTGATTTAGATTTTCCTCATGCTCAGTTCAAATTGTTAACCACTTATAAATCCAAATTCTCACTTATGATTTGAAATAGCTACATTAATTAGATTAAATCATGATTAAAATTAACAAATTCTTAGATAAACATCCATTTAAAGATTTTTCATTCGCTCATTTATGAAGAAAATATTTTGCCATCCTAACTTAATTGAATTCGTACTGAAAACATTTAGAAGGAAATAAGAGCCCGTAACTTTTTGCTTATTAAGACTTTAAGGCATTGAAATTTGCATCATAAAGGAGAGTCCAAATGAGTTTCCGTTGTCATTAGATCATAGCGAAACCACGAAATGTTCCCATTGTACTTACACTGCGGACATTTAATGTTGTTTGCATAAAAATTAAATATTTTCAACGAAACGCATATCTATATATTTGTATAGAAAGCTGTTTTGTAACGCCAAAGATTCGCGAACATAATTGGTGTCTCTGTAAAAAGGCATCTCCTTTGGCACATACAAAAGTTCAGAGATTTCAAGTTTTGAAAATTGGATGAGCTAGATCTCATGTTTTATTAATGTTCAATTTGTGACTGAATAATTTAAAAGAGTGATGTCATAGGTTCAATATTAAAATCTTGTCGGCAGCTGGATCTTCTCTCGTCTTCTGGATGTGCCAGTCCAATAGTTGATCGTACTAGTATATAATGGAATGGTATAGAACCAATAAAGCAAAGTTTTTGTGCAAATTAAATGAATAATGTAATTTAATTGTATACTTAATGTAAACTTCTAGGCTATTTGAATGTTTTCACATACTTAGTTAAGGTAATTCTGGCTTGAGCTAGACCTAGATATCTAATCTAATAACAAAACCAAGGCAAATGCATGGAATTGGATGATGTCGAATCAAAGATCATCAAGTACAAGATGTGACAATCTCTACAAGCCCAAAGCTCTAACCCATATAGAATTTCTGGAGTATATAGTAATCAAGGGCTCATACGTGAGAGAAAGACAAAAATTTAGAGGGAAGCGGAACGAAAATTAAAACTACGTTTCACTACCCAGAGCAGCGCACGTTCGAATACTTTGGCCCGCCCTATGTAAACAGCCCGCATCCGTATATGTGCTCAGAGTGTGCTACCTGCCTGTTCCCCATTATCGATTCCAGATTTCCCTATGCTACAACATTGTCTGGGGACGGCTCTAACACTATGCATGCAGAGGCACACAGCGTGTTAAAGATGCATGGTAAAACACGCTGCTTTTTATTGCCTACACTGTAGGTGCCGTAGATGAGAATATTTGCCTGGGTATTCTTGTCTCTTTTGTTCTTATTGGAATTCCGATAAAGCATGGGAAGCAGTAGTTCTTTGCTGCTTTCTCTAATGGGAAAAATTTGCTTAAGTAACTTGGTTTTGAAATATTTGACTCAATGATTTTGAAAAAAAAATCTTTATTTTTAAAATTATTTTATTAAAATAATATGTTGTTACAAGAACGACAGTGCAATCTAATAACTACACTGCGTACCATGCAATTTTTGGCAGACGAGTTTTTAACTCACAATTGTGAGAAGCCTGTTTGACGGACTAATCTGAGGAATGGGAAACACAGGAATTGTAAAATTTTAAATTTTAATAATCTTTTCAAGACTTAAATTAAATGTCCGAACGCAGTACCAATCAATTGTATGAAATAAAACGATAGCAATTCATTCAGTGTGGAGATAAACGAAAAATATTATATGTGAATTAGAAAGATGATACTTGTTTACTATTTTTACATTATAAAATACTTTACTATATTCACCAATAAAAATATTTATAATTATCAAAGTAATTCTAGATAAACTTACTAACACATGAAGTACTATTAACAATAAAAACTATCACCAAAATTCTTATTTTCGGATCAGCTTAGACCCTTTTTACTTACACGTCAACATGCCATGTATACGAACATATTAAGATTTATTCAAATGCATTAACTTCGACTTTTCTAAGCAATAGCAATGTGCTGTAATTAGAAGCCTAGAATGGCTTTTTGTCATTTTCCTCCGATTCCAACGAGTGCTTCGTCCATTAGTTCGTCATCCGTAATGCATGGCGAATTCGAGTGTGGAGATGGCATAACTAATGGTGATGGAGCCGGTGACTTAACAATGTGCAAAGACACCGATGGAGAAGGAGGAAATGTCATCTTTTGTGTTGAAGGCACCTTTCGTAAGGAGGATGAATTAGCTCCTGAACGTTGTTGTTCAGAAGATCTGTTTTCAGATTTCATGCTTAAATCCAACTCTGTACTTTTCGTCATGTCTACTCCACAAGGTGCGGAAGGTGGTCTCATTGCCATTTCATGTGTATGGGGCGCTTGAACTCCAACTGGATCAGAAGGAGACGACCTGATCATAGGCGATGAATTAACAAATGCATTGGCAGAAGGTGAAGCAAATGACGAAAATGTCATATGTGAAGGTGTAGGAGTTGGCGGAAATTGCTTAACCTGATCTTTATGCACCGCCAAAATCGTATCAGAACTTGATGATTTTGGCAAGTGAAAATCTTTATTGAATATAGGACTGGTTTGAAGTGGAGGATAGGAGACTTTTGACAGAAGATTATTGGGCAATGGATTAGAGTTGGACTGAACCAGAGGTAAGGTATACTTAGGTGTATTCTTTGTCATGGTTTCACTAAAACTTTTTGCTATAGAGTCAGTGCTTGATTGAGTAGACCCACTGGACGTTATTGGAGGCGAAGAAGATGGAGCACTTACAGGCGTAGTTGGAGCAGATGTGCTGATTGCTTTTTTTGAATCATCACTGGATCGAGCAGATAACTTTGGAATTTGAAATTTTGTATTTAAGGATTTCATAAATCCTTCCATAGTATTATTTGGTGATGCAAATCGTAAAATTTTCATAACATCGGTAGGATCAGGTCTTGAGACAGCTGGTTTTTCATTAATTGCATTTTTTAATTTATTTGATTTATCTTTCCTAAACGCTTCAGAGAAGGAACTGGAACTCAAATTCTTGGAGGTTGTTGAACTTTTTGACGTCAAATTTCCAGATGAATGAGATTTCTGAAAACTGCTTTTAGTCTGCGACGCAGGTAACGACAATGCCGACGAAGACTTACTTGAATTAAATTGCGGTGCACCTTTTTTTGATGCTGGCCCACTAATTGTACCTGGTTTCAGTCCTGTATGCTTTTTTGGTGACCCGCTGCTACTATGAGATGCTATTTTTGAAAAAGCATTAGGGGATGAGGCCTTATACGTAAGTAGAGGAACATCTTTAGACCGAGTTTTATTAATTGTTATCTTCATTCCATCCAAACTTGGTTTGATCATATATTCTGAGTTAGCATTCATATTTGAACTATTAGACGTTGATTTCAAATTTAAACTACCCGTCGACAATTTCGTATAAGCAGCAGGTCCACTCCTATCGGTTTCAATTTTTTGTGCTGACTGGCAGGCATCTTCACCTGTATTTTGAGCTGATTTCAATTTATCAATTACAGCATTAAGTGAATTTTTTCGTACTTTCGGTTGAGCGGCATGACTAGCCCCACCGGAACTACCACTGCTCGCAGAGGATAATGTACCTATTTCAGGTGTATTTAAATTTTGAGGACCATCTTCAAAATAAGTTTGCTCATTAACTGGTAAAAAAGTTGAATTTAAATCTATTTGTTTTAACTTAACGGTAGTGGACTTAATTTTCGGACTATTCCCACCTAAAGAAACCTTAATGCGATCTTTTTCACGATCTCTCTCTTTATTCGATACTTTCGATCGATCACTTTTAGGACTAAGCGAATTTGTAACGCTCTTTAATGCGGACATGCTAGGCTTTCCAGAACTAGTTGAAGAACCTTGTTTCGGTGAAGTTATACTATACTGAGTTTTTGGATACGCTGTTCCACCTGACAAATACTTAAGACTTGTACAAACCGGTGAACTCTTAGGACTAGTTTTTACATTTGGAGCAGTACTAAAAGGCGGTGATAGTTTTGATGGTACCGAATGTGGAAGTTTAGACATAGAAGATTCCAAAGATAGTTTTCCAGTTGCAGTCAACTGTCGGTTTAGCACTTCCTGCTGTTTAGAAATCATTTTTTCCGGTGGGCCCATAGAAAGATCTTCTTTTTTACGCTTTCGCTTCTTCTCCCCTTTTACCTTGTCTTCATTCCTTTTACCAGAATTCGCCTTTTTATCTCCTTTTATAGAATTTATTGGCGTAATAGTAATTGATGTTGATAAGGGATGATTTGTGGATCCTGTTATTGGTATAATTTCTATTCCAGGACGCTTATTTAAATCAATTCCTGATAAGGGATTACCTTCTCCCGAAACCGGTGTTATACTAATCGTTGATGGCAATTGTTTGTCTCGAGTGTTTGCACTATCTCCTTTTCTAACAATCTCATTTACAGCCATATTACTTCCTTTTAAATCAGAACCTTCTGTACCTTTTAAAGCTAAATTGCTTTCTTGTTCCCCTCTCATTGCTTTTTGAAATGCATGGGTAGCGACTCCTGAATCCGATGTTGGTGTGGAGGTGCCCAAAGAGCTGGAGTCACTATTTTCTAAAAACTGTGGACAATTTATATCAACATTACTCTTTGGGCTTTTACAAAAATCCTCCCCGGTCTGATAACCTTTTATTGCACCGACATCGGTGAAATTCATTTCATTATTTGTCTTCATCGCAAATTGATTCATCATTGAATTCTCGTTTGAAGGACAAAACATATTAACGCTATTCTCAGAAAACGCATCTGAACTATTCATCATAACTCCCGATGAATGAAAAAATTGTCTGTTACCGCCAGGGAAGTTACCATTAATATTCCTCTCATTTTTTGTCTTTATATCGCGCATATCATTATTTCTGCCCCCTAAATCACTCGGACCAAGAGGTAAATTAAAGTTTCCATTTTCCAAACCTCGGTGCGGTTTCAATCTTTCCTGCTCCCAGTATTTTAAGAGCGCTCTAACTGTTATAGGTATGGATAAACTAATTTGAGCTATTTTAGACAACTTAACCGAAATAACATCATAGTTGTTAGTTAAAGAATATACGCGACACATGATGGTCGTTGCGTCGCTCAAATCGAACTCGATTGTTGCCATTGATTCCTCAAATGGATGTTGCAGTGCTACTGATATCTGATATATGGAAATGGCATTCACTTCGACGATTACTGTCGACTCCAAATCTAGAAGCGAACGGCATTATTTAAACATTAAATATTTTTTAAAATATCTTACCTCCCATTTTGCTCTGTGTTCGAACGCAACTGCCTAAAAGCGTGTGAAACAGAGCTTGCCTCTTAAGGACAGAAAGAATTTTCGGCACTTGGGACGGTTCCGTAAAGGGTACGCTTGTTATAATTGAACCCTGCAAACGTATTATTTAATTAATTAACTTGACTTACTCCGAAAGCAAATATTACATTAAATAATAAGAGTGCTCCCAAATACACATGCAAATTGGAATTTATCAAGACCAAGTAATTCCTTAAGGAAAACAGTTCTGTATACCTAAACTCAACTCCTGGAAGCACTTCTAATCTTATTCATCGTCAAATTTTCTTTTTGCTTTAAACAAAATGTGCAAAAATCACTTTATTCTCCTCTGACCAAGTCTACCGGAAAATCCTTACCGGTTTTTCTAACAGATCTCATTAGCCGTAAGTATGGAATAAAATAATTTGACATTTGCTTATGTCATTTCAGTCTACTGTCATTAATCTTCAAAACAACAAAAGTTTCATTACGCCAAAATAATAGCGTCATAGTGCTATAATTCAATGAATGTGTCGAATTTCGTGTGTGAAAAAGAACATTTGCGGCATGCATTGCTTTTCTTATTTCATCAAAAGAAGCCGTTGAAAGTTATCGTTTGCTAATAGAAACTTACGGAGAGCATGCTCCAAGCAGAAAAACATGTGAGACGTGGTTTCGAAAATTTAAAAGTGGTGATTTTGATTTGAAAGACAGTAAACATAGTTTGGGGATGCGGAATTGCAGGAGTTATTGGACGAAGACCCAACCCAAACTCAAAAACAATTGGCAGAAACGTTAAATGTGGTACAAGAAACGATTAACGACCGATTAAGAGCAATGGGAAAATCCAAAAACTAGGAAGATGTGGCACTCAGGAACTGAATAATAGGCAAATGGAAAATCGTAAAACAATTTGTGAAATTCTGCTTGAACGGTACGAAAGAAAGTAATTTTTGCGTTAGACTGCGACCAGTGATGAAAAATGGATTTATTTCGAAAATCCGAAAAGTAAAAAATGGTGGTTATTGCCTGGCCAAGCTGGTCGATTGACTCCAAGGCCCAATCGCTTTGGAAGGAAGACTCTGTGTTTGGTGGGACCAGAGTGGTGTGGTGTATTATGAACTGCTGAAACCTGGTGAAACAATTAATACTGATCGCTAGAAACAACAAATCATAAATTTAAACCATGCGTTAATAGAAAAACGTCCAGAATGGACCCGAAGAGACGATAAAGTGATTTTGTTGCATGACAATGCACCGTCACACACGGCAAAACCGGTGAAAGACGCATTGAAATGTGAATGGTTTGGCTCAAAGGACAAACGCTTTTTTTAGGATAGGATTCATAAATTGCAAGAAATATTAACAAAGTGTGTAGAATCGAATGACTAATACTTTGAATAAATAACTTTCCATTTTCTTAAAAATTATGTTTTTTCATTAAAAAAAACCTGTAAAAACTTTCCGGTACACCTAATAGACTCAAAAACTAATAATCGCGATAAAAACTCTTTTGTAGATAAAATATAGATAATAAAGAATGAATTTAGACAAAACATGGAAAAAGTTCTACGTGAAAAAAAAGATAACAAGTAATGTTCAAATGTGTAAATTGTAGATTGAATAGTAAAGTAAAGATCCCAGTATCTTATTTCTGAATACGATTGAAATAAATTCGACTTAATTCCCATTTTTGAATCATCCGAAAATTCCCATATTCAATACGAATTCGAGTTTCTAACGTTTGTTTTCGTATTTTTAATCGGTCATATTTATTTGACGGATTGTTGTAAGGAATTTGTACGACGATGTAAAATATAAGAAAATTACTTATATTGTCAGTTATAAATTGCTAAACTTTTAAAATAAACCTATGATACAGCAAAAGCAACAACATAGAATTTGAACCTAGGTAATTTCATGGACCCGAATTTAGCCGAAAGCTACAAATTAGCGGCGCAAACATCTTAAGGATGCATTTGGTTGCCACCTCAATGCTAATGCACTGCTTTTAAGAAATCATGATGACTGGAAACAAGTTTGGGCTGACTCTAATGTTCATATTAAAAAAAATTGCGGGTTAATAAGAGAATCAGTGGTACTGGAGGGGGGCAAAAGAACTGCAACAAGTGAAACGAAAGCTCGTAATAATGAGGCGAAGAATATTTGAATATAAAATGTTACTAATATATTCTAACAATTTTTTCTATATACACTAGTGTTTTAATTATCTCTTGTTACTACTACTAAACAAAATATATATGCTATTCTAAGCAAACCCCTTTTAAATTATTTTTATTAACAATAACTGATTCTCACCTTTAATTTTTTATTTTCCGTGAAAAAGTAGCAATGGTTCTGGTCCGGAAGAGTAACAAATAGCCCCCTGGAGGAGTGTTGCATCTGACCATCCGACGCCGTTTGTACTATATGTTGCATAATAGATGTTGAGACTTTAGGGTCCCAAAGACTACTCTCGGTGGAATGAGTAATTGTTTGTCGTAGGGCATCACACACAGGCAGTGGCTTGTTCAACCGCAAAACGAATGTGGCAGGCAAAAGTGTCGAGTTCGTCGATGTCATCGGGGAGTATATGGGAATGCTTACTCCTTGCGGATCGGGATTGAATGAGACTGTTGGCAAAATCTGTAGCTTATTCGCGGATGACGCCTCCAAATTCACAGTAACACTCATGCCAATATTCTTAGTTGCAATCAAATCAAGAGTCAGCGGTAGCATTGCTTTCGTCTCTAAATTTAGGAGATCGTAGGGATGGACGAAATAGGTCAATTTCATGGGATGACCCCCCCGACGTTTCTGCACAATGCCCACGCTTGATGCCATCAGCATCGTCTGAGTGTCCTTATGGAAGTTTTGCATAGTGAAAAGGTTGTAAAGATCAGTCTCCATCGCCTGAAGGGCGACGAAAGCCTTGCTTTTCACCTTAGGCTCCGCATTTAATTGATAAATTGACGAGAGTCCTTCCAGCTGGACAGTAAAATCTGTGAAATCGCTATTTAGCAAACAGTTTACCAGTTCGCTGCAAGACTGCTGTTCAATCTGTGAGTGTGAATTGAATGAAAATTTTAAATCAAGCTCTGCAGCACTATAGAAAGATATACCTTGCATTCGTGGTGAACCTTGACGTCACTCAAAGTACCGTTGTGATCAATAATTATTTCCAGGTAGAACATGTCAGATGATATGAAAAGACCGGAAGTGTCCTCCATAAATTTGAGGCCCAGCTGTCTGGAAAGGCTCTCCAGTCGCTCCACCAGTCCCTGACGAGTCGTAACCTTGATGCAGTGCTGCATGCTGTCCAAACATTTTTGGAGGTTTGACTTTTCTACAGCGTCCAAGGCGTAGCGTTTCTCCAGCATGGACATTCGCATCGCCTTTGAAAGCTCCTGGAACGTCTTGTGCTGATTCGAATGCGACCGCAAACGCTCCATGAGCAGCTCCCGCTGCCATTGTTTATTTTTTTCACTTGATCCTAAAGCTCCCACTGGCTCTGCGTTAAATCTCGAATTAGAAAGTCAGTTCTGGTAACATAACTCAGATAAACTCACCACTTGCCTTAGAACTAAGCGAACTCATAATTTTACAACAATTTCGCACACATTTGGGAGAATTTACATCACTTCACCGATTCAACTAAGCCAAACCCCCCAAAATTGTGCCCGAGGCAAAATCTAGCCAAATGACATTTACGTGCAGCAGCTCCCTCACGAAAACACGCTCCGCCCGACGGCCGACGCAAAAATGAAGATCGGGTGAGTTGAGTACTGCCAGATGGATTTTAGTTCAGTTGTATAACACTTTCTATTCAACAAGAAAAGATTTAAGCGCTATCTTTTGAAACAGTTTTGTAAGCACTTATTTTTAAGTGAAGAGAAAATTAAGAAATTTACATTATAATCCCGAACGAAAACTCGCTTTTAATGATATTCTGTAGAAGCATACTATTACTGACATATAGCTATTACTCAGAATTTGTAATTATTTACCCAGAATTTATAATTAAAGCAATTGTTAAGTTTTCATGAAAAATTTCAGTTTTGGAAACAGGGAAAAGTCCGCTGATGCCGTTTCTGGTGAATGGTGCTTGCAGAATTAACAGCTGTTGTGCTTAGCTAAAAACTTGCCAATGTACAAAACGGCGCATTGTCCTAATCTAAGAAGATCCATCATTTGTTCTTCCAAAAATCTGGCCTCTTGGTACTTATGATTCAATACTCTTTGTTAATTGTTAGACTTTTCAAAAGTTTTTCATGGTGGACAACATATTTACACAAAAAAAAAAAAAAATTGTGAAAAAATATTGATGTCTCTCTACAATGAGAAAAGATCCATTATCACAATTCTGAAAATGTCCTTGGATACTTTCTAAATATTTGAATTGGAAAAATGTTGTTTTAGAGTGATTCAATGTTGGAATAGGACGAATATTATCAAATAAGCTTTTTAAATGATTAACTTTGATGAGAAACTTTTGAGTTTTGATTAAGAAAGTCCAAGAAGTCTTAAAGACTGCCCAGAGAGTAATTCAGCAGGTGTTGCAACAAACTCTTCATGAAAAACTCTTCTTAATCCAAGTAAAATTGTAGGTAAAGTATCAGAACAGGAATCCGTTTCATATGTCCTGATGCCAGTCTTTAGGGACCTATACCATCTTTCAACAAAACCGCTGCATTGCGGATGATATGGAGTGGTGCGATTATGTTTAAAACCTAGTAATTTAGAAAGCTCTTTAAATAGATAGGAATATAATAACTATAATTTTGGGAACTCCAAGCCGAGAAATCCATTCTCTAAAGAGTACTTTAGCTTAACTTTACGAGTTTCAGCTGAAATATCAGCCATGGGTATTGCTTCAGGCCATCGTGAAAAGCGGTCGTTAATTGTGAGGCAATACCTGAAACCGTTTGATGGAGATAGAGGGCCGATAATGTCCATATGAATCGTTTCGAAACGTGAAGAAGAGATAGGAAAAGTGCCAAAAGAATTTTTAGCATGACAAGAAATTTTATTCTTTTGATATAGGAGGCAAATTTGGCTCCAATTATTGATATCTTTATTAATGGACGACCAAAAATATTTAGAAGTTATAATTTTATTAGTCGAGCGAGTGTTAGGAAGAGATAAGTTATGAATTTAATTAAAAATTTGACGGCGGAAATATTCCGGGATTAAAGGTCGAAAGCGGAAATCCTTAACTTCACTACACCCAAGAACAGATCATTTAGAAAATTTGTAAGAATAATTTTCTATGGCGTGTTGAAGCTGACTATCAGTTTTTTGAGCTATAGCAATAGCTTCAAAATCTATCGAAGTCGGTAAATGAAATTCTTCCACAAGTGATAGGGTGTTATCATTACCAGCTATATGTTGAATATCAGTAGTGAACTGACCGATAAAATCCAAGTGTTTTGCCTGCCTTGGTGAAGCTTTATCAGGATTTTGTTTAAATGCAAAAATCAAAGGTTTATGATCTGTGAATAAAGTAAAATGTCTACCTTCTAATCTTCCTTTGTAAGCAGCTAATAATTCACGGTCATAAGCACTGTACTTTGTTTGTGCAGTACTTAATTTAGTGGAAAAGAAACCCAGAGGTTGCCAAGAATTATTGACTCTTTGATTTAAAGTATCGCCAATTGCGGTGTCAGAAGCATCGACAAACAAACCTATATGGGCGCTAACGTTTGGAAAAGCCAAAAAAGTGATTTCAGTTAATTGGGATTTTATGTTTTCGAAGGCTTTGACCGAATTGGGTGATGAATTAACTTTTTTGGAACTTTCCTTCTTATTCCCAGAAAGATATTTATTTAATAAAATTTGATGCTCGGCAGCATGAGGTAAAAAGCGACGATAGAAATTCACCATGCCGAGAAATTGTGTAAGATTCTTAACAGTTGAAGGAAGTTTAAAATCTGAAATGGCTTTAATTTTTTCAGGAAATGGTTTAATACCATCAAAGTTGATAAAATGACCGAGAAATTTCACTTCTTCTTGCATAAAATTATATTTCTCTGTGTTAATTATTAACCCATGATCCTGTAAGCACTGAAAAATTTGTTCTAAATGACTTAAATGTTGTTCTTCGGAGCTTGAAGCTACCAAAATATTATCCAAATATACAAAACAAAACTCTAAATCCTAAAGGACTGAATAAATAAATCTCTGAAAAGTTTGTGTGGCGTTACGAAGACCAAAAGTCATTCGAGTAAATTCGAAAATACCGAAAGGAGTACAAATAAATGTTTTCGGAATGTCTTCAGGTTCTACAGGAATTTTGGTGATAAGCCTTAGTCAAATCCAAAGTAGAAAATATCTTACAATTTTGTAAATGACAAGCGAAATCGTGAATTAATGAGATTGGATAACGATCAGAGACAGTTACTAAACTCAAACACCTATAATCGCCACAAGGTTTCCAATCCCTTTTAGCTTTCAGCGCCATATGCAATAGTGAAGACCAAGGACTATTAGAGGGTCTACAAATACCTTGATTCAACAAAAATTCAAATTCCTTTTTTGAAATTAATGATTTTTCAGGAGATAAACGCCGAACTTTAGAAAATATGGGTTGACTTGTAGTTTTAATTTAATGAATTATTAAATGTTTTAACAGGTTTTGTAAAACCGGAGTAAATGGTGATATTCTGGAATTCATGAAGTAATTTTTGAATATCCCTATTTATTAAAGGTTTTATTAAAACAGATAAAGTAGAGGAAGGACCTCTAAAAAGATTACCATTTAAAGTAATATTAGTTAAAGGATCTATTAAAACTCTTTTAGATAAATTCACTATTAATTTGAAATGAAATAAAAAATCTGCACCTAAAATTGGTTTTTCAGCGTCAGCAATTAAAAATTACCACTGAAATTTTCTTCGTAAACCAAGATCCAAAGTTAAAATTTTTATTCCAAGAGTTAACGCGAGTTTTGGAATATTTTCGACGATTAGATTTTGTGCAAATCGATTAGGAGAGCGATTTCATAACTAATGTGATGTGATGGAACAGCAGCTTGAAGAGCGGCCACGAAGTTTTAATGATTTAAGTTCAAGAGAAATACGCTGATTCAATCTGTAAATTTCCGAAATTAAATTTATTAAAATATTGTTATTATTATTGATATTTTGTGACGAAAAGGCAAAGGCCGATGGTTTTTTATTAACTTCAAAAATTTTGTCCGCACAGTTAGCTAATTCAGAAAGATACCCATAGTTGCAAGATAAAATTGCTCTCATATAATCCGGATGAAGTTGTAGCCAAAGAGTTTTCAAAACGTCGTCACTAAATTTACCATTAGATAAATTTTTCATTTCTCTAAAGCATTGCGAAGGAGATCTATCTCCCAAAACGATATCACATAGTAACTTATTCAATTTAGATGTCTCGCTGTCTGAAAGAGGAGATATTAACGCCGTTTTTAATTCGGCCGACACGAACCAGGATTCTTTAGTAAGTCACTAAATATAAAAACTAAACTCTCGTCCAACGCAGAGAGTGGTTGTATTTAGCCGCTTCAGATGAAATCCTGGCAAGCTCGAATTGTGCTTAGAGTGCCACATGTTTTGAAAATTAAAGTTACCTCTGGCCAACTTACTGTTCTAATGTGCTATTCTTTTATGAATGCTTAATCGAGTATTCTTTGGTCTGAGACTTTTGATTTTCAATTTTAATTTTTATCGATTCAAGAAAATCTATTCTAAAATAATTGTAAAATATAAGATATTTGTTTACTGCTACCAAGCCAAGCTTTCAACTGTGGATAATTGTACCGGGTTAAATTACTATCTTTATTAAATTAATATAAATTTCCAAATAATTAATAGGGTTATTTTAATAAAAGACAAATTTCATTGTTTATATAATTTGTTTCAAAATATCAACAGATTCTTCATATTTTTAATTAATTCTTTTTCAAATGCCGCTAGCCGTTACATAAATACCTGAGAGCACAATTTTATCCAGTTTTACGGCATGAAAGCCGGGATAAATCGATGCGTCACGATTCGCACCGAGTACTGTCAAATAGTCATCGAACACCGACAAAACAGAACTCATGGCGCCACGAGAACCCCCAAGTTCGTTGTCAAAAATCTCATCGAACGCGTTCAATGTTTCTCGGTGCGAATAGTGCCGCCACGGGGCTTGTCAATGTTATTCAAAAAACACTCCTTATATCAGCACGCTTCGCCTGACGCAAACTAACATCGCATTCAACGTGTTAAAGAAATTTGTGAGTGCTTAAACTAAATATATAATTTATTTCTATATTTCTTAATGATAAATAAATAAATTCTTCATACTATTTTCACTTAATTCTCTTTCTAATCCCGCTATCGGGTACATTAACTGCTTGACAATACTCCCAGCAGAAAATTCGGCTTAAATTGTTGCGCGGATTTGATTTCAAATAGTAAATATCTACCTAAAGACTTTAGAACAATTTGTGGCTACCAGACTTGTTGTCAAAATGCTCGTCAAAAATATTCAGAGCACCTCATTTCATTACTGACTTTTTCTTCGAACAGACTTAATTGCTCAATGATGACCAACAGATTGTAATGACCTTTTGTGCCACAACTTTAAATTTATATGAGCATTTACGTTAAATATGAACATTATGCAAAGGCAGGACCAATGATTTTTATATTTACCTCTCAATAAAAAAAGGTTTCATTCCAGAAATGTTTGACCGGTAAGTTATTTGATATTTGATGCTCCATTTAGGAGCATTTGATTTAAGTGCACAAGGTGTATTTGAAAATTGAAATATACCACCCCTGCTTTAATTTTTTAAACGAAGGAATTCTGGTAAACATGTAAACGGAGCTCAATTTTCGATAAGTTGCACTGGAATTCGTCTAAAATTGGCATATGGAAGGGAAGTGAGAACGGCAGCCATTTAGATTTTGTAGTGTGTAGTGGGTGCCGCGTTTTACCTAAACTGGTTGAGAAGAGATTCTTATATACATAATTCCCTTTTAAGCATGAGGAAAGTTCTTAAATGTGCGAGCGCTTTAAAAGGTAAGGTTTTTTAGACCATACATAAGTTTTAGGGAGGCGTTAGTCCGTGCTTTAATAAGCTGTGATCAAATATTCTCATAAAGTAATTGTTTCTGTGTAGCCACATGTATTTACTTTAATAATTGCAAGGCCCGTACTAGTTAAAATGCTTCCAAATGATATTCGATTTACTGCCAAACTCGAAATGTTAATCTCAAGTTTATAATAGTTAATTAAAAATAATAGTAGTGAGAAAATAATTAACCATACGCGTTTAAATAGTAAAATTTATAGAATAAAATAAATACGAAGTGCATTGACAGCGATAGAGATTGTAGTTGACCCATTATATAGTTTTTGATATTATATACATTTGAAAAATTAAAGTTCGAAACAACATTGCATTTCAAATATCAACTAAATTCACTGAACAAACCTTTTTTTTTGTGAGGCAATATGTCTTTTTAAATACTTTCTGGTGAAACAAATCGATTACAATTACCTTTTTTTATCTCCTTTAATTGGCCTACCTATGATGAAATAATGTTTAATGAATCGTGATTACGTTCTAACATGCACTACCAACTGATTAAGAATTTTCATTAATTTAATTTCTTAGTTTGAAAACAAATTAGTAAAGTCTTCTGTAAAAATTGTAGGGAGTTGGATTGGATCGACACCGGAACACCGGCCTAATTGATGTAAGTGAATTTTTTATTATTATTAATAGGATTTTTTTTATAAATAGTCTCTACTATAATTACTATGATGAAATAACGTCTTATGAATAATGATTACTTTTTAACATGCACTACCAACTGATATTTTCAATCCGTTGTAATAATTCTAACTTTATTAGGGGAAGAAATTAATGAAAAATTAAAAATTGCAGGAAAGTTATCGATTGAACAAAAATAAAAATCAGCGGAATGGAGGACTCCATTATTAACCGATCCACCTAGTAAGTACATTGATTTAATAAAGCTTATTACTATATTTTCGTCATGTAGGAGACATTTGATATTAGATTTTTCGAATGATGATATGTAAGTGGGTTTCGTTAAATATATATATATGAAGAGGATGATTAAAACTCCTTGGCTGTTTGAAAATTTAAACAAACAAAGAAAAAAATATAATTTTTAGTTAAATCTATCAACAACATCAATACGAATTAAGGGAGATTTACAAATTAATTTAATATCTTAGTTTGAAAACACAAATTACTAAAGTCTTTTGTAAAAATTATAGGGAACTCATGGATTGGATCGACTATGGTTAGTTAAGGCATATTCGGAACACTGGCATAACTGGCTTACATGTAAGTGAATTTTTTGTTATTCTTAGAATAATTAGATAAGATAGATATATTAATAGAATTTTTTTACAAATAGTCTGCTCTGTACTTGCTATGATGAAATAACGCCTTATGAATCATGATTTCTTTTTAACATGCACTACCAACTGATATTTTCAATCCCTTGCAATAATTCTAACTTTATTGGGGGAAAAATTTAATGAAAAATTAAAAATTGCAGGATGGATTGAACAAAAATCATCAGGAGGACTACAATATTGATTGATCCAACTAGTAAGTATATTGTTTTAATAAAGTTTATTAGTTTAATTTCGTCATGTGGGAGACATTTGATATTAGATTTTTCGAATGATGATATGTAAGAGAGTTTCGCTAAATATATATATGAAGAGGATGATTAAAACTCCTTGGCTGTCTGAAAATTAAAAAAAAAAAACAAACAAAAATTAAATAAAAGTTAAATCCATTAGCAACTCCAATACGAATTAAGGCAGTTTTGTTTTCTTTCCACCTAGTTAATATCCCGGAGACTGGTATCAACGGATTTGGACATTTTGTACGTTTGTTTCGGTATTATTCCTTGGAGAAGAAGGACAACTCCTTTCGAGTTAGGTGGAAACGAGTTTAATAGCTGAATTGAATGTCAAATTTATATATATATATGAGTGATATACATGGCTTTTATTGAAAGTTCATCTCCGAGACAAAGAAATAAATATTGTAACGTTTTAATATAAAAAAATTAAATGCTACTTAAACTTTTATTTTACTTGACGTGTTTGTATAAAAACATGCTTTTACCTTTAATTTTGAACATTTGTACTGCTTTTCCTCTAAACAATTTTCGAAAAAAATAATTTGTAATTTAAAAAAAAGCAAAGAATTCTCGTTATTATATAAAACATGTGATAGGTCCTGTAATTTTTTTCGTTATTAAAATAGTAACTTATGTAATAAGATTGAAATGTTTCTATTTAACACCCGCTATGAATAATAACTCTCCAAGTAGCTTAAAAAAAGTATTTAAATTTTCTTTTTGACAAAATACAGTCAAGCTTTGATATTTACTTACATATATAAACTACAAAAAGCTTCACACACCGCATTTACAGCACTGTCACCTTGTTCTGAAATCCGAACGAAAAGAGCTTACAAAAGCTTTTGATTTAAAATTCCTAATTTGTTCGTTCCCATCGAATAATTTTTACGTTATGGGCCGAAAGGCTTAGGTTCGGAATAGGGGAAATGCGCCGATTCGAATAAAATTTTGCAGGAGCCTTCCGTCTAAAACGAAAGGATATGAAAGAAGTTTTTGTCACTCGGCTATAGTTTCCGAAATATTCAACTTTTAATTTTGAGATATCGTCAGGTAATTACATTTTAATTAATATTTTAATTATTCTTTGTCTATTTGTGATTTGTAAACTTAAGTGCGCGCTCGGGAAATAAGCCGGTTAGTGATAAAATTATGCGGGAAAGGAAGAATTGCGGTGTAAATATTCAACTTTTAATTTTGAAGTTGTCTCTTGTATTTCGTTGGCGCCGTGCTCCTATACTGCGTGCATTAGTTTGATCTTCTTTAGAAAAAACTATAAACAAATGATAAAGAAAATAAAACTCACACGTTGTTTATGCTCGAATTCCAGTGGAGCACTTCAAAAAAATTATAGGACCAGGGAAGCGTTTAAATTACCATTGAAAACATATTTTATCGATTTATTTCATGTTGTTTTCATTAAATTCATGAAAAAAGTTGAAACACGTTGCTACCAAAGATAGAAATATCAGGTAAACGTTTAAGTCAGCGTTCAAAAATTTTAATACTTATTTTATCGATATATTTCACGTTATTTTCATGAAATTTGTGAAAAAAGTAGAAGTGCACTGTGATTGTTACCACAGACATACTTATACGATGGACCGCTCAAATTGTCTCAAGGGTCCGCCAATTTGACAACTGCTGCCTGAGATAGACGATATATATACAAATATATATATCTCTGTCTATTTTTATCGCATTGCATGGATGGATTGGTTCCGCAGATTTTTTGAATGCTGAAAACAATATTTGTGGAACAAAAATTTATAAAATATTTGCTTTAAATTCAATGAATGTTAAGGATTGCCAGGATTACCAATATTTTCAAGAATTTGTGATTGATAAATTTAAAGTCATGACAACGTTGTAATACAGACATAGTATTAATAAATGCAATTGACTGAGCAGTTATTGCGTTTTAATTAAAGAATTTCGAAATAAAAGCAAACTTTTTCAATCTTTTGAGTGCCAAATTTAAAAGCTTCCAGAAATTGTTTATTCACTTGACTGAAAGTGAAGAACAAAATCTTTAATATTTTAAAATGAATTGTTTAGCGATTTCTCTGGCGATTGATTTAATTTGTTTTGTATACTATTTAAAAACGATTGATTCGCTATTTCGAGTCCAGAATTTTGTTACGTGTAAAAACATAAAGTTTATAAAATATATACATATATACAATTTTAAAATGATTTGATTAAATTGTTTTTATTATAAAGGTAAATAAAGAACATAATGGATGAATAGACTCTTGTATCGTGCCAGTATGCTCTAATGCATAAGAGACGACGACACCAGACTATGTCGCGAAAAATCATAAATTGTTCTGTATTAGAGAAATTGTTGGTCATTTGATAGTTTTCCATAGAATTGCCAGAATATCTGTAACGGCAATTCAGCGTTCTGAAATATCTCTGACATTATAGAACGCAAATCGAGCTGGATGCTCTATTTATAAGCAAGAGTGTTAATTCGAATAAAGGCTGGAAGTAATTTTCGTTTTGTATAAGTTACTATTTCAAAAGGCCTGACAAAAAGCCGAACATTCGGAATTTTGAGTATAAATAAAGTAATAAATCCCACGCGCAACATAGGGAGGCGTGGACCGTCCCCCCACTCGCCCGCTTGTCTCCTGATTCGCAGTGTTATATCAATTACATCATAAGTAGGTTAATCGCTTATTTGGATGCGTTATATTGAGACCTGAATATAGAGGCCATTCTGTCACGCCTATACTGCCCTTGAGCGAGTCACTGATTTAATACTTGTTACGAAAGTTGACAAAGTTAGCGCAATCGATTTAATGCTTGTGTTTTATTTTTAAGTAATTTAATGCGAAATTTAAACATTCATTCAAAATGCTTCCATCTAGTTAAAAAATCCGGATGGATGTAACCCTAGTTTTGTGACTTAAAAGCATTAAATAATCCGATTGGAAAACAAATACCAGGTGCGGCGGTTATCAATTCTTAATTTTTAAAAAAAAATAAAACTTGTATAATTTACAAGTAATGTTAATAATCTTTTATTCAAAATATTTGCCATCACTTGCTACAAATTTCTGCCACCTATTAGGTAAGTTGCGGATACCCTTTCAGAAAACTTTTAATTTTTTGAGGTGATCTAGTCATCGATCCATTATTCGACGTCGCTGCACGTAATTGCTAAAGTGCTGCCTGAAAATTGCGTGTGTCATTGATGAAAATAAATAGTCGGGCAGGGCCAAGTCTGATGAGTAAGGCAGGTAGGGTAAAAATGTTCAAGTGCAGAAATGGTGTATTTTACTACTTTTGCTGTATGCGATGGGACGTTGTTGCGCTGCAAGATTATTTTCCGGTGTCCTTTGGCCCATTGTGACCGTTTTTCGATAAGTGCATGGTTCAGTTATCTGCAGCGATCGGTAGTTACTGTTTCACCTGCTTTCAGAAGTGCTTTGTTTTTTTTTGTCTCCCTATGGCCTTCAAACGTTTGCGGATGGCTCTCTATGTAACATTAAGCTGCTATACCATCTGCTGTAGAGTTTGCGCGCTATCTTCTGTCAAAAAAGCCTCTAACTCTGCGTCCTTAAATTTTTTTGGTTGCTCAGGACGCTCCTACTACTTTTAAAACGTTTAAACCACATCTCACAGGTGTTAATGTGTGGAGCAAAGTCACCATATGTTTCGACGAGCAAGCGTCGGCTCTCTGCTGCAGTTTTTTTCTGATTATAGAACAAAAGCAATGCGGGCCGCAAATGTTTAGACTTATTTCGCTTGACACACAGAATAAAGAGTTCACTTCTAAGAAAAATAACGTACACCGTGCGATAACCTATTGACAGCTCTACGAAATAGCACATACGCCGAATTGACAATGTACATATACTTCAGTGACGCCATCTGTTAACAAAACCCACAGGAATTAAGTTCTACACCTAGTAAAATCGTCGAACTCGATGATCCTGTTAAATTGTAACCCCTTTTTTCATTTTTTTATCTAATGAGCATAGATTATGAATATTTTAAAAGAATTTTGATCGCTTCAAAATGTAAACAAAAGTCAATCCCGGCGGTTTTCCTTATCTTACCCTAATATGTCCTATCCTTGCATTGCTAAGAAAATAGCCAACGACAACAACATCTTAACTCGTCCATCGCAGGCAGTTGATTGTCAAATTGGCGGACGCTTGATACAGGAGATTAAGCGGTCCATGTATACAGAGCCATTTTTAGTAGTTATTTTTATCATCATCTTTTTACTTTTCCAACAAGGTACAACATGCCCAGGTTAAATAGAGACAGAAAAAATCTGTTCCTTAGAAAACCTTAATTGGTATCTTACTGTTTTATTACCCTGTAATTGCAAAAGTCGTAAAACGAACAAAATGTCTTTAAAAATAATCGGAAATATTTCTTTAGCATAAACAGGTAAATACTTTTAATTGTTGCTGCTGAAAAATCATAAAAAGGTTAGTGAAATTTATTTTATTGTCGTAATAAGCTTGCAAATCCCTGAAATGAGTGTGAGATAAGACGCAAGATAATATAAGGTCAATGTTCTAGCAACACGATTGAGCACCAGCACATGTTGGTAAGACTGTGAAGGTAAAATTAAATGAACAATTTCCTGAGCGCTGGATTGGATGAGGTGGACCGATTCCTTGGCCTGTTAGATCTCTATTGAAATATTTCTTATGAGGAACGTGAAACATGAATTTTACTGAAGTCAAGTTTCACATTCATACATCTACAATGGACCGCTCATGTACACGATTTCCTATGGAAGCGGACAGTGCGATTTTTGTTTCTTTCGCTTTCAGGCAATAAGTAAAATGACTTCAAATTAACGTTCTATAATGTCAGAGATATTTCAGAGCGCTGAATTGCCGTTATAAATATTCTCTGACTCCCTGGAGAACTATGAAATGGCCAAAAATTTCTTTAATACAGCCCAAAATATGATAATTTCCGTGCGACGCAGTGTAAGAAACCACAGTCTGTCTCTTTTGCATTAAGGAATCAATTTCAGAGTCAATTTCTTCTTTTAATGTCCTTAATTTATAATAAAACAATTTAATCAAATCATTTTAAAATCGTATACACATATTTTAGGAACGTGCAGATTTTCATATACTTTTACACGTAATAAAATACTGCACTCAAAATATCGAATTAAATGTTTTAAAATTGTTTACACCAAATTACGAATTAAATCAATCAGAAAAATCGCTAAACAAATCGTTTTATTATATTAAAGATTTTGTTCTTTGCTTTCAGTCAATTGAATAAACAATTCCTGGCAGCTGTTAAATTTGGTAGGCTAATTACACAAATTTAGCACTTAAAAGATTAAAAAGTTTGTTTTTATTTCGAAATTCTTTAATAAAAACACAATAATTGTTCAATCAATCACAATTAATAGTAATATGTATGCATTACAACGCTTTAACGACTTAAACTTTTTCAATCACAAATTCTTGAAAATAATGGTAATCTGGCAGGGAAAAAGTTTTAAAAGCATTTTTATGTATTAATAATAATTTTATTAACATTGAATTTAAAGCAAATATTTTATAATTTTTTGTTCTATAAATATTTAAATTCAAATATTTTAGTCAGCATTCAGCAATTCCGCATTCAAAAAATCTGCGGAATCGACCCATCCCTGCAATGCGATAAAAATAGACAGCGATGTATAAATTTGTATATATCTTCTCTCGTCTATCTCAGGCAGTAGTTATCAAATTGGCGGCCGTCTGAGACAGGAGATTGAGCGGTCCATTGTGTATGTATGGCTGTGGCCCACCACCCAGAGCAGCGCACACTTTCGAATACGTTTGGCCCGCCTTTCAAAATACACAGTGGAAAAATGTAAACAGCCCGCATCCGTATATATGCTCTGAGTGTGCTACCTGCCTATTTCCCATTCTCAATTCAGGACTTCCCTATGCTGGAACATTGCCTGGGGACGGCACTAACACCAAGCATGCAGAGACACACAGCGCGTCCGACAGTTTGGCTCGCTTTTAAAAATGCGTGATAAAAAAACGCTGCATTTTATTGCCTACACTGTAAGTGCTGTAGATGAGAATGTTGGCTGCCTATTCTTATCTCTTTCGTTCTTATTGGCATTTAGATAAGGCATAAGAAGCAGTAGTTTTTTGCTGCTTTCCCTCATGGGAAAATTTTCCCCAGGCAGTTTTAGAATTTGCATATGGGTTAGAGCTTTAAGCTTGTATAGAGAGTGTCACATTTAGTATTTCATGATCTTTGGTGGCTGGATACATCAGCAAAGAGCAAGTGACAGTTCTCCAATTTAGCCGTCAACTTCGTTTGCTTCTGTCATAGCGTTGAGTCATACAGCTGATAGCCTGTAGCAAATTGAAAAATTTGTTTTCCTTTTTAACGTGTGTAATTTATCGATAAAAGCCGCAAAAACGGGGAACGAAATGTCTGTCTCGGCAATGGAAAGTATCCTTTTAAAATTAATCCAGTAGAAACTTCGGCAGTGCTGGATTATTTGGTTCCTATGGGCTTTGAATTGCTGCTGACTCAAAATTATTTGGTAAAATTCTAACCCGCAAATGAAGCAAACAGAATTCATGGATTCAAGATTTTAGAGATTATCGTACTCGTTGGAGATGAAGAAAATGCAAATGATCATAATTTCCGTGCAGAATGCACGGTAGAGAGTAATTTATCTAAAGTTTATTTAATATAGAGCCTTGCGAATTAACGCAAATACAGTTTGTGACCTTGGCAATCCCGAGTTTCAGGTGGGTAAAATACTTCTTCGAAGAAATCAATTTTTCATGATTCACAGAAATTTGCAATAAGTGTAAGGAGTAACAGTTTCATTACTTGTTCTGCGTAAATTTAAATGAATGCTGTATTATTGCTAATTATTGTATTTTCTCTTATTAAGACATCTGATTTTTTGGAGTAATTTCATTTTGCTTAAAGTCGTTTAGTAAAGTTGAAATCATTATTTACGCAACGTGCCAATGTTTACAAAAGTCGTAGAAATTCATAATTTTACTAATGTATTAGCGTATTCATAGACATTTTACAAATATAAAAGTGTCGTCAAAAATATTCTTTTACGTGCCCAACAATTTTTGTTCTAAATACGCTAAAACAAATTTCTTAATGTCTTAATATCTGTTAGAAATGGGAATAGATTATCGATTGACGAACTAAAAATTTAAACTGCAGTCCGCAGGCCACATGTCTCAAAACAAAATTTTATGAATGGGTTACAATAAAAAATATTTTTCTTGGGAAATATTATTGTAATTCATTAAAGTTCTGTAACCTTTAAAAAACAAACGTCTGTGCAGTGGCATTTCTCAAAATAATGTGGCAATCTGAAACCTCCTCCCGATCGATTTTAGTTTTTGAGTGTTAAACTTTTATATAGATAAAACTAAATCGATTTTTATTTTTTGCTATATATTGTTTTTTTTTTTTTTGTTGACTTAAGAATTTTCACGCCAAACAATTTGGATTCAGGAAAACAGGTTTTTATTTTTTTGCGTTTTTGGCAGTATAGATTTTTTAAAAATTATTAAGATTCTAGATTATCATTCAGAATGCATAGAAAAATAGAAGAATCAACAACATTCACTTGGTAAAACAATAAAATTCATCATACGTATGTAAATATTAATATAAATAGTCCTATGGAGGCCTAATTCAAATTTTATTTTATATTTGTCCTACTTTTTTTATTAATCGCTAGTTCGTTAAACAGTGTTTTGGTCCTTTGTATATTATAGAATTTTGTAGTTCTGCTATCATAATGAGTAGGGAACTTAATGTTAGCTCTCAGAAAAAATAGCTGAACGGTAGTAAAGTGGGGTAGCACTAGTTATACAATAATTTAACGTTCTAGAAATTAAGTTGATTACGAATACTCCTTTGAAATCTCGAGTTCTTTGCGATCTTCTTACATTGTAATTTGCATCTGCATGGTCCTTAGAGTTCCCGCACACTACGATTGAATGTTCTTTCATTGTAAATACACATTTTCCCCTTCCCAGAACCAATTTCTTAAAGGCATACCAAATACCACCAATCTCACCGACTTCATTCTCGTACGTTGTGCGCTTTGGAAAACAGTGATGATGTCATCGGTAAAAACTCACATCAAATAATTTTATTGAAACTCAGCAGTCTTGGCTTTAATGAGAATTTCTTTCTTGGATGAAGATGTTGTGTATTGATCATCGCCACTACAAAGTTCTATTCTTCAATTTTTTCATAGCAAATTTCGGAGTGTCTCAAGTTAACCACTGAGGTCCATTGATTTTTATTGTGGCTATTAATTATTTTGAGTATTTTTCAAAATCCCTACTTTTGCTTATCAAATCAAATTAATTAAATCTAATTAGGTTCCACTAAAATACTTTGTAAATTTCCTTAATGCAATTTGTTTAGAACATCTCTTTAACCTAAAATTTGCGGTGAAAGATTTAGAAAGGAATTCCAAGAAATGTGAAAAAGAGGAGAAATTGGAACGAGCGAAAGCGAAGAAAGCTATTCAAAAGGGCAATATGGATGTAGCAAGAATACATGCCGAAAATGCAATAAGGCAGAAAAATCAAGCCCTTAATTATTTGAGGATGAGTGCCCGCGTCGATGCTGTAGCTAGTCGTGTTCAGTCGGCGCTAACCACACGAAAAGTTACAAATTCAATGGCAGGCGTTGTAAAAGCAATGGACGCTGCAATGAAAGGAATGAATCTAGAAAAGATATCTACTTTAATGGATAAATTTGAACAACAGTTTGAAGATTTGGACGTCCAGAGCTCCTACATGGAAAACACCATGTCCCAAACCACTACAACAGCAGTTCCCCAAGGCGATGTGGATGGATTACTCCAGGAAGTTGCTGACGAAGCCGGGTGAGATAATTGATTTTATCCGTTTTTAAATTTCTATAAACCAATTTTATGCAGTCTCGAGTTGAACATGGAACTTCCAACCGGACCTCAAGCTTCGACAATCGGAGCATCAACTCAGGTATCTCAAGAGCAGGACGAATTAACGCAACGCCTTGCTAGACTCCGACAGGCTGAATAAGGGTTACATAAATGGAAAATTAAGATATATTCTTGCGTTATACTTGTTATAATTATAGGCTTGCTACAGGAGGTATCCGTTGTTTTGTTTTTTTAATAGTTCTGTGAATCGGAACACATTCAAATCTTTTATATAAATATTAAAATATTTTCAAAAGGCATCATGTATGTAACCATTTAGTTTTAAGTAAGCTGAACAATAAATTATTTAGTGTATCTTTCTTTATTTTTTTCTTCAAAAAAATTATAAAATTTCTAATTTGCGTTAATTTAGGAAAATTCCTTCAATTCTTAGGTAATAATAAATTATATGTTAAAAAGCTCCTTTCAAAAATAAGCTTTATCCGAATACCAATATTAAGGGGATTTTAAAGGTGAGACGGTTATCTGCCATTTTGGGACGTCTATTGGATTTAGATTGATATACATGCTATACACGCTATGATGTGTAGCATTGTCATCGTACTTAAATAAATACTTTAAAAAGGACCCAATATTTTATTAAAATAAACTGCAATCTTTGTAATTCACGATTTTCATAATTTATACAAAAATTACGCGAAAAAGATTCTCATGCTTCGAAGTAAAACAACAACTTGCTCCAGATAGACATCTGCCTCCATAGATTAAGTTGATTTTCCTAACGAGTTGAGATAGGAAATTGATACAAGTCTCTGAATTTTCCCAAAGAAGTCGAGTTGATTTAAAGGAGACAATCGAGAATAGTATATTACGATAAGAGGGCGGAAAGAAGCCGTTTCAACACAAAGGCAAATGAGTGAGAGTGTTTAATCTGATACCGAAGACATCAAAAATGAAAAAGGATGATTTCATGCAGAATGCCGCTAATAAAAGCATAAACAACTTCATAGAATTCTACCAAAAACATATTTGTAGTTAACTTTGATTTCAATTCCCGGTGTGTGTAGGCGATTGATAAAGGTTAAGTAGTGAATAATCAACACGTTAAGGACGGCGTGTACCACCGGTGGCTCACACGCGAATGATTCATCTGGCGGCGTGTACAACCGATGGCTCACATCAGCTATAGTTTTGTAATATAGTTTTGTTAGATGAAAAAAACTTTATGTGTTTAAAAATAATATTTTATTGAAAAATTCAAGAGCTTATTTTTACAGGTAGGATATAATAAACGAAGAATAAAAGGAAACTACACTTTTGAGTATGAAGTTTTGCTAAACAACATTTTGTGCAAGCCGCCGCCAGATAAAGCAAAGTACGATTTTTGCTGCCGCCGAATGAAGCGAAACAGGAAAAACTGCGCCGTCCTTAACGTGTTAAAGTAGTAAATGAAAAAAATACTTATGAATGAAAAGTAAATAGTGACCTTAATAAATTTATTTATAATGTTGCACCACTGAGCTCCTTTAATTAAGTACCGCGCTATCGAAGAGAAGATACTCAGGAGTTTGGGTAAACAAATATCGCATCATCGTAAATATTTTAATGTGCAAATTCTGGATACATCTCTGCTAATATTACATCAAAAATGCAATACATTAAGTGTTTGTTAAGCGCCGGCGATTGCAAGACATCTGCTAGATATCCAGATCCTTTCCACAAATTTTCCAGTCTAAGTCTGGCTTGCCTCTGTCTTTCCAAAAGTTCTGAAGGTGGTACATCTGGATGCTTTTCATCAAATAAATGTTGCTCCAAAAGCTTGATTAATATAGCCAGACGTGGTTCATATAAGCCCATTTTTATCAACTTTCTTATTATGTGGCAAATCAACGAATCAACAAGATTATATGATATACATATAAAAGCGAAGATTAGACGTACAAATATCAAAGGAGCGTGCAACAGTCTGTAAACTTTAAATATTCATATTAGATTTTATTTATTGTTGTACAATATGATGGAGGTTGCAATGTTAAGAGAGTATTCCTGTAATGATGCGTTGAGAAAAGGTATAATATTTTTAGGATTTTTCTTTCCTAAATAAATATACTGATTTTATCGCTTTGGCTTAACTCAACCAGCACGCCGGTGCATGCAATAAAGTTGTACGTAGGATACCATTTGTTTCGCGTCAAGGATGCGTTTAATAAAATCGTTTTTTAAGAACGAAAGTTTTCGTATCGATCGGGTAAATAGAAGTACATCTATTAGTAAAAAAATACCCTACAACTATTTAACAATGTACTTACTTATATATAGAAAGCACTGCGAGGGACCTTTTATATTAAAGGAAACGCTAGATGAAATTTGCACGTTTTTTGATGATCTGTTAAGACCAAATATGTTTCCGAAAACCAAGTTCCTACCAGGAGGATGTGGTCTGCGTTTTGTTTTAAGAGTAACTTCAGAAATTTCTTCTTGAACATCCGTACTGAAAATTAAGAAAATTTTCACAATAAAATATGTACTTTAATAACAAATATTTGCAATACAAAGAAGAAAAATAATGTTCATAAAAGTAAGCAATATATAAAAATTGGTTTCCAGTGATTTAAATCTCAAATCTCGATTCATAGCAATCATGCGAAACTAACCAAAGAGAAATCCTTAGATTGAAACGAACTACTACGACTTTTTTTATGTGCTTCTACCGATATTAACGTTTAACAACTCAGCATGTTTATTAAGACTGCGAGCGTTAGCCCTTAGCACAAATTACCAGTCATAAGCTAGTAATTGCATAGAGAAAGATAAACTGGATAGACCCATGTCCGACCCTTTAAGGCAAATTTGATAAATTTACATTCGGACCGATTCGATGTTGTTAATATGGGGTTGGTAGGGAGGAGACTTGTTAATATGGATTTGGTAGTGAACGGACTAGATATCGAATGCGTTCAAGAATTCGCCTCACAAGAGAAAAATATAATTGCTTATATATTATAACATCTTTTTATAAAGCCCAATATATATCAGACTTTCGTAAATGTACAGTTGATGGGCACAGCGAAGTCGTTTCTGTATGCTTGGTATATCGGACTATCTTCATATCGTCTGTACAAATAAGAACATTACAAGTAGTGTATGGTAATGTCGCCAATAGCTAAAATAAAAAGAGGTCTCAAATGACTACCCCGAGCGACACCCGAAGAAGTTACGATTTCCTTGGAACTGACTCCGCGTAAAACAATTTCGAAGGATCTATTTGACACATACTTAGAAACGAATCAAGAAATCGTTTGCAATAAAAGCAATTAGCTCGAAAAGATTCGTAATCGTAGAGCGAGCTTGAAAAAATCCATATTGGTTGAAAGAGATAAAGCGTCTGCAAAATTTGTAAGTATATAATAGATTCAAAAAGTTTAGGGTTGTAAGAAAGCTTCGCAAATGGACGTTAGTTGTGCACATCGTTCTTGCTCGTTCATTTTTATGAATCAAATATATTGAACATTTTTCACTATTTAACGATTCTTCGAAAATAATAATAATAACGGTGTTGAACGGTTTAAGAACTATCAAAGCTGAAATCAACAGGAAACTCAACGATATCAAAGGAAGGGTTAACATTGAGGTATGTAAAGTAGTTACGATTGGGTTGAAAATCTGGCGAAGAAAACGATTTTTGGAAAAAGGAACCAAATATGCCGCTTACTTTATGAATTTGTGAAAAGCTTGTAACTATATACTTAGTGTTTCGCTTGAGCTATAAATGTTCACTATACTTGTACATACAGTTAGGAAAACTTGGTGGAAATTTTCTTCGGACGGAATTGAATGAATATCACGATCTATGGATTTTTTGAATGAATACTTTAAATTTACACCACCAACACAAGGAATCTTCTCAAAATTAAAATTCCCAAGACCAATGCCCCTATAAGAAGCGCTTAAGTTTATATCAAGCACTGTTTCTCAAATAAAATTTTAATCAAGAGCAGTAAAATCACGGATTCACGGACAGCACTTACTTATCATCCAGAGATTGCACAAAAGTAGCTAAAAACGAGTCTAGATTTTGTCCCCGCTCCTTTCTCAATTTCTGCGCTACAGAGTTGTAGATAGTTTGGTTGCTCGAAATCTAAGTTTATATTTAGTTTCATTATAAATATATATATATAAAAAAAAAACAAAAATAAAATATAATTTTTTAACATTACCTGTGGTTCAGCTAAAGCATCCCACACAGTTGGTACTTCTGTGGCATCCAAAGGTGCCCCGTCTATAGCTCCTCTAAGGGCATCTTTTAATTTAGAACCTAATCGAGATACCGCCCCGGTTGGATCTGTACTTCTACAAATAATTTCTAAACAACTTAAACAAAATAATATATGGGGTTATTACTTGCTATCATCCATTAATTTAATTTCTTTAGGTCCGTAAATTAATTTGTAATACTCAGGAGTTTTATTGAAGGCCTTTTGCCATTTTCCCTCTAAGTTAGAACGTATTATCTCATGGGCTTCTGATAAAGAAGATACTTTAGCTTTTTTTACATCAGATGATAATTTCAAGTCGTTATAGTCTTGAAGTAATTTTTCAGATTGTTTATATAATGAGGATAATTTGGCGGGATCAGTTGTTACTTTGGGATCTTGGAGTTCCTTATTTAAATTATCTAAAACAGAAAGCATAATCATTATACTTAATTTATAAATATCATTTGAATTTTCTTACCAACATCCAAATAAAACCGCAAAATATCAACTGCACCTTCTTTTTTGAGAAATTGCATAAACGAATAGAGCTTGCTACTATCATTTAGAAGACTTTCTTCGTGACAAACCGTAATAATTTCACTTTGGTATATGAAATTTTTAAGGAATTCCACTTTCTGATTAGCTTTCTTTGATTTAATACTTTTGGAATGTGATTTTGATGTTGCATGGATAATTATCAAATTGATTAAATTAGGATCTGAAATAGCATCCATCAGAGGTAGAAGTACCCAGCAGGCAATCAATTCTCTAACAAGACTGAAGAATATCTTGCTGTCGAAATGCTCGCTGTGAAATAGTCTTGGGATTAAACATTTTGCAACGGCTCGCAAGTAATCCATTTCAGCTTTTCGATTAGTCGTAGCGGGATGAATAGCTCTGTCATTTTGAATGAATCCACTTGGCAGTTTGTCCAGAGCCACACCGTTTTTAAGCATTATTTGTACTGCCTCAATGTGATCGAAAAGAATTGGGAGAACTTTATATGTAATAACTTTCGCTGCATCAAACTTTTTTATTTTCCTAATGATGTGGCACGTTGCCTCTCTCAATCCTTGTTTAAGAGTTTGCACGAAATCGTCATCATTGGTCAGCATAGAAAACCAACTTTTTACAAAACTATTCAGGATTCTCGTGTAGAACTATCAAATTAAGTTCTAGCATAATCTTCTATTTAAAAATTATAAGTAAAACTTACACTTTCTACTGCTTCATCCAGCTTTTTCTCTACAAATAGTCCTTGCCAAGGCTCCCTAGGCATCTCATCGTGTTTGTGCCTTTGACATTGTCTAACTTCGCAAATATCACACTCGGAGTTCGATTTTTCAATCTATTTAACATATTAAAATTGAGTGAATAAAGCAATAGCTATTTTATTTTTAATATTTAAGATTTTCGTTTAGCAATAATTAAATTATTATTTTAATATTAAAAATTCCAGGTCCACAACTCATAGAATTTATGGAATTTAATATAGAAGGTAAGAATTATTTAATGCAAATCTTAGATGGGATAAAATATAGCTTAAGCTTTAAGCTAAGCTTAAGATATATATCTGGAAAAGTTTCATCAAAATCCGTTCAGCAGTTTAAATATTATGCTCAAATAAGCATACAATTTTTTTTAAACCTATTATTCTGATTTTTAAAGCCTTTCCATTTAGCCAATCAAAATTTTATTTATTTGCAATAGAGACTTTTTCACGGTTTAAAGTTTCATAGTCATGATCTTTGTTTTGACTAAACTTATTGATCAAATAAAGAAAATGTTCGAAAAAAGCACTAGAATTTTCTTCTTTCTTTGAATAGCGTGTTTCATATATGATTCCGCGGAGGAAATATCTCCTCTTCTGACAGTACTCTAAAAAATTGTTATTAAACATTAAAATTCAATTGTATGCACTTGATCAATTATTTGAGTTTAAAAGACAAATGTAAGTGTTTTTTAGTAAAACTGCTTTAGAATTATTTAATTGAGCTAAAAATACGAGATTTAAAATTAATTGACATTTACATTGTAGTTTTTTTGCGTGTTTTTCAAAGTTTGTTTAGGTTAAGGTTATCGTAAGCAGCAAAATTGCAGAAATTAAATCGCTACTGGACCGTGATCTTTTAAACTGGCCGCAAATTCCCTGATTACAACCCCATCGAATATTTATGGATTGACGTCAAGAGATCTATGGGTACGGAAATAATATCCGGATTCGGTCTGCGGAAATTTAATAAATATAATGCCTCGCAAAATTCAGGTCGTCATAAAAGCCAAAAGAGGTCACAACAAATATTAAATAGCAATTAAAGTTTGTAAAAGTAAGTAAAATAGAATCAACTAATTGATTATATGCCATTTTCTGTCTTTTCAAAAAAATTAAGGTTTTAAAATTAACATTTCAAATAAACCACTTTTATTTGTTTTTATTCATTCACCCTTCTTCTATTACTTAGAAAGGTTTCAAATAAACCTAAATATGAGTTTCACATCATATGATCATTATAAGTTAAGTCAATGTATGTCAGCTTTAGACAACAAATTTGTCAATTTTAAATTTAAATCGTTCATTAACGATGTGGACTGATTTTGATATTGAGCAGATATATGATATTGCGAAAATCAACAAATTCATATTTGCAAACTGGCAGACTCTCAAATCGTTTTTCTTTGGATGTTAGGTGCATAATAAAATATATTTGGCGCCAATTAAGTAAAAAATACCATTTTTATATATTTTAGTTTTGTGCTTAGTCAAAAAATTCACATCATTAATTTTAACTCTAATCGTAACACGATGTGATTTTGAGTCACATTCGAAACAAAGATCATCAAATATAAGATGTGACACTCTCTATACAAGCCCAAAGCTCTAACCCATATACAATTTGTAAAACTGCCTGGAGAACATTAGATAAAGCAGCAAAGAACTACTGGTTCCCATGCCTTATTTCAATTTCAATAAGAACGAAAGAGATAAGCACAAGCAGTCAATAATTCTCATCTACAGCATTTACAGTGTAGACAAAAATGTGCAGCGTTTTTTTATTATTTATTTTAAAGGATATCTACATTTTTTCTCCCTAAATTTTTGTCTTTCTCTCACATGCAAGACCTTTATTACTATCTACTTTTAGCAAAATCTGCAAGGACGGTGGGCTAACGGGATCAAGGTCGAAAAAAGATAAGGAAATACGTCACGAGTGTCACATCTTGTATTTGATGATCTTTGCTTTGAACTTTAAACTTCAGGTTATTATCTGTTGAACTTAAGCGACTGTTAACTCGTATAGAACACTCAGCGACTGTTAACTCGTATAGAACATTCGTTCAGAGAACGATAAGTCATCACGAGAAAAACTTGCAATTGTGTTGGAGTATTTTTTCAAAGATAAATTCTAATCCATTTTATCTTTCAACATGGATTCCTCAAGGGTAGGTCTACAACCACTAACTTAACCTTTGTGTCACCTTTTTAGCAGTGAAAAACGGTGTCAAGGTTGATGTTATTGCCACCGACTTTAGCGAAGCTTTTGATAAAACCGTTCATAATATTATTTCTCTAAAATTTAGCTATCTTTGTCCTCCCCTCCGTTTTATTTATGCATTAATTCCTACCGGGACAGTCACCAGTATAGGGTTCGTTTCAGCCTCTTGATTTTTAATCCCTCCATATCCCATTTCGGCGTACCTCAGGATATAATCACCTTTAATTTTCAGTATTATGTACGACATTGACTGTAACACCGGTCAGAAATTTTGGAAATTTCTAACACATGTAATGCTAGTTGGAATTTTCCAAATTGTATACGGGGGTGGTTGAAAAACGTCTTGCAATCAGATGCAGATCTGGCAGTTTATTTTATAATTACAAGGTTTAATTTACAATATTTTTTGTTAGAATATTTAACTTTACGTGGTATAGATGTGGAAACGAGGAAAGTTTAGCGGCCGGAACAAGAAATTTTTAATTACCCCGTGCAATTCAGTTGTGCTCATCAAACCGTTCAGAATGCATTTGGAATTATGTTTTAAATTCTGTTGCTTGACTCACATAATGTTCTGTACAATGTTAATCGAAAAAGAAAAATTCTCTTATCTGTCTTTGATCCATGTAATTTTTGTACACAGGATAAGGATAAAAGTAGTAAGCAATATATCCAAATTTTGAATTAGGACTTTTAACGCAAAAAAATGTGATAAAAATACATACAATGAAATTATACAGTATTTACGAATTTTGAGGTGTAAATGGCAACTTTTCATCTCAACATTTTGTCAAAATCAAAATGTTACACTATTAAAGAAAAACAAAATGACGAATACTCATCATTTATTAAAAAGAAAATAATTTCTTTCTTTGCGCAGTATGATGTCAGGGATGAGTGTACATTTTGGATGCTGTTTGATCGCTTGCGAGAAATAAGGAAAAGGTATTAGGCAATTGCGCATCAGACGTTAGAATATTTGTTTAAGACTAAAGATCATCAAATACAAGATGTGACACTCGTGACGTTTTTTCTTATTCTCTTTTCTTGGTCCCGTTAGCCCACCGTCCTTGCAGATTTTGCTAAAAGTAGATAGTAATAAAGAGTTCACGTGTGAGAGGAAGACAACAATTTAGGGGGAGACGGACGAAAATTGAAATCACGTTTCACCACCCAGAGCAGCGCAGACGTTCGAATGCTTTGGCTGCCTATTCTTATCTCTTTCGTCCTTATTGGAATTTAGAAAAGGCATGGGAATCAGTAGTTCTTTGCTGCTTTCTCTAATGGAAAAATGTTCCCCAGGCAGTTTTAGAAATTGCAAATGGGGTAGAGATTTGGGCTTGTGTAGAGAGTGTCACATCTTGTATATACTTCATGATCTGTGGTTTAAGACTAGATCCAGTAATAAAATTCACGACCTAATGGCTTAATTAGAGTATGTTGCAGAATTAAGGAAAAGGGTAGAGTAGGAAGATTTTTTTTCGTTACGCAGTCGGTTCGAATTGTTCGGTTCTTCCGAATAGGAAAACTTGTTCATTTGCAGTTTAGATGTTTTTGAGCAAAGTACGTGAATAATAAGGAGAAATAGAGCGTAAATTAAAATAAATTCAGGGGTTAGTTATTATTTTTATGATATAAAAGGTAATAAAAGAAAGTGTGCCTGTGTGCGCGTCAGGGATGTGTTCCTATTGGCCGGAGATTTGTTCCTATCTTTATATGTGTGCGTTATAAATATATAAGCGTTTTTTATTTATTATTTATTTTCTTTTTTAAAATTTAAGATAAGTGGCTAGAGTCGCATCCATCTTGTTTAATTCTTCGACAAATTTATATTAAAAATACCTTTCGGCGGCAGCCAGAAGGATGAGATCGATTTCAATGCGGTATTCATAAAACTGTCGTAGAAGGAAAGGGGATTTTGATTAAATTGTTTTTATGCATTAATGTCAGTCGAATTGCGAAATGCAAATAATTGGTGAAAAGGAAGAGGATCTAAACTCTGTACTGTTGCTACGAATACGATGACTTATATTTTTCATTATCTATTTAAATCATTTTTTTAAAGAATAAAGAGAGAAAGAAAGAGGGGGGAGGGAAAGAAATTCAAAAATTTAAGTGATTTAAAAAATGTTCGTATCCAAATAATCCGGAGCTCATTTTACGGGTAAAAATCTGTAGTTCGACAATCCTTAACTCAAAATTAAAAAAATTGAAAAACAACCATTTTTTTGTGCTTTACTTTAACACTTTCTTTGTGCTGAAGTTATCGAGTAAATATGCATTTCAAAGTAAGAAAATGTCTCTACAAATTCGTTTTTTTAAATTCCTATGCGACTTTTTTTGTAATTATAAACTGCAAGAAAAATTGTGAATTTCAACTTTAAATGCTTAAAGTTCCTATGAAAATAGTTGCACACAAATGAAAGGATATTTTCAGAAAGCTGAAACAATAGTCTACAACAATTTCCTTTTTCTCTAAATAAATTTTATCTTAATAATCAATTTTTTTTTAATTATTTACATTTCGTAACTACCCACCACCGGGGAAAACTGTAGAATTTTTGCGATCTTTAGCATAAATTTTGCAGCATTCATTTTCCGAAATCACTTTATCATGTAGGATTTAATAGACAGTATTTTATATGGAAAATTTTGAATATTAATAAAATTATACCCGAGCGGCATAAAATTTTTTCAAATTCTTCAGTTTTAGGACAAACAGAAGATTCGCAAAAATTACATCGAAATCCAAGCGATTTCCCTCTTTTAAATTTAAGTCAACTTTTGTTCTACATATATGCGAAATAGTTTTTTTCCCCTTAAGTTCTTTGTGGGAATTGGTCTCATAAGCACTTTTAGATGTTCTAAAAGTCTAGCCGTCCCTCAGACAGAAAATTAGAGTTTTCTTATAGGTCAAAATCTATTGGACGCAACAATTAAACATTAAAGTAAAGAGGACGAAATAATGCAATAAAGAATTGTTTGATTACACCCTTGGCTTTAAAATATGTAAAAAAGGAATGCTTACATTCTTTGAGAAGCCGAGAACATCTTTCGATTTCTTCAGTACTTTGGTGACCTGCTCTTTATAAGTTATTAATACTAGGGGTAGTACACAACCAGAGATAAAAGAGCAAAGTACAAAAATTCCAAAGGGAATACTAAAAATGAAGTGGTTAGCCAAAATCAAGTGAAGTCTGAGAATTTACCTTAAATACATAGAGGTCGAAATTGAAAACAATATCACAGAAACCAAAGTACAGCGAACAAGATTATCGCCCACGACATTTTTGCAACTTTCGTTTATCAATTGGTTCCTCATTACTTTGCCGCGTAAATTTTTATCAAAGAAAACTTTTCATTTTTATTTACATCATAAGACAACTGTTCATTTGACATTTCAACGATCCACTAAGGATGGGGTTAAATTTCAAAGAAAAGTAGAGTACACAAGACGAACGTACAAGAAGCGGATTGTCAGAACACTTCGTTTGTTTGACAGTTGTGTAATCAAAACGTCACTTGGACAAACTTTTCGAAGTAGGGAAAATAAATAAAGTTTGATTTTATTAAACATGTTAAAGGATTTTAAAAATCAAAAGTATCGTCGCATGATGGAACAGTTATACCTGAAATGTCAGGAAATTCAAATTGAGAACGAACGATACGTTTACAGGTTGGAGCAGTATTTCAAGTGAATGACTATATATTTTGGGTTTGAGTACACAAATTTATGTCCACAGGATAGCAAAAATGAAGAAAATGATTAAAAGGCGAGTTAGAGATGTGATAAATCTTAAAAGTAGATTGGACAGGTACAATGACGGGTGGCGGAATGTGCCGATGGTCGCTCCCCATCGGACGAGGAAGACTGAGCTGAAAAGGGGCCCCAAGCCCAAGCAAAAGCCTACTGAAGCGAAAGCTCGACACACGACGAAGAAACAGAAGTTAACAGGGAAAGCCATTAAGCAGAAAATACAAAACGTAAATAAATTGTTGGACTGAATTATGATATGTTAAGGATTTAAAGTAGGTCGAACAATTTTCCCAGGTTCCAGCCCCTCACACTTCAAATAACTTTAGCTGAAATAACCAGTTTAGGGAGCTCAGTAATAAGGTAAAGTAAATGTGAATTAATCGTTATTGACTGCTGTACTTTGGACGTCTGTTTTCAAAATAAATCTCAGAAATGTTCTTTTTCTTAGCTAAAATGTATCATTCAAATCCCCACACCTAATCCTAAGAGGGACCACAAAAGTGAAAAAATAGAACTTTGAAGGCAATTCCGAACTAACATCCGATGATGCGATCTCAGATTTTCAAGAATTCAAAATAAGCATTTCTAAGTTTCGCATAAGCCAATTTCAGAAACTACTTAAGATTCGAGTTCTTGGAGATATTCTATAAAATGTTATGTGCTCAGTGGGAAAAATCATTATTTTGTTTAATTGATATAATTTGACCAAAGATCAAAAAGCTGGTATATTCAATCGGATTTAGCTTATATTATTTTTTCCTTGTAAGTTCAAAGTCGAGATCACTATATTACTTTAATCTTAATTATTTATGCATTATACATGGTTATGCATTTTGTGATCCGGATTGGACAGCCCTGTTTTAGTGACATATTTCGAACGGAACTTCGTTAAAGGTTTGCTAATTTACAATATGAATCGTTTAACAACCGCTGAACGATTTTTTGCATCGAATTTTGGTTCATGTGGTTCATTTTTCGCTTGTGGATATGCCAACAAACAAAATTGTTGCATCTGGGGCAGTCAAAATCCACAAGTAACTGTGGAAAGACCATTGCATCCACAAAAGGTTACCGTATGGTGCGCCATTTGATCTAGAAGTGTTATTGGCCCGTACTTTTTTGAAAATGACGAAGGTGTTACATAAACCAAAGATCATGAATTACTAGATGTGACACTCGTGACGTAGTCCCTTATCTTTTTTCGACCTTGGTTCCCTTAGCCCACCGACCTTGTAGATTTTTCTAAAAGTGGATAGTAATAAAAGGCTCGCGCGTGAGAGAAAGACAAAAATTTAGGGAGAGGCGGAACGAAAATTAAAGTCATGTTTCACCACCCAGAGCAGCGCACACTTTCGAATACGTTTGGCTCGCCTTAAAAATGCAGAGTGAAAAAATGTAAGCAGCCCGCATCTGTATATATGCTCTGAGTGTGTTACCTGCCTGTTCCCCTTCTCAATTCAGGATTTCCCTATGCTGAAACATTGCCTGGGGACGGCACTAATACTATGCCTGCAGAGACACACAGCGTGCCCGGCTGTTTGCCCCCTTTAAAAATGCGTGATAAAAAAACGCTGCATTTTATTGCCTACACTGTAAGTGCTGTAGATGAGAATTTTTGGCTGCCTATTTTTATCTCATTCGTTCTTATTGGCATTTAGATAAGGCATAGGAAGCAGTAGTTCTTTACTGCTTTCTCTAATGGGAAAATTTTTCCCAGGCAGTTTTAGAACTTGCATATAGGTTAGAGCTTTGGGATTGTATAGAGAGTGTCACATCTAGTATTTCATGATCTTTGACATAAACCGCCAATTCGGATCGCTATAAATGATAAACATGATTACCGTTTTTTTTTTGAGCGCCTAATTGAAGATATGAATGTGGAAGATATGTGACGGTGCCATAAACCACATAACACGTCTCGTTTTGGCTTTGTTGCGCGCAAAATTCCCCGGACGTGTAATTTCACGTTTTGGTGATGCAAATTGACCAAGATCATGCGATTTGTTACGACTGGACTTTTGTTTTGTGGAGTTACGGAAAGAATCGTGTATATGTGGACAATCCTCAAACCCTTGACGATTTGAAAATGAACAACCTTCAAGTTGTGGCCGAGCTTTTGCCCAAAATTTGTCAACAAGTAATTGAAAATTATCTCCAAAGGATCCAGCCCTGTATGATATCCCGTGGAGGACATTTGAATGATGTTGTATACTAAACATAATGGAAAGGACCCAACAATAAAAATTTTATCGAAATCTCAATCAGAAGTGTGTTGTATTTACGTTTATTTTCGGAACCACAAAATGGAAAACCCTGCATATGTCCTTAATTTTTCTTTTAAATTGAGCTAAATTAGTAATATTATTTCTTTTTACAAGTGTATTATTTGCTAAATATTTCGGATTTCTATGACCAATATTAAAGTTTACTTTATTAAGCCTAAAGGTTTCTTTATTTCGAACATTTACTTTATGCACATTGAGCCTCTACAAAAAGAAAATCAATTTTTAATTAATTTATGATTATATTTACACAGTCTTATAGATATAATTATGTGAAAAAAAAGAGCTGCCTCAAATTAATTAGTTTAGTTTGATCATTGATTTCTTTAGTTTTTGAGATAGATTTTTATACGCAAATTATACTATATTTTTTTTATTTCACTTAAACATCAAATCTCGCTATTTGTAATGAAAGCTCTTTAGACCTTGTCCAGTTTAGATATTGAGTCAAATCTTTATTCATCGCATCCTCTAGACTAACTTTATTACACCCTGAAAACAGAAGTAGCGAGTCGACAGCATATTAATTTGCTTCTCTAGAGATTCCCGATGATGTTTAAGTCTGGAAATAATTATGGCCAATCCAAGAATTGATGTTGTTGTTTTGAAACCACTGAAAAATCCACATTTATCCTCCGAATATCGTATTGATTTGGGTATTTTCTTCTTTAAATAATTGGATGTACTTACTGAAATCTTATCTACCACCGAATATTGCTAAATTTACGGTTCCTCTCCATGAAATGGCTCCTTAAGTTATATTAGCTCTCAGTGCGCTTTGCCGTCTGGATAAACACACCTCTCCAGCATGAAAATAATAGTGGTGTCTATGCGGTCCATATAAATTATATTTTTTCTCATAAGATAATATCACTATTTGTCAATTAAAGCGCTCAGTAATCAATCCACTTTAAATTAATAAAAAATAAAAACACAAATTAAAGGAAATCTAAATTGTTGCTAAATACCAAAAACTAACAAATATAAACTTTCTAAAGATTACTTGTTTTTTTTGCAAATTTGTATGTATATATTATTGTATTATTTCAATTCTATTATTTCGAATACTAAATTTGAAGATTGCTTTAGTGGATTTGGTTTATGCTAAACTTATGATACCAATTGTTATGTATCAATTGCTTTTCCATCTTCTGCCAACCATCCTGCTTAGTGCAATAAGGGTTTGATAATAATTTCTATTAAGACAGTATATGCATTCAAATTGTTGCTAACCCATAAAAAATTTGATTTGAATTCTATGGAACGTAAGAGCAAGTTGACTGCACATTTTTGGGTATGATTCTTCTGAATTGATTTGTATTTTATATTACTGACACTGATTACTGGGTTTAAATGCCTTACAGTGATGAGGCAATTACAACGCATTGGTAAACACTTTTTTGTGACATTTCTAAATGGCGTGAGTAGAACTTTTTCGTTTGCTCCGGAATTTGTTTGTTTTGTTCATGTATTATTCATCCAGTACCTAAAGTATCATATTGATTTGTAATTTCCAATTTTCCATGGTATTCACATCACTATTTTTAACAGGGCTTGAGTAAACTTCATCCTTCATCTTTCCCCATAAGAAAAAATCGAAAGTAGTAAGGCCTGGAAATCTAGCAGGTCAAATAATCGGTCTACTATTTCCAATCCAGCGCTCAGGAAATTTTTCATTTAATTTTACCAGCATAATACTATCAGTATAAGCTGGTGTTTGTAAAGCATTGTCCAGAAAGATGTCTTCAAGCAGTACTGGCAGTGTATTCTCCAAAAAGTCTTCATAAACTTCGCTATTAAGCAATTGCGGCAAAATACATGGCCCTATTAAATGATTATCGATGATACGAGCCCCAAAAAATGACACTGAATTTATGCTGAAATAATGTCGCCCTTGTCCTCTCTGAGGTTTGAGCTCAACCGTCTCACGTGACTTCCCCTCTTCCATCCCCTGCTTCCTTTGCCTTAATTAGTTGTAATTAGTTGTAATCCCTATATTTAAGTATTTTTTATAGCTTGTATTAAGCGAATAAATAAATTACTATGTGGATTAGCAACCGATCTGGTACGAAGGTTGTGGAAGTGATACCATCTTTAGTGAATTGCGATTCATCCGTCCATTGAATTTGGTCCTGGTTGCCAATGTCGCATTCCAGAAGCCAAGTGTAGAATTCCAATATTTTCTTTTAATCTCCTTCCAAAAATCTTTGTACTGGGATATGATAATTTGGATGTAATTTTTCTCGATGAAGATGCTTCCAAACTGTATAGGAAGACACTCCTAGTCGTCTTGCGACCCGTCTCGTGCTCGTTTCAGGGTTTTTTTTTACTGATTATTTGCAGTTCGACGTCGACAGAATCTTCGATGTTTCTGAGCGCGGCTCCGTCCTATTTGAAGTTATACTTTCGTTTTTTCTCCTTTGGAAATTCCGCAAAAACACCCCTCGTTGTGGTATCCGTCGATTTGGGAATCTCCTTTTGTATTCCCGGCCAGGCTCTCTTTCGTTTCCGTCTTCTACACCGTAAATGCAAATTATATGGGTATATTCTCAAAAATGAATTCGACCATTTTTGAAATAGTTCAGTTTACAATATCCGTAGTTATCGCTTGCTTTTTAAACTATGATCGATATTCTTGCTGACAGACTCTCTTTTATAGCAACATTTCCGTCAGATATTAGTAACAGAACTTCAGGATACACCCAAGGATAGCTACGACAAGCTAATTACGGCAAAAAAATAAATTCCATTAACCTTTTTATGACTTTTCTGTAGCAATAATTAAAACATTTCACAACAATTACATGTGTATGCTAAACAAACATTCCCGATCATTTTAAAGAAATTTTTTTCGTTTTACTATTTTTACAATTACAATGAATGAATGGGCAATGAAATAAAATACCAGTCAAGATTTTCTAAGGAACAAACTTTCCTATTTTTATTTAATCTGGACATGTTGGGCCTTTTTGTAAACATAATAAGATGAATAATTTGATAACGATAATAAATAGATGCATTAATTACATGAATTTCGGAGGAATTAAATTGAATTTTCGGAAAATGAAAAACATTTTGCCACTTTCGAAAGTGAGTGTAACTGTAGTGGGTGGTTGGTCAACATTGTTGACTTTTTGGATAGTAGATAGCATAATAGATTTTTGGCGTAAGTTCGATGTCGCTGAGTTGAGTACAACAAAAGATAAAAGTAAGATAGTCATGTGCATACCATGGAAAATTGAAATTTACGAACCATCCTGCAACTCCTAAACGGTTGAAATGCCCTTGCCATACAATTATTTGTTTGTATAGGTCAGATCTTTCATCCCACTCATTTTGGCATACCCACTAAAAACACCCTGTATACTAGATAGGGATTACAAGTTTTGCTTTTCAACAAGGAATTTGTGTTATTTTTTCAGAATTTTTGACACTATTTTCTGTATTTTTGTGTTTGTGTCAAAAATTTGAAATTTTTAAAAATCGCATGTTCAAATGTTGACTGTGGCATATGGTGAACCTACCTTGGACCAAAGCAACTTTTATCGGTGGTACAAAATGCCTGACCACGTTAACAACGGAGGAGAACGTCGAAGAAGTGAAAAAAATAGTAATGGCCAATCGTCTTATCACCGTTAGAGAAGTTGCTGAGGACCTAAGCATATCGATTAGCTCGTTCCTTTCGATTCTTACCAATGACTTGGGCATGAGGCGGGTCGCCGCGAAATTCGTGCTAAAATTGCTCAATTTCGACCAAAAACAGCATCGCATTAACATTGCTAAGGAGCTGTTGGACTCTGTCCGCGACGACCCAAATTTGCTCCAGAGGGTCATAACTGGTGACGAAACATGAGTTTATGGTTATGACGTGTTCTTTGATCAATAGGCAAAAATCGAAGACGAGTCAAAACACGTCTATGCAAAATAGATGTCAACAATTATCTGAATATTCAAAATAGCCGAGTTTGTCAGCATAAGTGAGAGACATGAGTACCAATATAACGGCACCAAAAAATCGAATATATGTATATAGCCCGCGGAAGTTCAAAATTCGCAATACTTTTTGAACAGACCTCGCACAAATTTGGCACTGTCATACTAGATTTAAAAGCTTGTTTTTATATCGAATTTTTTTAAAGTAAAACACAACAGTTGTTGAATCAATCACATTTATTAATAATATGTACATATATGCATACATATTATAAAGTTTTAAAATTTACCAATGACAAATTCTTGAAAATATTGGTAATCTGGCAGGGAAAAAGCTTCAAAAGCATTTTTATGCCATTAATAATAATTTTTATCAACATTCATTGAATTTAAAGCAAATATTTTATAAATTTTGTCCCAGAAATATTTAAATTCAAATATTCTGTAAGCTTTCAGTAATTTCGCATTCAAAAAATCTGTGGAATCGATCCACCCATGCGATGCGATAAAAAAGACAGCGCTATATAAATTTGTATATATCTTCTCTCGTCTATCTCAGGCAGTAGGTTGTCAAATTGGCGGCCGCTTGAGACAAGAGATTGAGCGGTGCATTGTATATGTATCTCTATGGCTGTGACAGACGGATAGACAGGCAGACACACGAGTGATCCTATAAGGGTTCCGTTCATTCACTCAGGTATACGGAACCCTAAAAACGGACTCACATAAGCTATATTGTTTTTTTCTTTTGATTTATTAAAGAAATGTTAAGTCGTATCAGGTTTTACTTTTTAATCTTCTTTTATTGGTAATTTAAAAAGTTAATTTACAAAATAACACGACACTTGTTAATTTCGGACTATTTAGTGTTTCTCGGGCAAAGTAAATTTGGTATAATATAATATATTATAAATTCAAAAGTATCTAATTTGACAATGATAGTTTTTAGATCCATGTTAAGGAATAATTGAATAACACTTTTTGGAAATATGAGCTTACGATAATATAAATTTGTTGGCTATCCTAAATTGTTACGTAGCACTGTCTTCAAAATATCTGCACCTTTGAATTTTTCCCGGCGAGAAGCGGTCTCTTTGAACTCTGATCCCTGGGACTGGGTTTGCCAGGCCCATGCGTAAAAGCGGCAGTTCCCCTGTAATTGCACACTTTCTCTTTTTATCTGAACTCTATTTTATTTCGCGACAGATAACTGAGGCAAAAGCTTTAGTGTGGTACAGGTGTGTTTTCATCAATTTTACTAATTCCTTCAATGCAATTGACCTCGATGAGCACACAAAAACAGTTAATGTGTAAAATTATAGTGTCTGTTATCAATAGTTTCCGATAGAGAAGTCAGAATTGTTCAAATTTGAGAAATCTTTTATTACTGGGCGTTAAAACATTATTTGTTAAATAAATTAATCTTGCAATAACAAGCGCCAATGCAATGAAATTTGTTTAGGTGGGCGTTTAAGTTTTGGAAGAGAAAACGTGCTCAGTCAAACTTAATCCAGGTGAGATGAGCTTTTTCTCTTCCAGGCTCCGGTTTCCCGTTTTATCAAATTTCGCAGCATTGCTCTTTCTAACTGTGCTAAGTTTAATAAATGTAGGTATTTTTCTATTAAAATCTGCGCTGTTTAAACATTTTAAAGTTCAAAATAACACATACTCACAATCTAACGTATTCAGCTAATTTGCGTGCTTTAAAATAATTTTAATTATACGAGACGAAACTGCAAGAATGGTAGGGAGAAAATATGCCTGTCGTTACAGCCTATGTACATTACTTTCACCCACTTACAAAAAGAATTAACTTTTCTCTTCGAACGTTAGATAATGTTAAAGAATTGTAGACAATATTTCCGTCCTGGGCTATCTTTTTATTTGAATCGTAGGGGTTTATGATATTTAGCTAATTTATTAGTCGGTTTTATTATTACCCTCTTCTTTGCATTCACGCATATTGAAGAGCGTTTGTCTTTAATAGTTCAATTGTTTAAGAAGAGTTTAAATGTAACTATAGCTGAATTTGTTTGGACGAGCTGAATATGGAATGCAAATTCTCTTAAAAGTATTCTACTTTTTTACGGTTTTCATACTTTTTCGTTTGGGATTTAAAGTCGTAGTAAATTAAAAAAGAAGAAGATATTTTAGGAATACTCCGATTTTGATCATTAGATGCAGACATTTTTCTGTATGTTACTTCGTTATAACGAACTCGAAGAGAGAATTGTTCCTTGCATTATTTTTAATCATTTTAATGTTTTGAATATTAATCACCATTCTTAAAGAAACCTAAACTGAATTTTTGCGGAAAAATTTTGAAAAGTAGCCTTGATTTAAACCGTGTTTTTTTTAGTGAATGAAAGGGGTAAATTTTGAGAAAAAAATTAATAAAAATAAATAAATAAAAAAGGCTAGTTCGTAGAACTAAAGTAAAAGGTTTGAGTAAAACAAATAAAATAAAAATAGTTTTCATACCACTTTTCGTAAACGTAAAACGTTCAACTGGGCGCGCTTTTCCGACGTCTATATGATGGGTGAGAACGTTGTAAGTTATTTATTTTTCTGGCGGGGCCCACGCCTTGAGGAGCGATTTTATATTGGAAAATCAGTGAAATATTTCCGGAGATAAGGAATTCTTTAATTAATTGTGCAGTGTGGCATGGCCCACCATGCAACTCTCGAATATATTGTTCTTTTCCTCATGGTACCCTCTACAACGTACAGAGTACCTGACCTGGTCCTTTTCGGTTTATTGTATTTGTGTTTATTGAATCTTTATATTACACGTTCATTACATTACTACCAACTTAAGCCTTACAGTTAGTTACATATCATTCTTTTTATTTTTAATAACTAAAAGATTTTTCGGTTTATAGCACTGTAGATCATGACAGACGGTAGATGTCTTACGATCCTTCCGTAGCTTCCGTTATCGTATTAAATGTGGATTCACTGAAAAAATAATGTCGTAATACCGTGACAGGCTGTTTCATCTTCGGCGCCAGCCTGAATAGTACTTTTCGATTTTCCTTTATTATTGTTTTGCGCGGGCGATGACAATTTCCTTTTTTGTTTTCATTAATTGGGATATTCTTTTGTTATTTTTAGCACCATTACTTTCCTTTTACCAATTTCTCGCGCAGAATGTTTTCTTGCAGTTGTAGATGAGTACAATTTGCCTTTTCCGTTAGAGTTAGTACATTTTAATATAAAATGCGGATAAAGTTTAGTAAAAAAAAACTCAAACCTTGTAAAACAAACTCTGCTGATTTTGGCAATGAACCAAAACATTTTTAGAATAAGTTACGTAATTGGAAAGAAAGTACTTCACTTAATTAGAGAAAAATTACCTGAATATGAGGAAGATCGTAGTGTTTTAATTTAATGGCAGAGAGCTGTGTAGGTATGTCAGTGGTTCCAAATAATTCCTCATACCGAATCCCGAATGACTTTCATTCATCGAAGCTGTCATGACCAATTTTTCTGTTTAGTAATGGTGCATTTTATTGGCTGTTGCATTCCTTTTTCTTCGCTTTTACGGTAATACGGAATTTGGCAGGCCTAGATGAAAGGAGCACTGAAACACGAGAAAGCTTTCATTCGAACATGAAATGAAAGCCCTTTACACTTAGATTGTTCTCTTACTTGGCGACTTCAATTCAATTTGCTGCGAGTCCTCTCTTCGGATCGGAATTTCTCTTTCAATGATTTTTACCTGTGCTTGCTTGGCCCGATTCCGACCGCGCTGAATCTGCGCTGCGTGCAAACAACAGACGTCGTTTGACTGTTGTCAGTTTGTCGCGTACTCTGGCCGTCGTGTAGTCGTTTGTGTTTGCGTGCGGTTTGAGCTCCGTTCGGGTCTCAGTGAATAATTCGTTGACCCGATTTTGTGTCCGCAGTTAACAGTGTAAGCAGATGCAATTATTCTTATAATACGAACGGTTTTTGCATTATAATAATCACCATATCATGAAATTAATTCCCCGCCTATCCTTTGATACTTATTCTCCATCCGGTCGCTAGTTCTTCGTTACTCCCCACTGTGTGCAAACATCAGGTAAAAATTATTACCTGTTCTGGAAGAAGCTTTCTGTGTAGATCGGGTCGTCTATATATCGTGTGTGCATACGAGTACCGCAACAAAAACCTGCCCAGCGAGCTCCTTTCAAAATGCAGAAAAGGTTTTTTTCTTTTTTTTTAACGTGTTTTGTGCAATCAAAGTGTAAAGTGATGATCACCTCCTGCAGCCGAGCCGCAAATGTGCATTCCAGCTGCTGAAGCGCATCGAAATTCGAACAGCGATTCTGTAGCTCAGCGGCGTGCAGTGTTCTTGTGTGTGTCCTCTTGCCGCACGTGTGAATGTGGCTTTGTATATATACAAGTATAGTTCGGTCGCGACTTTGTTTTGTTTTATTTTGTTAAAAAATAAATAAAAAAATAGTGACGTGCTCGAAAGTGGTGGTGGAGTAAAGCTCGTTGCGGTTGTCCAGATCGTTTTGTGGTCATAAAGAAATTAATATTCGGTGCAAGAAAGAAACTGCCGGGATTGTTCGACAATCCGCTTTCATTATTTTTTTCTTGCTTATTTGTGTTGCACGAGAAACAAAGTCCGGTGCAGTTTTACATGCAAGTTGCAGATTCCCTTTTGGATTATCCTGTACTAGTTCTTCAATTCGCTTCAGTTCCGCCCTCTCCTGCTTCTTTCAAGCCAGGCATATGCTCTGAAATTGTGTGCCCGGGCACTCGCAACTCCACTTCACTAAATTCCACCAGCTACATAGTCAGTCAGTTTTCTCGACAAAGAATTGGAACAGGCCCTGGAGAGCTCGTTGCTTGAATAAATAAATACAGAAAATCTAGTCGGGATCTGTCGCAGCACGAAAAAGCAGAAAATCTGTTGAGGTAAGCACGAAACTGCGAGAATACCAAAATTACATATTCATGGGGCGAAATGCGATCATTAATACATAAAATGTGGCAATAAAAGGCCAATCACTGTCTGGGGCTCTCATTAATATCCGCCCCGCTGCATGCTGTTATCTATTTCTGGAACTCCTACAGCGGCAATAAATAGCGAAAAAATTATGTGTGTAGCTGCCGATGTCTTCGCGCCCATTTTGTTGCGAACGCAAAGGGTTCCGGGGGCCCATTGGCATTTCATCAAAATGTGCAAAAACCTTACATTTTAATTAAATTTCTCCCTCATCCGGACCGGGTCGGCTATTGTCATGAAAAAAATAGAGAAGCAATGGAACCTTATTCTCGTTCTTCGAACATTATTTGGGTTTGTATAATAAAATAAAACTTCATGTATTTAACGATGTGCGACAGATAAATGCCATCACTGGACAATTGGACAGCACTTTCCAGGTGTTAAAATAATAAAGCCAGAGGATAATTGCATTCAACAATTGATCTTTCTTGTGTCACAAATCAATTTTCTGTGCAAGGAATGCTGGAAACAAATTTAATGAACCTCAGAGTTTAATGAAATTTTGTGGAAACATTCTTCTCAAAACTAAGGAATGCAATAATTTTTAGCGGTAAAGTTTATTTTCCGAAAACAATTATTTTGAAATTTTGCAAAAATATTTCTGGTGTCCACATTTCCCGCAAATTTCGCATAATTTATTTAAAAATCTCTAACCTTAAAACAAGATTATTTTTCTCTTATTTATCAAACACTTACACCTAAATATCAGAAAATCCCTGTAAATAAAAGAAATTAGTTAAAAAGGATTTTGTTTGTTTACTTCTTGCAAATGATAAATGACAGATGACAATAACATTTTAGTGTTGAAATGTTTAGGCTACGGTCGTTCTTTTTTTAAAATACAAAAAGAAATAATTTCCAAAATTTTTCAATCACTTACTAATTAATATTTTCCAGACTACAAGTATTCGTTTTGGAACAAGTTCGGCATAGGGGAGCGTTCCGTTTAATCTAAAACGAAAGGATCTGGAAAGATTTTTTTCGCTCGGCTCTAGTTGAAGTGAATATTTACACCGCAATTCTTCCCTCCCGCATAATTTTATCACTAACCGGCACATTTCTTAACACTTCACAATTCACAAATCATACCACAATTATATATAAATTTGAAAAGAAAGAAAAATTAAAATATAAATTGAAATGTAATTACCTGGAGCGCTGTTGACATCCACATCCATGTCGTAAACTATAGCCGAACATAAAAAATTCTTCCAGATCCTTCCGTTTTAGACTAAACGGAAGGCTTCTGCAAAATTTTATTTGAATCGGTGCGTTTCCCCTTTTCCGAACCTAAGCCTTCGTTTTTTACATACTCAAATGGAGTAAAAAGAAAAGCCTGCCGCTTTTATATTATTCCGGTAAATCAGGACGCATTAGTCTGAAATTAATATAAAAATTAATTAAAAACAAATTATAATTTTTATTATTTTAATTTTTTTACGATATGTTGTCGAATTTCACTGAATTTTGCGACAATAGTCGTAAAAATAACGATAAGATTTTGCAATTTTATCACATTGTTTGATTTAAAAAACCTGGACAAAACTGATGTTGAATGAAAAATAGAAATTCTATATGCTGTAAGCACATGGCTTACATGGTGTACATGATTTGCTATAGAAGCGAAAATGAAAAAATAGCACATTAAAATGCACTTTTAATGCTTCTAGTAGCTTTATTCTTTTTGAAATGGAATTTTAGGATTTTAAATTGCACAAAAACAATTTGGTACTCTCTCATTTTACCCAGCACTTATCAATTAGAATCGTTGAATTCGAGGACTCGGTTTGTGGTATGTAGGTAAGGAAAAATTAAACCCAGCAGTTGACTTCATATTCTTATCCTAACCTAAATTGTCTTATCCTTGCAATGCGAAAAAATAGATAATGATAGCACTGATCAGATAAATTTTCTCTCGCCATCTCATTTTGTTTTGCTTACATTTAACCTATTAACTGATAGAAAGTTAAAGATTTTATTAATTTCATTACGTCGAAAAAACGACTCATCTTTAGAGGCTACTCACGATTTGACCCTTGTTTTGAAATCCTCAAGAGAGATAAGCTAGTTAAGCCCTTCTAACGTTTCCTTAACATTTTTCGCAATATTCATATTATTTATATTTATATTAGGTCTACCGAAAGGTTCTGTCCGTTTTTGAAGAGGAAGAAAATGATACAATTTTTAACATATTTAACTAGATTTATTGTACTATATAATTTCCATCGTTCTTTATGACTTCTTCCCAGCAGGATGGCAATTTATAAAACCTATTTTTGAAGAAAATCTTTGGATGCGAAAAGCTGCAGCAGCACTGCTATAAACGTTTTCTTCATTTTTTAATTTTTTCTCATCAAATGATTTTGTAAAAAAAAGAATAGGTGAAAATCTAATGTTTAAGGTCTGGGGGGTATGGTCGATGCGAAAGAATTTCCCTAGCTCTGAGATTTTCTGGCGAGTCGCCAAAGCAGCATGTGGTCTAGCATTATCGTGATGCAGTGTGATTTCCTTCCTATTGAATATTGTCAGCCTTTTTTCTTGGTACTTTGTTAACTCGTCCATTTGTTGACTGCATTTCTCCGAATTTAGCTTTTTCTTGGGTTCCAAAAGCTTGGACCTTGCATGTCCCACCATATACACAGTATTCTATTTTTAAGGATCAAGCTCGGTGTAGAGGTGAAGAAGGCATGTTTTCCGGGTTCACGCTGTTTTCCTTACGATGCTTTCATATGTAATCCATTTTTCATCATTTGATCTATCATGGTCTTAAAAATATCGTCATTTATTTATTTATTTATTTATACAAGCCAACAGACAACTGCCCTGACTGTACACAACTAAAAATATACAACAATATTATTTATAGGGTTTTCCAATAAGAGGTGTTATTTTGATATTCAAAGAAAAATGCCATTTTTTGAGATAAATGATCGCATGTTTATTTCATAATAAAGAGGAAGGTAGCTATGCCGTTAATAATGAAAAACAACATCAGCCAAATGGCCACCACGACCACGCTTACAGGACCATATCCTTTTCATGAAATTTTCCATAACCTAATCGCAAAGTGGCTGCCCTATGTCCTCGATGGCCTCACGAATTCCATCTTTGAGGTCTTGAATCGACGCTGGGCTGTTGGCGTAGACCTATCTTTCACGTGGCCCCAAAGGAAGAAGTCGCAAGGTGTTAAATCACAAGATATCGGTGGCCAATTGTGATCACCTCTTCGAGAGATAACACGGTCCGGAAACTTTTCCCGTAAAAGATCAATGGTTTCGTTGCTTGTGTGGCACGTAGCGCCGTCTTGTTGAAAGTAAACGTTGTCCAGATCAATACCATCCAACTCCGGCCATAAAAAATCATTAATCATCTTTCGATAGCGCAATCCATTCACCGTAACTGTTGATCCAACCTCATTTTCGAAAAAGTAAGGTCCAATGACCCCGCCGGACCATAAACCGCACCAAACAGTCACACGTTGAGGATGGAGAGGCTTCTCAACAATAACTCTTGGGTTTTCCGAGCCCCAGATGCGACAATTTTGGTTGTTGACGTAGCCACCGAGGTGGAAATGGGCCTTATCAGTCAAGATGATTTTTCGATGGAATTCCGGATCATTTTCATGCATTTCAAGGACCCAATCAGCAAAGACACGAGGTTGTTGATGATCGGCCGGCTTGAGTTCTTGTGTTAACTGAACTTTATAAGCCTTAAGACCCAAGTCTTTATGCAAAATACGGTGTAATGACGTTTGTGGAATGCCCAATTCCATAGAACGACGAGGAATGGACAAACCTGGGTTTTCTTCAACACTTTGGGCTACAGCAGCAATATTCTCAGTTGTTCTTGTGCGACGTGCACGGGTTTTATTCTTCACGTCACTAACTTGTCCCAACAGCTCGAATTTTCCACCAATTTCTGTATTGCGGTCCGACAAGATGCTTCACGACGACCCAAAAATGCTTTAGTTTTGCGAACTGTGACTGCAAAATGTTCACCATTTTTGTAGCGAATTTTAATAATTTCAATGCGTTGTTGAAGCGTGTATCGCTCCATTTTTAGTAATGGCGTAGTTTCTACTTGTCAAATGTCAAAAAATAACAGCTTCAAAAGTGACTGCTACCGAAATAGCGGGCTATTCAAAATAACACCTCTTATTGGAAAACCCGTTATTATAATGACTTATCTACTATCTATTTTAAAATATTTTTAATTTGATTACTACTTAAGTTAAAGTCTAAGGTGTAAAAAAGATCATTATAGGATCTTAGTAAAGAATTAATGGGTCCAAAAGTCGCATAACAGGTCCGGTGCGCATCAACATGCAAAAAATGAAAATTTCTCAGATTCATTGTTGGTACATCAATTTTCAGTGCGAAACCCAGAGCGAACCATATCCTACACGTTCTATCCGAAACAGCATCTTCACCAAAAACGTTTAACAAATTTCGACACGCTGACAATGGCATGAGTTATCTTTGCTGTAGTTAATTTCGAAGGGCACATAATAAATGCAATAAAGACATACAGCCACATATAACTCAAACGAACATATCCAAATATATTTCAAACGAAATTATCGGACAGAACTTTCCGGTAGACCTAATATATTTATATTTTCGCGTCTAGAAGTTGTTAATTTATCAACATTTAATGTTTAAATTTAAACGTCTGGAAATTGTTGATCTATCAACATTCAATGATTCAGAGGAAAAAAATATCTGAAATACCTCTTCTCTCTCCTCTCTATCCTCTTGCAATGTTAAGGTATAGGTAATTTCTGAATTAAAGAAGAACAAGAAGAAGAAAAAGAAGGAGAAGAAGTTTTACACTTTGTTAAATTAATTCGAAAAGCTTAACACTTAAGATGTACTCTTTGCTATGAAATTAATTAATTAATTAAATTTAGTTTGTTTTAAGTAACATATGTTATGCATTTGTAGAAAATTTGTAAAATATAAATTAACACCCTGCAGAATTTTTTTTGATTTCTCCTCAAAATTTTATTCTTATATGTTTCTTGCAAAATCTCTAAAAAAGGTTCTTTCGGCTAACGATACTAGAAAATTTTGAAAAAATTTGAAATTTTTTGAATTACTATAACGTTATGGTTTTACCTTAGTATTGCCATACTTGTTGACTAAATTTATTATATTTTGTAGCCAGTGTGATTAATAGTTAAAAAGGAGGAAAAAGTTCGGTAGCTTGAACTAGGCCACTTTACGTTATATGAAGGGCACAGTTTCAATAGAAACCAACAAATTATAGCATTTCGACATTTATTGTGAAAAATCTTTTCTGAAAAACGCTGAGCACGCCACGCACGCCAAAAGAGTATTTCTTTTACTAAACGACGAATTGCGCCCACGGTGCGCGGAATAAAAATAAATGAAGGCACTAAGGACATCAGTGGCAGAGAAATTGATGAGAACAACTTCTCTTAATTGCAATTCGATGCAATTTGGTTGGAATTCCAAAACCACCTTTAGCCCACTACGCGGCCTGCGAATAGGTTTACATACATTGAACTCCAGAATATCATTAAAACTGGATCTGTATACAAAATGTACAAAGTTGTGCATATTGTGTACGAACGACTGAAAATTACATACATTACATACGTAACGAGTGATGCATTTGTTATATGAAGTTCTATCGTTCTTTACTTGTTTGCAGTTATGAACAGAATTACAAGTCAATAATGAGAAAATTGTTCACGTATATTGACAACATTGCATTTAAAAAAAAAAATATATTAGAGAGAAAGGAAATTGCAACCTATCATGAATCCGCTGACAACGAATCAATGGTCAATAAGAATACACGTCAACCATGGCATTGGGTGGTTTAAAATTTTGTTGAAAGAAGGGACTTGCGGATTTAGATTGACAATTAGAGATGTGTGTAGGACTTCTTTGTATATAAAATAAAATGGGCATTCATGCAGATAAAAGTCTCCTATTAACAAGAGGTTGAAGCTTGATACAGACCTTGTCGGTGTAAGAAATATAAGGTCTTTTGAATTTACCAATCAGACTTCGAGAAAAATTCTGTTGCACATTATATTTAATTTCGATCGGCGGTTTGTTTAGCGGTAGTTATGCTACTGACATAAGTCGTGGTCCTAAGTGTGATCATTAATGTGAGCTTTTAAAGTCATTTTGCAATCAAAAATCACTCCTATATCTTTAAATTAGGTAATTGGGAATTATTTTGGGGTCTTAAGCATATGAAATATAATTAGAAGCAATATATGCAATCAAATCGTTAATAAATATCGAAAATAATAGCGGACCAACATTGGATCCTTGTGGAACACCAGACAAGGCAACAAATTCAAAGTACGAACAACAGGAGAACACAACATGCAATTTACGTCCACTTGATGGTATTATTCAAGAGGAAAAGCAATGGCATGTTGAAATTTAAGATGGTTGCTCATTGTGAATTTTCCTTTAATAAAGCCGCGCTTGGCTAATTTTTTGCAAATGGCCGCCAATTCGATGAAGAGATTGTTTTTGTTTTTGATTTAATCCCTTTAAAAGATAACAGTTCTTTATCGTCGTTTAAAGAACTCTTCTTTTCGTACCGACTTATTTAGATATTTTGATAGTACTTTCATTCTGGGCGTAGTTAAACAATAAAAATATACTGGAAAGTATATTATTCCCATATACTGATAATATGCCATTAAAATGGAAATTCTAAGCACTTGTAAAAATGTAGTTCAATGAAACGAAGATTGATGTAATACCATGCCATTTTAAGTCAGCATAATCTCCGCACTTAAAACCGATAGAAAATCCTTGCAAAACAGAAGGTTAGAAGACATACTGAAATTTTACTTTTAATTTTATGTTTGTACAATGCAAACGGTCCTGCAATATATTCGAAAAAATCAAAGCAATATGATAAGGATTTCAATTTTATTAGATAAAAATTAATAATTCAATATTGAAAAAGATAAAATCCAGCAAAAGGTTTAAATGTTATAAGTATCATGTTGTTATTGCAATTTTTATCGGGTAGAGAGTAAAGTAAAATAACGTACCGGGAAAAAAATCAACTAATTTTGTAAAAATTCATATATTATATAGGGAATAACCCCTGTATCAAAGAATTTAACCTATATTTTTTTTTTTTAATTTATAGCAGGTTTACTATTGAATTTGCATTACATCTCACAGAAATTTTGCGTTTTTATATTGAAAGGTAATTTTTATTTACCGCGACGTGTATACACGTCAACCGCACCGTAATAGAGCTTTAAATTGACGTGCATGCACGTCGAACGCAGTTAATTTGTTAATTAAGAAAGTTTTGGTGTTACGCATTTTCTAGGTTATATGACGCACCCTAAATCCAATATGGTGGACAATAAAAATAAATCACTTATAATTAAAAATTTAATTTGAAAGCTATTTTAAAAGAAAGGCCTAAAAATATTGATATAATTTGTGATTTAAAAGGTTGTGAAAGAGCGGACTCATTTGTTTATATCACTCATCGCTCAGGCAGTGATTAAGTGAGTTCGCTCAACATTTGAATGTTGAACAATTGCTTAAATTTTGAATAAACTTGATAATTGAATGGACTCACTGCTTGATCGGACTGAAATTTACAGCAAATTCAAATTTTGCGTAGACTTGCTGCTGTCTAGGGTGGACGTTTTGAAACTGCTCAAATAATGATTCTACTTAAGCAGTGAGGCTGCGCAGCTATTGTGTTCACTCAAAATGTGAGCGTTGGTTAATTCTCAAATTTTGAGCAACCGCAATAATTGACCATATTTGAGTTGAGTCAAAAAATGAGTTTTTTTTTTTAATCCTAGTATTTTACAAATGAAATTGTACCTGGAATGTAACAAAATTGAGTTCACATACTGAAAGCAGTCTATGCACGAAGCTAATGACCAAGTCTTCAGGATTTATCCTTTTCCATACATTTTTCCATGAAATTCTTTAAAGTTTTATATTCAATTCATGGTTATTCGCAGCATAAAAGTCCTCAAGAAAAGTTTTCGTCAGTTGCCGTCTTCTGGTTTCCAACAACCGTTGAGCACTTAAACTTGTCGGAACATCTTCAAACTGGTTCTCTGTAGTGTGCTGTCTTGAACACTTCTTGGATTTATTTATCCTATTTGGCAATTATTCCGAGTTTAACCGGCACACAGAAATTTTATTGCGTAGATATTTCAAAAAAAAGTGTGTAAGATCCTCACCACGAAATTAAATCAAATTTATCGTAGTTCTCTGTTTCTTTGAAAATCATTGAATAGTTTTAATATTACAAATTTTGTTATGAAACATGAATAAGTAGTTGAACAGATGTAGTTGTTTATAAAAATAAATTTCAATTGAACAGTCGAAAATATAAACTGAATTTTTGAATAGGGACGTTATTGCCCTTTATACTCTGCTACATTCAATATTTAGCATGCCTAAAATATACCCAAGTTAATAGATTAATTGCTGGATTTATTCAAAAACCTTGAATCATTTTTTTACGGGGTAAATGTCCAATTGTTTTGCATTAGATTTTCGCGTGTCCTTTTATTAGGTTGTCGACATGAGAGAAGTCCCCTCACTTTTTACTCTCCTGGTGGGGGAAGCCTGTATTAATGAATTTAATGCTGAATTCATCATATGTGCCTGACTGATTGAGCTGTTCTTTGCATGTGGTTTTAATGGTCGTATCACAACAGAAACTTTCCTAGTTTTCAGTTAACACTTTTGTTTTTTTTGTGTTTTACTATGAATCATTCTATTTGTAATTATATGTAGATAAGAACGAAAGTATTTATTATTTATTTATTATAACATGAAATCGCCGCAGATTATAAAATTTTGTTTACGTGATTTTGATTTAATGAATAGTTCATGAAAAAAAAAGAAAATAAGAAAATGCAAGCAAAAAAGCTTTTTTAATTTTTGCGAAATTACCTAGTCTTGCCACAAATTCTGTCACACAATTTCTAATGCGCGCTTTCTCAGAAATTAGCCTGGAATTGTACCGTTATGTTGCACTTTGTAACAAATGAACTGTACGGCGTAATATTCCGATCAGTTTGGTGACAGTCTTTGACTCATAATCATGGAGAGTAAAAGAAAATCGTATCGCTGTAATAGCACTCCATAAGTGTGGAAAAAATGCCTTTGAAATTTTGAATTTGTTGAAACCGCTAAAAATAACAAAAAGATTCATTTATCGTGCCATAGAACGATTTAATGAAACCTTAGGCACAGATGATAGAGCAAGGACCGGTCGTCCACGTACCGTTAGAACAGTCAGTGCCATCAAAACTGTCCGAAAGCGCATCCGTAGAAATCCACTGCGCAAACAAAAAATTTTGTCAAGGGAGTTGGAAATCTCCACAAGATCGATGAGTAGATTCATTCGAGATGATCTTCATATGAAGGCTTATCACCGGTCAATAGTCCACATGTTGACTCCACGGTTAAAGGAAATAAGATTGGAAAGATGCAAGAGTCTCTTGCTTTGGCACGCAACCAATGGTATGAGAACATCCTCTTTACCGACGAAAAAATTTTTACTCTGGAGCAAGTTTTTAATAAACAAAAAGATAAGGTTTATGCAACATCATCAGAAGAAGTTAAAAAAACGGTTCCCAGGGTGCAACGAGGCCATCATCCAGCTTCTGTAATGGTTTGGTGGGGTGTATCCCATAAAGGTGTCACAACACTCCATTTTTGCAAAAAAGGTGTCAAAACCGGTGCGGCGGTTTATCAAACCAACGTGCTGGAAGGTGTTGTGAAACCCTGAAAAAATCGTTGGTGAAAGCAACAAATGAAATGTCGTTGAATACCGTGCGTGCCGCTACAGACCAGTGGCCACAACGTTTAAAAGCTTGTATATAATCTAAAGGAGGTCATTTCGAGTAAAGTTTTTATTAATTAATTAACAATATCTTATTAAAATAAATTTCGTTGGAATAAACATATTATCTTTGTTTAGATTTTATGCTTCTTTAAAGTTGTGACAGAATTTATGGCACGACTAGGTATATTTATGATTCTAGCTAGCACTCTATATCTGTATGTATATAGGAACATACCTGTACACATACAGGGTACATAAGTACAGAACATATCTGTTCTCTTATAGCTCCTAAACTACTTGTCGTATTTGAGAAAATAAGGTGTCATTTGATGCGTCTTAATACTCTGCGTGCCATAGGATGTATGACGTCACTAAGTCCAATATCGATTTAAAAATAAATTTCAATACGCGAAAAAAATTTAAAACAAATGTATAGTGTTTACTACCAAATGAAAGGTCATGAAGAGCATTTCAAATATTCATATATTACCTTTGCAAACACGTTGCAATAACAACCGTCCTGGACTAAAAATAGTTGCAGTCAGAAAATTAAATTACGACAAATTAAATAGGTATCGGTATGGACTACTTACGTATGAATCGGGCATGGTTCATTCATATTTCATATTTCTTGCTTTGGGATTCGAATATTTCATATTTTGATGGATTTATTTGTGGCAATATAAAATGCTTTTATAACAAATAAATATTTAGTAAGATTTTTTCGATTCGACTAGGAACATTTGACTATTTTTTTTTATTTTCTATATTTTATTATTTATTTATTTATTTATTTGTTCCTTTTTGTTGCGTCCATGTTCAAGCTCCGCTTAATCAAAAGTCGTTGTTATATCATCCATAACTTCCAAATCAACTTCAATAAAATTTCGCTTATTATAAGAGGGAATTGCAAACAAATTCGATTTAATTTGCTTCATTACTCACCCTTGAATTTTACTTTATTTTTTTTGTCTCATTGCCTAAACGAAATCAGACGAAAACAAATATTTACGATCTGCTATCCTCAAAAGAATGGATTTACATCAATTAACTGCACGAATTTCATCGAAATTTGGAAATGTATAGAATTAAGTAAGACCTAAAGACCAATTATACTCGTATGTTTGTTTAGTTATTTTTTTTAGAACCAAGTGTCTAAAATGTATCAACTGTTAGGTATGGATGTAATTAATCGATGATTCTCTGTGAAATACTGGATTATTTTAAACGAAAAGCTTATAGTCGTTGTATATTCGTTAAAATGGAGCAACGAATGAATTCGTAACGCATCAGCTTTATTCAAGGCAATTCATATGGATTGAATGGTCCATTCATTAGATAAATGCCCTTGATCGGGTACAGCAAGGACGTGGAGTGCTAAGACTTTGGATTATCTTGTTGTGTAAAGGAGCCTAATGTCATCTTGTTGATTGACTTTATGGAACCGGCTTAAACTGTGATTGGCAATAGAAATAGAATGTGGCAGACGAATTGACAACAAAATAATTGATTATTGATATATAGGAATGTATTTGTTGTCGTACAATTCAAATTTACTGCGTACGGAGAGAAAAGATATTTAGATTTTATGTTTTTATATAAATTTGTATTACGGCAAAGCTATAACGAATGGTTATGAATCTCACTGCTTATTTACAGATGTAGCCAAGTAAAAATCACCCCTGGAAATTTTCAGTAAAATTATATGAAAACGTAGCTTTATCACTCTAAATTGAATCCTACGCGGCACACCGTTAATAGTATTTTTAGTTTTCGTCACCAAATCGACATAATTTTTCCAAACTTCCTTCATGACTGCAATCAATTCTGATAGGATAAGCGGACATTTGTCGGCCATTTTCTTTTTAAAAATAACCCATACATTTTCGATAAGGTTCATATCTTGGCTAGTGAAAGATTTGAATGCGTTTAGTTCTTAAAAAGTCCCTAACTCTCTTCATTATGGTTGGGGCTTTATCTTTCTGTTAAATTTCGTGTAGGCAGCTTTTATGTCTGAAGGACTGTTAAATACTGCTCTACGTTCATTATCCGGTCAACGAAATAGGGTGCGAAGAGTCCTTTTGCGATAGTGCTGACCAAATTATGACTCTTATCGGCTGTTTGAGGTGCTGCTGGACAAGATAAATACTCTCTGCCTTTAGATCTCCGAACAGTCCTGGCTATTGGGAGTGTCAAACTAACCACGGTCTCTCATTCATAAATACGATCTGTTCAAAAAAATAGATATATATAAGTGAAATGAAAAATTATAATCCAAAGAGTTTATTTCTTTGCCTTTTTCCAATAATCTGTAGTCCATGACAAACGTTTATGTGCCTATGTATTCTTTGTTGAATCATCCTGGGATTTAGCTTTTGTTTCTTTGTGTCGTTTTGCACATATCCCAGATTGAAAAAGCGGACGTTGTGCTATTCGGTCCTATATTATTATGTTTCTACACCAACCAATAAAAACTCTAAATTGTAACTTTCCCAAAAAGCCCATTCAGGTAATAATTGCTCCATGACATTTTTATTGTATTACTTCTGCACTGATAATATATCTAACCAGGAGTAAATACATTTTTTTTTTAAAGAAGTAACAATATTTTGATCATATCTGTATGAAATGTATGTGAGATAGTTATCTAGTACAGCCAAAATTATTGCTCTGATTTCAACAAATGTCGTTGTATCTTTCTTGAAGCAGAATGTGTTATAGGCTATCAAATGACGTCAAATGAAATTCACATTGTACTACAATAATTTGTTTTTTGTGCCCTCAATCACCGTGTGTACGGAAATCTAAAGTCGCTAGAATTTTATATACAACTTATGAATAGGTTGCATAGCACTTGTAATTTTGGAGCATAGACTTAGTAGAAATTTTTCTTTTTTTTTTAAGAATAATTCGTATAACTCTATTTTGTAACTTTTGTAGCCTATCCATAAGTTCATCATTGTAATTTGGGCGAAATAACGTACTCGTTGCACGAGTATTACGGAGCGAACGTTTTTATTCGCTTTCCTAGTCAATGAAATCTTTTATATGCCTTGGTTTGACATATCAAATGGAGATTTTAGCGAATATTCTCTAACTTAAAGCATTCAATTGATTTTAATGAAGTATACACTGGGGGAAATAAGGTTAGACGCATCAACATTTTTCAAAATAGCTCGTGAGAATAAAAAGATTTCAATGTGTGTTTTTCTCTAATTTTACAAATAAATAATAAAAGAATTTTCTTCAAAATACTTTCTAAGTCATAATTTTTTAGCAATTTTAGTTTTACAAGCTCAAACTGGGAAATAAGAAGAGACGCATTTATAGTTTTGTGTTTAATAGACAATCTTGTTGATGAGAATGCTTGTAAATATGCTTGTATAATAAAATTGCATATATAGTTTTTGCACAGCTTTTATCTAAAACCAAATAAAATAAGGCGCGTCAAACCATTAACTGAGACGAAAAAAGTCAAAACTACAACCTACAAACCTACAAAATTATTCAAAGTTTTCAAACCATCAGATAGCAGAGAAATAAACTGAAGTTTTGCGGTATTTTCTAAAAGATTGTGAAAATTACAGTTAAAACTACAAGACTGGCTGGCCATCTACGGCGCAAAATCGACAGTTGATCCGAAATAGGGCGAATAGTTTGAAGTCTGTCCGGGAATTGAAAACGATTTACCTGTTGGAGTTCAACGTATTTGACAAATTTTGATTGATTCTCAACTCTTGAAATTCCAGAAAATAAAGCGTAAGCCAATGTTGTCACTAGCTAATATTGAGGACCGCAAAAAATTCGCGCTAGAAGACCACATCTATTGGATAAATAAATGGCGAAACATAATTTTTTCTGATGAAAAGAAATTCAATTTGTTTGAGCCAGATGGTTTTGCCTATTATTAGCATAATTTGCGTACTAAAGAAAGGATTTTCAGTAAACATCAATCGGGAGATGGTCGGTCGGCATTTCCGGTATATGGATGCGAATGCGCTAGTTTAGGCTGGCAATTTCAACAAGATAATGCTTCAGTTCAGGTGGCCAGGTTTTGGCTAATTAGAGCAACGCGAAATGCATTTTTTTGACAATTGGTCATCCAAATCATTAGATATGAAAATTATTGAAAACGTCCGGTCGATTTTCGCCTGAGATATGTACAGGGAAGGCTGACAATAAAACAACAAAGTCGGATTGAAGGAAGTCCACGTCAATCGTGGCATGGCGAAACATTCTGGTCTCTGTATGATGGAAATGGATAAAATACTGATTAAGATTTTTAGAAAGATGTGAATTTTATTTTAAAAGCAATAAGTGCGTCTAACCTTATTTCCCACTTGAAGTTTGTAAAATTAAAATTGCCTAAAAATGAGAACTTAGAAATTATTTTGAAAACAAATCTTTTATTATGTATAAGAGTCCCTTATAAAATCAGAGAAAAACGCTCATCGAAATCTTTTCATTCTTACGACTTATATTGAAAAATGTGGGTGCGTCTAGCCTTATTTCCCCTATTGTATAAAGGACTGTCGGATATTCAAGTCTCTAATTTTTCTGTTAAAATTGAATTAAAAAAAATGGACAAGAAATTAGTTTTCCTTAATTGCAAATAATAGATTGAATTAATATTCGGAAACATATGTGGTTAAACTTTTTTAGCAAATACATATTTGAAATATAGTTATATGTTAAATTTGTTTTTAGAACTTTTTAAAAACTAATTCTATACTTTTTGTTTCGTTTGTTTGGTACCTCATAGCAAAGTAAAATATTTTTGTTGTAAGAGAAGTAGTAGATTCTGACTGAATTGCGAAAAGCAAATTGAAATGGGAATTTCATTAATTTCTCATATTCCCGCAATGTTGTTTTGTGGACATTTCAGACCACTTGCGCGCACAAATAAAAGCCCACTTCATTGTTGATAATTAGATGGGTTTGCCTGGGCAGATTAGGTATTTTATGCGTTTCCAGTATGATTCATTCCTTACGTTTTACGGTTTTCATATATTTCATACTTATACATCAGTACGAGTACATATATTTATTTTGTAGTATTAAAAAAGGGATTAAAATCACACTTTTGAAACTAGCATAATTTTACTATGTCCTTACATACTCCTATATTGCGAACGGGCTTAGTATGACTTGTCATCGCCGTCAAATTTTTCCACAATTTTTACGAGAGAAGAAATTACGCGTAACGACCACTTCGTTAGGATGATAAATTTGCAGACTAATGTTGTGAAAGTATCCTTATAAATTATTGTCATTAGGGTGACTTACATTTCAACGTTACTTTGATCCTGGAGCTCATATTAATGAACAAAATTTCCTGGTAATTTTTTCAAAAATGTGAAACATACTCATCTGGTCAATAGGTGTGCACGGTTTCGCCATTAATTTTATTTCCAAATGAAGTCGCTATTGTCTCAACTAACAAAAAATTGCACGAAAGTAAATTATTTACGTACTTTTCTTTTATAATTTCGATGTCAAGAACGATTGCACGTGCTGTGTGAAGTATTATAGAAGTGCTTTTCTAATTAGTAAAAAAAAAAAAAATAAGTGTTTGATAAATAAGGTTATAATTTGCAGTATTATTATATTTAGGCGCAGTAGAAATTATGTTCAAAGTGAGCAAATTTTAATTATTTGATTAATTTAATACTTAGTAATAATTTATTTTTGATTAGATATTCTAAGGTGGGTCGAAAAGCACACAGAAGAGAGCAATTTGTTTCAAAGATTAAGGACGCAAGGTAAAACTTATAAATTCATTTCTGAAGCATTGGAGCGGTCTGAAAATTATATAACCAATGCTTTAAAACCTTTCAAAAAGACTAAAAATCGGTCGAAAATCAGGAAAACTTCGATAAAAACTGACCACTGCATATTGTTATTGGCTAAATCTGATCAATTTACGTCCTCTAAATTGCTAACAAAGTTAGTTCTCATACAGCTCGTTGGAGACTACAGGAAGCCAAATTACCTGGGAGAATTATGAGAAGGTGCAGCTTTTAAAAGGCTAAAGTTTAAAGTTTAGCAAAGAATTCGATGTGAAGTACCGTTTGTGGAAATGGAAGGGATTAGAAGGAGTAAAGCAATGGCGAAACATTCTTGAAGTAACAAAACAAATTAATTATTCCCTTTCTTCTTTTGGGCGATATGTTCGAAGGCCAAAGGGAAGAGAATTTCATGTACGGTTTGCGAAAATAAGGTTAAAGCATATCATGGTTTAGGGTTAATTTCATTGTATGACGTAGGCCAAAACCTTCGAGCAGTGAAGTGGTCTGGCGCACACACATCTATAAGGCAAAGTGCTCTGAATCTTTAAATCAGTGCCCAAAAATTGTATGACGAACGAATTAAACATGGGAACAATTCACAAATTAAAGCTTATATCCAAAAACGACTTTCACTCATGATTTAACTTATCCTTCCGATTCGCGATGTATTTTACCACCTCTTCAAATAAATTACATATATAAAATGTTTCAGTTTAAATCGAACTCAACAGGACAAAGGAGTCCCAGACTACTTGCAAAGTATACGGGGGGAAAGCACTTGGTTTTGAAGAACCAAAAATTACTACACTTTCGCCAGAAATTCATTAATATTTTTGGCTTATATAGAGTAAAAGTCCTTATAGTCCTTGTGATTTTAATTTTATAGAACTGAAATGTCTCTAGAATACAAAAAATCCAGTTTGATTGAATTTTTCTGGAAATTTCACTACGCCGCTATACGATTTGGTCTAAATGTTGCGAATTGTCAGGCCACACATGCAAAAGCTCAGTTCACGATTTGTAAATATCTACGTAGGTCCTATTTTCCGTATTATCAACACCATGACTAGATTTAAATGTAAGGCAACCTTAGAAAATACCGTGGTTCCTTACGCCAGGGAAAATATGCCCCTGAAAACGCATTTTTAATAAGATAACGATTCGAAGCACTCATAAACTTTGGTAAAAAGTTGCCTTCGTGATCGAAACGTATCTTGTATCTCGTGGTCTAGTCAATCTCCAGATCTTCATCCTATTGAGAACTTTTGGCATGCAATGAGATGAAAATTAGCTAGTCGATATCTCACAAATAAAGATCAATTGTGGGAAGCAGTTCAGAAAGAATGGTATTCTACACCTTTGACAATATGTAAATTGATTGAATCCATGCCCCAGAGAATCGATAAACTACTTCAGAATAATGGAGTATATTCAAGGTGCTAGGAATAAGCGAAGAGAAAAAATTAAAATTCCAAAAATAATTTAAGAAATAAATCAATTTACTTATGTTTGTGCGGCACATCAATTTTATTGACCATGTGAAAGAATGGCAAAGTATTTGGGAATTAAAGCTAAAAGGTATTAAAATTTTTTGCATAGTTTAGTTTAAAGTTATGTTAATATGCAATTGTAATGAATTGAGTCAAATTAAAAGGCATTGTAATAAAATAATTTTAATGAATTAAATAAATTTCATCTACATCTATCTGTAGGTATGTTGCAATGCACGATTTTGGGGCATTTAGAAAAATTCAAAAACTTGTAGAAGTTTTTAATATTTTACTTGGGTAAAATTTTGTACACCTAATAGCATCTTAAATCAAATTTATCTCAAAGTCACTAAAAATTATATTATCCGTAGAACATCCAGTTAATCGTCGACTAGAGTATAGAGAAGATAAAAAGCTTGCGAAGATAAACTATTTAATGCAGTTTCCTAGCAAATTGCAACTGTGCTGCTCTATTTACTATACATTTTCAGCGAAAATTACATTTTCAAAATTGCCTGTACATCTTATTTCATATAAAATTCATTTTATGGATTAGTACGCATTTTCCGAGAAGAGGAAATTTCATTTTCTTGTAAATTTTGTGTATCATAGCTCCAAAGAAGAATGAAGAGTTAGGACGGTCCTTTAAATAACGCTTATATATAAGAAAGGTAGCATTAATAATTTTCGCTTGTTAAGTTGTTCCTCCGTTACGAAAGATTAGGACGGTAAGGATAGCTGGCGCAATTTATAACCTAGTCCAAGCTGGTGAATTTCACAAAAAGGATTAAAAGGGAAGTGTGAGCGAGTTTTCTTGTGCACTGGGGCATACCCCTGAGTGAAACCCTGAATAGAGTAATGAAAAATGAAAAACCTTTCGCAGATGTTTCGCTGCAAATTGTTGAGATATTTTCGATTTTTCATCTTATTGCCTTTTGGCTGAGATTGAAAAATTTTCTTTTCACCCCTAATGAAGTCTTCTGTTATTACTCGCAGTTCTCGGTCCTCCCGGTCCTTCGCAGTTTATTTAATTGGAATCGAATATAAATATAAGCGAAGCGAAGTGGGACAATATTTCATCGAATTGCACCAATTATCCAAGTATAATTATTTTTTAGGTTCTTATTGTTTGCGTTTTATTTTTATTTTTTTTATTGTAATTGTAATTCATTTTCGAGATAGGTCTCTTGTCTTGGCATTATAATTTACAGAAAGGGAGCAGACAATTAAGTTGATAAATGACTTGAAAATAGGACTTGTGTTGCCCTCCCTTTCCGTAAATTGGTCGAGAATTGCATGATTATTCTACAAATAATGTCGTTTGTACTAAAGTTCAGAATTGGGCCTAATGAGTTTTAATTAGGATTAAGATGTATTATAGGCGGCTTAGTGATACTTAACATTTCTGAATAATTGGTATAAATGAAATTTTATTTTGATACGATTTCAAAGCAAAATTACTTAATATCATCATCAGTTTTAAGTTACAACTCGGTAATTTTTATTATGCTGCTCGTGAATAAATATTTTGTGCTATGACGAGGATAGTTTTCGTTCGTAAAAATTAGTTACTACGTCTATTTAAATTGAAATTTTCGTAAAAACTAAAATATATTTGAAAATTTTAACGAAATAAAACGAACAAATAAGAAATATTGTATGAATAATTGTTATGCTAGGGTAGGACGCGGATCCAAGGAGAGGTAATGGTTTCATGGGATCATGATTATTATCATCATCCGTAAAAATAAATTTGAAAATTTTAAAATTTCATAAAATTAGTGTTTGAAAACCAACTTTTTCTATTACAATTTAAATAACAAAATTCGTACTGAGAAGGTACAAGATTTAACCTGTTTATAATATCGATGATATATTTTCAAACTACTTTACTATAGGTATTAATAAAAAAAACAAATAAAATTAAATAAATGAGAACTGAATTACTGTTTTTGTCCATATTATATACTTTTTTCTATCCCTCATTTTAGTTAATGGTTGAAAACTACTTAACAAGTGGACGAAAACTGGATTTTAGGTTGAAAATTAATGAAATTTGCCTTCCAAATTTGAAATAAAGCATAATGTGTTTCTTAAGGTTTCTATAATTCTTTAGAATTGTTTAATTATTAATTAATTATATATCTTGGGAAATTGAAATTTTATGTGTGCAAAATTAACAATCCTGAATAATGGCCGTTAAATCATATGAAAAATGTTTTCTATTTGCCATTATCATCCTTTATTTTTCTACTACGACACAGAAGTAGCATTATCTTGTTGACAAAAAGAATCATCAAGAAGCTAAATAAAAACCTTCACACTGTTTGAAGGAATAAGTAATTTCTATGTAAATGTGGTTAAAAGGAAAAATCCGTCTCGCATATATCGTGCAACTGTTCTGGATAAAAAACCACGAGAGTCGGAAGCTTATATTTTGGGCAACGCATAATCATTGAATGGGAAAAGCCGTATGCAGAATGCCGCCCAATATAATGGGTTTTTTTAAAAAAGAATTTGTATCTCATTAATCGTTGATGGTGTCCTGGACGATGGAAGTGCGATGGTATGGAGCGTTGTCGTGCTGCAATTACAATCGCTCGGGTCTCGTGTCCAATTCTGACAGTTTTTCGAGCAATGCATGGTTCATTGATGAGTTGTTGTCGGTAGTGATGTCCATTGACAGTTTCGCCCAGTTTCAGCAGTTAGTAGTACTCGATTTCTTTCTGGTCCCTAGCCTAGATAATGCTCTTTGTTAATTGTTGGGTCTTCTGGAAGGAACTCGTAGTGAATAACCTCCTGATATTCAAAGAAAACCGTCAATATTGCCTTGATTTTTGACCGATTTTGATGCTGTTTTTTTAGCTCATGTTTAAAGCATAAAAAAAAATTTCACGAAAATTTGTTGTTCAACACTAGACTAATATCAGTTGAAATCAAACTAATTAATAGTTCCGGCCAAAACTACACATAAGGGTGAAGTACAGATGTAGCAATATAATCATAAACAAATTTTTAAATATTTGTAATGTGAGTAATTTAAATGAAAATTGCGGGATTATTTTTTTTGCAGAAGTTCTGATCAATATATATTTGTCCATTGTTACTATATCTGTGAATCTAATAACAATTACATGATAAAAATTCAAGAAATATATATAAAATTACACATTTTACATGTAAAGAAAAATATTTTTAATTTGCAATTTAAGGTAAAAGGTGTATAATTAAAGAACTTTTTATTTAAAAGTAAAGCAAAAAAATTCATTTCAATTCCAAATTCCATTTCACCCCTCTATCTCAGCAGCAAGATAAATCGGAAAACTAAAGGTTTTCGTCAACTGCACCTGATCGTGCCATAACAGTAACCAGCATGTTTGCCGGATTCTTCTAACGCTCTCCAGAACGGATCGGCATCGTGCTGTTACCGGTTCATAGCGATTCAAATCCTGATGATACCCGTTTTGGTGGGACGTTTACTTTTAAAAACATAATAAAAAAAGTCTTATGAAAAACCATTGGTAATCATATGCATAAACCGTTTTACAAAGTTTTGTGTCATACACGGAGCGTTCGTCCACTGACAAAATACTTTTGAGAAGATTACCTTTCCGGTTGACAAAGTGTGATATGTACCGCTTTCGGAACGTTGTAGTGACCATATATATGGGGTGATTTTTAGTGGGCATGCCAAAACGAGTGGCATGAAAGGTTTGATTTAGACAAAAAAAAAATTGTTGGGGGGGGGGGGCAATCTCAAACATTTGGGAGTTACAGGGTGATTCGTAAATTTCAATTTTCCATGGATTGCACATCACTATTTTATTTTTATCTTTTAATCAATTCAACGCAGTCATATGAAAACTCCGCCAAAAATATACTATACCAATATCCTGCCCAAAGATGTCAAAAATGTTGACTTACCACTTGCCCATTGCAGGTATACTCACTTCTGAAGTTAGAAAATATATTTTTCATTTATTCCTTATATTCAGCTTTTCCTCACATTTCTCCGAAATTCATGTAATTAATTAATGTTAACTGGTATCTTACTGTTTTATTAGCGTGTAATTGCAAAAGTCGTAAAACCAACAAAATGTCTCCAAAAATTATCGGAAATGTTTGTTAAGCATACACAGGTAATTACTTTTAATTATTCTACTTTCTTTCAAGGTTAACGGAATTTATTTTATTAACGTAATTAGCTTATGTTAGCCAGCCATACTTAAGACTATCTCGACGTTCTGTTACTAATACCTGGAGGAAATTTTACTATAAAAGAGGAACAGTCAGAAAGAACATCGATAAAAGTTGAAAAAACAAGCTAAAATATGACCGAATTCATTTTTGTGGAATATGCCGATATAATTTACATTTACGGTGTAGTAGATTGAAACAAAAGAGAGGCTGTCCGGCAATATCAAAGGAGATTCCCAAATCGACGGGTACCCCAAAGGGTATTTTTGTGGACTTTCCAGCGGTTAAGAGAAACTGGAAGTGTAACTTCAAATAGGACGGATCCGCGATCAGAAACATCACAAGATCCTGTCGACGTCGAACAGAAAATAATCAGCATCTGTCAGATAAACCTTTGAAACGACCACAAGACAAGTCGTAAGATAATTAGGAGAGTCTTCATATACAGTTTGGAAGGTACTTCCTCGATAAAGGTTGCATCCATATTATCTTATCGTAGTACAAGGGCTATTGGAAGGAGATTCCGAAAGAAGTTTGGAGTTTTGCACTTGGCTTTATACTTTCGGATACTAACTCATAGAGGGCAACAGCCACATCATTTCAGCAAAAACTTTTTGGAGAATATACTGCCAGAACTAGTTGAAGACACCTCTCTGGATAATATTTATAAGGTTAAGGTTTTACAAACATGATGGAGCTTCAGCGCATACTGGTAACATTCTGAAGGTAAAATTAAATGAACAATTTCCTGAGCACTGGATTGGGCAAGGTGGTCCGATTCCTGGGCCTGCTAGATTTTTAGACCTTACTCCATTGTATTTTTTTATGTGGAACTATGACGGATGAAATTTACGTAAGCTCTGTTAATAGCAGAGAGTAATTAATTAGCAGAATTGAGACTGCATTAACGAAAATATGGCAGAGGTTGGCTAAACTTTAAACAGGGAGTTGGAAGGAAGTTATTGGCATGTATCGCAAGTTGCGGAGAACATTTTGAGCAGTTTTCGTGAGCTATTTGGATTAATTTAACCTTAATTGTATCACGATGTGACTCTAAGTCACATTTAAATTTGAACTTAAATTTTTTGATTATTTTATATTGTGTTTTCAACAATTATTTTAGGATTTTACTTTAAATTAACAATTACGACTAAAATATAAACCAATGTAAGATATAAACAAAAAACAACATCATTTTAAATATTTCCATGATTCTCATAAGTGTTTAAGAGTCGTGGTAAGATTCGCTATAAAAACATGTAGGTTTAAACTGGTAATATTTTGGAGTTCATTTTAGTTTAATTTCTTTAAAATTCGTTTTTTTAAATTTACCAACAAAGTTTTCCACAAATAAATTTCCATATTTTTTCCTTACTTGGAACGTGCTATACCTTGTTGGAAAGATGAGATGATGATAGTTTCCAATTTCGGAAGTGAGTTTACTTGCAGTGGATGGTGGTAGGTCAACATCTTTGGGCAGAACATTGTATAGTAGATTTTTGGCATAAGTTGAATGTCGTTGCGTTGAGTCGATCAAAAGAAAGAAAGAAAAATAAAATAGTGATGTGCATACTATGGAAAATTATATTTTACGAATTTTACGAATCACCTCAACGATTGAGATCGACCCTGTATATCATTACAAAGAATGTGGCGCGGTACAGTGTAGTGGTTTCCATTAAACGAAAATTAACTGTAATATTAAAGTTGAACTTCTGGCCACTTAATATACGAACTTAAATCGGGTTTTGATTTTGGTGGTTAAGAAAATAAATAAATAGAGAAATAAGGACTTTAATAATAACAAACATATTTTTAAAGTTCATTTGAGTGTTAAAAATATCTACAGTGTATAATTTGAAATATCTTACTTAATAGCAGGTAATTTAGGGATTTATAAATGTATAAACAACATATTTTATTTTTATTAAAGCCTTTCATTCAAAAAATGTTCGATAAATGCCTTCTATGAAATAATTCCATTACCCTTTTTGTAAAGTTTCGCGGCTTTGCTAAGCGTATAAAAACATAAATCAATTTTGCCATGTGAAACTCCTCTTGAAACTTTTCGTTAAAATGTAAAAAAATGATATACCGTCAGTCTTATGCCGCAGCTAATCTTATGGAATTAAAAACGAAAAGAAAACAAAGCAGAGTGCAAGTTATTTTAAAATATTTATGCACAAGTATTGTCTGCTTCAGTGTATGGGTAAAAATACTATAAAGGGAGAGCCACACGTGATGCACAACGTTATTAAAAATATTACAAGAGTTTGTTTGTCAAATTTAAATGTGTTCAACACCAGGCGCAAGGGAAACTTTTCTTCTTCATTAAAACGAAAAAGTTCTAGCCACAAACTTTTTAGAATTGCAAAGAGCATTTAGGTTGGGAGAAAAATTTAAATCGCGATAGATAAATTCCGTGAGAATCAACGAAAGTATAATACTCAGATACAATTTGGTTGCATAGAAACGTGAAATTATATTTGGACAAAAAACTTCTTAAGCAGATTACAAAGTGTTTAACATAAATCTCCTGTTGTAAAAGTTATCAAAGTTCTTATCCACATTTACGAGTTTAACAGCGAAGTTTGGTGAAGTTAAGAATGTAAAAAATATATATATATAAGCTGGTTAGATTTGAATTGTTCATTTTCATAATTTATTGTATTGTGTACTACCAAAATATTGCATTGACAAAAAAAAAATTGCTTAAATAAACATGCAAAGTTTTATTGAACCTTGAAGTAACGTAAAGTGACCTATCTCCGACCACCTTCCTAATTCCGACCACTTTTTATTTTTGTTAATAATTATTTTTTGGAACATATAATTATGCGGCGGTTTATTAGAACATATTTTTGAAGTGTTTATGATCAAATATTAGCAGTCGTGATTAGCTAACTCTCATATGTTGAATTTATAATAAATGATTAATAACGACAACTCAGTTCACTATAAAAAATCATCTCAAAATCCTTAAATTTGGAGTATCGATTTTTACTATTTTTAAAGTAATTTTCAAGCTTCGAGATGAAAACGTTTTACTTTTCCGTTAGTATACATCTTAAACTTTAACAATATGTGATAATGATCAATTATTACCTTAGATTTTTTAAAAAAAAATAATAAAATATTGTGGTCGGAAATGCAACAGGGGAATAATGTACTTGACCATATTTCCGACCACTGGTCGGTAGTAGGGAAATAGCGGGATTTAGGTTATTGCCTATTTCCGACCGGCCTAGGTAATATGCGAGTTTTTAAGTATTTTTTAAATATTATCCATGTACTTATTTTTTTGTTTAAGGAATTATCGATAGAAAATTCTTTAAGATATAACGGCACCAAAATGTTCTCGTCGGAAAATAATAAAAATTGAAATGGCTCCAGCCAAGTGGTATTTCCGTGAGATACGACGGCGCCAAAATTTTTAGCGCTATTGTTAGCCTAATGATCGGGTATTTTTCCATAAAAAACCCAATAATAAATAATTTTTAAGCTGTCTCCCATCCAGGTACGCGTGCAACATATAAATATGGACAGTTCTAGAAATTTGTTATTAATAGACAAGTCTCGTGTAAGAACGGAACTCTGTTTGTCGATTTTGAAAATTTTTTATATATATCTTAGCACAATTTAAGTCTGCCCAAGGTAAGTGGAATGGTGAAACTGAGTATGCAGCATTTTAAATTTTTGGCACAATTTGAAGAGGCATCATCACACACCAGAACCCGACAATGGTTCAGACGACGTCAATGTAGACAATGAAAATGAAGCATTATTAATGGAAGTTGATATCAATGAAGACTTTTGGAAGTGCAATAATAATTGTATTGAAGCTTGTATCAGCACCACCGGGGAAGTTAATATTATTTTGCCGATTGCAGAGAATGCCCAGGAAGTGACACCCACCAAAAATATTAAAGACTCTAACTCCACTCATTATACCTCGCCATTTAAACATTCACTGTATTGGCCTGAAATCCCACAAAAAAGAAGAATACAGGAAAGAAAATGAATGGAAAAACACCAAAAATGATACCAACCGTGGCAACTAGTGATGAGTATATGGCATACCAAAACAAAATTAACATGCAAAAAATTGAAATTGCTGAATCCAAGAAAAGAAGAGCTGAACAGAGAGCTAACAAGACCCATCAAAAATTACTATTGGAAACAGAGGAGCCAAAAAAAAACTGTCGAACCGAAAGAATCTTCAACTTACAAAATTGGAGATTTCGTAATTGTTGATTACGAAGGTGAATATTTTCCGGGAACAGTGCTGGAAATTGTTAATGAAAAATTTAAAATTCAAACAATGACCATGAGTGGCCATTATTGGAAATGGCCAGAGAAAGAGGACATTTTCGAATACTCCATAACTGAGATAATACATATGTAAAACAGACGTTCCCATAATGGTGGCAAATCGCGGAACGTATGATGTGCCAAAAATTACATTAATAAGAAGCCAAAACAATTGATGAATTTATATTCATTTTTATAAATTTTAGAAGCTTTATGATAGTATTATGTAATATTAAAGAATAACTTTTATATTGTTGTGACATTGAAAAATCTTTTGTGCAAAATGTTCATTTTTTTGTTAATAAATTTTATAAATCAAAATACTTATATATGTGATGTTATTAAGAATTCAATTATCACTAGTTCTAATATCTTAGCACATAGTTTTCTTTAAATCAGATTAATTTTACAATCGATTTAATCTGGTCGGAAATAGGCCTAGTAGTGGTCGGTAATAGGCAGCTCGGGTTTTGGTGGTCGGAGATACGGCCATGCGACCACCTCGAGAAATTAAATTTATAAAAATTTTTTAAAAATATTTGTCATAAACAAAAAAAAAAAATAAATAATATTTTAAATTGTTTAAACGTTATTCTTTGAGAATCCGTTCTTAGAAATTGATTTCGTTCAATAGTTTTCCTTCATCAATCGAAAGAAATGAGAAAGAAGTTCAGTGGTCGGAAATAGGTGAGTTTACGCTAGTTGCGCCAATACTTCCCTTAATTCCAAATGGTACGACTCAGCAGAGTAAGGAGATACTTTAGCTGGTTAAAAATAAATTACAAGAGAAAGCAAGGCGGTGTCAACTTTTAGAAAATCGATTTTAATTTCTTAAGTTGTGCAATAAATACACGACTACTGTGATGCTGCTATTTTCAATTAAGCCTCAGAATGGTGTCAAGATGCATTTTATCTGGAATGGAAAGATTGAAGCTTATTTATGCCCTAATAAAACACAACTAGAGAAGAGTGAAGTAAAACGAGGTACTTAAGATTTAATTATATAGTATAATAGTACGTAAAAAGCTAATACCTTGTCGATCGAACCTTTATCAGTATTCTTATTAATTGTTATAATAGGAACATATTTTAAGTAGTCTGATAACAAATAACTAAAATATGGAAAGCGGTATTTCATCACATCGTTTTTGTTTTATATTAAATATGGGGTTTCCGCCCTTTCTCTCCCGACTTATCCATCTCAATGCTGTCTGTTCCTTCATGGCTTGGTATCCAGGTTAGAGTTACCTTGTTGAGTATGGAGAACGATCTCAGAACATTTAGGTAGCTCCAAACCAGTCTGGATTTAACGGAGACATTAGAGAGTGCTTTGAGCACCGCTGGACTATTCGTAAGTATGCGAAGTCTAGCTTCTTTTAATACTTTGTCCAGAATGCTCCTCGCGCAGATTTCAATGGCTAGAATCTCGGCCTGGAAGATGGTTGAGGTTTTTCGAAGGTTTGTTGAGATCCAGCAGTTGGGATCATAGATTCCAGTGGTGGAAAACCCATTCTTACTAGAACCATCGGTGTTCCAGCTCAGAGTTCCAAGTCGGGCGTTGAAGCCAAATGGTCCTTCGGTAATTGGTCCCGTGAGAAAATATTTAATATTTTCATGTGTCCCGATCCATTAGTGCGTTTGAGTTCTGATAGTTAGAGTTTAGTCCTACCAGTACTTCTAGAGCTGCATGCTCTCCTCGCCCCGTGGATCCAAGGCGAGTTCTGCACTTTCTTTAGCATAGCTCTCGTTTTTTCTGAACATTCGGCAACAAGTCTACAAGACCCGTGTGGCCTTTTCCACCGTTTTGTTAGGTAAGAGTTCCACATGAGGCGTTGATCTAGCGCAACTCCTAGGTATTTCATCTCTTTGCACATCTCTGTGCGTATGTCCTCCAACGTAGACGGCGATATGAAATTTCCTCTTTCTCGTAAAGTAGACAATTACCGTCTTTCCTGGATTGACTCTATGGTTTACGTCCTGGCACCAGTTGGATACTAAGTCGAGGGCAGTTTGGGTTTTCCGAGAGATGATACGTTCCCAGTTATCCCTGATGATGATTACCATGTCATCAGTGTATCCCTGTCATTCGAATCATGAGATTCTGGAGGAGGCTGTCCACGACAAGGGACTAGAGAAGCGGGGACAGAATCCCTCCTTGGGAGTGGCCCATGCCGTCACCAAGGTTTGCCGAGATCTTTTGGCAGTTCAGCATAGATTTCCAGTTAACCGTTCGAGGCTCTGTACCTTTTTCGGTTGCCGTACGTTCAATAGAGACGAAGGATGTGTTCCTCCTTCTATATCTAAAAAGATACAGAGGGTTAATTCTTTCCTTTTGTAATGTATTTTCTGTATATATAATTGACTTGCCCCCCTGGTAAGCATGTTAATGTAGATACAGCGGTGCTCTGTTAAGAGCAGTGCTACGAATGTGTGAATCTAGAATTTTTTCCATTGTCTTGAGCAGGAAAGAGGTTAGATTTAGTTAGGTTTAGGTTGTGATGGATTATGTCCATCGCCTTTGGGAATGAAAACCATCCTGACATTCTTCCATGTTTGGGGGATCAGGTCATAGTTAGCCATAGCCCGTAGCGCTTTAAAAATGACCGGAACCAGTGTTTCCTCAGGTATCTTTTGCAGTAGGGCCGGGAATATACCATCCTCTCCAGGAGATTTAAAGGCTTCGAGTTATTGCTCACTTTACCTTCCCTAGAGTTAGTACATATGTGCCTAAACAAGCTTCTGGTGCGTTTGTTGGGGCGACTAATGAACTTCTCTAATTCATTAGAGTTTCCCCTTTCCACAGGGATCGGATCGATTCGTGAAAGTAGGTCGAAATAAATAATTTCAGCGTATTTTTCCCATCCTCTGTATAGGTAGCGCCGCTTGGACAAAGTTGCCTTCTGATGGCTAAGGTCGTGGTTTTGGGCCTTTATATACCCGAAGGATGTTTTCAGTAGAGGTATCTAGACTCTTAGGAAAGGTAAACGATATCCTATAAAAGCGGACGGTGCGATTTTTCTTCCCTCTCTTTTGCTCTCAGGCAACAACAACAGGTGACATCTCGTGAAATGACGTCAAATGAACGTTCTATAATGTCAGAGATATTTCAGCGCGCTGAATTGCTGTTACATACATATATTCTTTGACAATTCTCTGGAGCACTATCAAATAACCAAAAATTCATTAGTGCAGAACAATTTGATACCTTCCGTGCGACACAATGGTTTCTTCGTCTCATTTAGGTATCCTGGTGCGATACAAAAATCCATTTCCTCCTTTTTGTCGTTTATTTAACTTTCTAATAAAAACAATTTAATTAAATCATTTTAAAATTATGTATACATATATACCGATACACGTAACAAAATATTACATTCGAAATACCGAATCAAACGTTTTAAAATAGTTTACAAAACAAATCACAAATTAAATCAATCGTCAGAGAAAATGCTAAACAATTGGTTTTAAGATATTAAAGATTTTGTTCTTCGCTTTTAGTCAAGTGAATAAAAAATTCCTGAAGCTTTTGAATTTAGTAGGCTAATTATACAAATTTACCGCTTAAAAGATAAAAAAGTTTTCTTTTATTTCGAAATTCCTTAATTAAAACACCATAATTGATAGTTTGGCAGGGATAGAGTTTTAAAAGTATTTTTATGACATTAATAATAATTTTTATTAACATTCATTGAATGCGATTTTCAAAATTACTCATAAGAAGTCCCGCGAGTCGTGAAGTGAAAGAGGTCAGCCGGCACGGTGATCTACGAATGCATGCGGGAAGGCGAGAATTAAAACCGGAGGGCGCCAGGTATCCGGAGTCCATTGTTAAAAGACACACTAACACTATGCCACTCATCCCATAGGTGCGATTGTTTCCACCTAGGATTGCGAGTGTATCCTCTCTAGATTCGTCGTATTTAGTTCAGTAGGTGCTTCCACACTTCTACTGGTTTACCACCGCTGTAGCAGCTCGAGCAGATTGTTGCTTCACTACGGACGACCTGTCCTGGAAGGCGTTCCTTACACGCGCTCTTCTGGTTCTATTTCAGCCAGATCTTATCTTCATGAAATAACTAATAAACAATTTATTTTTTTAAATTCTTAATTTTATTTTCAGATTTGCCCTATTTTTATAAGGGTTTTATAATAAAGGGATCAAAGTAGGAAATTGAATTGTTGTTGTTGTTGTTGATTTGAAAGTTGGTATGTAGAAAAGGAGTTATAACAGTTAAAAGATTATATTTCGATTATTTGTTTTTTAGCTCATAATTGTTTTTATTATTGAAGTTACGACGAAAATTGACTATAAAGAAATTGTAGAAAATTTTTCTTGTAAACCAATAAAATTGTTTCCAGACATTTTAATTTGTGCATTATATGTATGACTTTTTTCAAGATATAATAGTTTGAAATTAATATTGTACTTGAAATCCTTATCTCAAAGTGCAAAAATTATTCAAATAAAACATAGATAAACAAAAGTAATTTTAATTAATAGTTTAATTTTGTTAAAAAAAGAGTAAAGATAGCAGCTTTGTTTCCCTTTTCACTTTGTTTTTTTTTCAATTTAACGATAAGTCCATTGCTTATAAAAGGATTTTAGTACGATAAGTACTGGCAATACCAAAGCCAGACTATGATAGTCTTGGTATTGGTCTTTATTCTTGCACTTTTGGGCTTGGTTTTGGACGTCTGTCTTAGGCTCGTTTACAATACTCTAGCAGTCCTATATTTTTGTCTCAGTCTTGCAGTCTTGAAGTCAGTTCTGATGAATAGTATTGCAAGAACAAGCCAACACTGTAAGATCGATTCTGATAATCACTAATTACGATAACGAAATTAATTAATATGTAGAAAATAAAAGACCCCCGATCTTTGATAACAAAATTATTTACGCTTATAAATTTGCATGCATATCGAGTAACATGAGAGGTGGAGATTTGATTTCTGGAGCAGTGTAACCCGATCTAACGCATTGGTCTGTAACGGCTGCTCTAAACCGCCTGAATAAGCGTGTAATCAAGCTTTGGAAAAGAGGAAAGGAAAATTTCATGAAATTAATATTTCCTGAGTGGGTGCGGTACTCGTTATACAAACACATATACGTTAAAAAATCAAAATTCAATTATTCGAGTAAATGGCAACACGCTTCTCACCGACACCGTACAGCATGAAAATCGTGATTGATCTGACAGACCTTTAATCACAGCATGGACATACATGGAACGGACTGCGAAAATAAAAGCAAGGAAAAAGTTTTGCCAGATTTTCCGCAAACGTATGAAGGCTAGGTATATACTCGTATGCAAGTACCATTTGCATTCGGCATTTATGCTGCATGCTCGCCAGTTCACGTCGTGGCTGAAAATGAAATTGAATAAAATAAAATCAGAGGACAGTGGTACCATTGCTGCTAAATTGGCGAGCCAGTAAATTCCGTATGAATGTAAATTCAATGTGTTCGTGTGTCTCCATTGTGCGCAATTCCTGCAGCTAACCGTGGGTCCAAACTGATTTAGAACTGGACCGGATGTCGAGCATGAAAGGGTGCCATAAACAAATAAATCCAGACTGAGCCCATTCAGGTCTGTCGAGCCCCACGCAGTTTTCCATGTATTTTTAGTGAATGAAAATAAAAGTGAAAATAACCAACAAAGCCAGAGGCCTTCACAGGCGTCTTTAATTATTTTCACTAGGAAAAGACCACTTAATTTGAAAAAGACCATCTACGCTTGCCCCAAACTGCAAAATTTCAAGGTTTATTCATCACTTTTCGACCATTTTAAATCACAATCAATAGCCTTCCGCAATGTGGATGCAAACTTTAGTGGTGGGGGGAATAACTAACAATTCATTTGCCCCAATTATTACTAGACAATGACCGGTCGCAAACAATACGATCAATGGGCAAATATCTGCAACAGAAATCGATGAACACACACCTCTGGCAGGGTGATTAGCCCAAATTAATAAAAGAGCCGATTTCAGCAATCAGAAATGGGATTTGAAAATTACGAAATTACATGGGAGGTTTTCCCCGCTGACTCCATTTCACTTTCCAGCAATATATCGTGCCTAAGTCTAATTAGTGATTATGGAGACATGTTAAGGGATCAAAGTTAATTTTCTCAGATCATCCATATAGCGACTTAAGTGAAATAGAGATAAATGGTGGGGACTAACAATGTTTCAGTTTTTGGTACAGAGAAAAATTGTAATTTAGCTTATACATGTCTTTTATTATTATTTTACACAAGATATATGTCCATGAAGTATTTGTATGAGGAGGCATGTTTAGATTTAACTAACGAAGTTGAAAAATGTTAAAAAAGTGGGCTTATACAATACAAGAGTAATGTGGCTGTTTTATATAGATGTAATTTTTATCACAAACATGTTAAATGTATTTTTTTAAATCGTTTTATCTAGTTCTCCAATTTGATATAAAATATTGACGTAAATATTCAATACTATAAAATAATGACCACTTCTACAATTTTATAATAAATACATAAATTCATCGGATGGCCATTTAAGGGTGTGGTGTATAAAAATCAGCATCCCTGGGGAGTAATACCCTCGGCACACTCGGAACACGAAGATCCAGCAGGAATCATCATCGGCTGTTTGACGGATTCCATTCCTATTTACATTTTGACCCGCCAAAACAAACGAAATATTATCGACTTGAATTAAGTTCATAGAATGCGTGTATCATGATTGGAATGAATTAAAATCGGAGTGAAGTTTATTCGACTATGTTCGTGTATCGAAGGTACTGGGTGGTCCATCTAGTGTTTGGAATTAGAACTACCGGTAATTTGAAGTTTAGTTGATTATATGTCATTTTCGATTTGGCAGAAATTTAGTTTGAGATTTACGAAATGGGATGGTATTTGCTTGAAGAAAGCTGGGAAATATTAAAAACTTATTTCCAAAGTGGTGAGTCTTCTAGTCAAATTTGACAAAAAAAAAAAAAACTACCAAAAACCCAATTTGTTGATCAATTCGTGAAGCGAGCTCGTGAAATTGGAGTGTTGGTGGATAAACCAACCCGTGTACGTACTCGTCCGGTGCGCTCAATCGAAAACATTGCTGCTGTTGCTCAAAGTATGCGTGAGCAACCATTAACATCAACTCGCCATCGTTCTCAACAATTGGACATTGCACGCACTTCTTTGATGCGAATTTTGCGTAAAGACCTTGTCATGAAGCTATTGGTATAGCAGCTAAAGCCGGTTGACCATCCGAATCGTCTACGGTTTGAAAATTGGGCGGAATATCGTTTGGCCGAAGATGGCGAAATTTACCGAAAAATCATCTTTTCGGACGAGGCTCATTTCCACCTCTGTGGTTATGTTAATAAGCGAAACTGTCTCATCTGGGCACAGAAAATCCGCACGTCATCGTGAAAAAGTCAATGCACACATAATGAGTGACTGTTTGGTGCGGATTTTGGTCCGGCGGCATCATCATTTTTCTTCGAAAATTAAGACGGAGCTGCCGTAACCGTCAATGGCGAGCGTTACCGCGCAATGTTTGCCGATTGGCTTTTCGGGGAAATTGAAGCCGAAGACTTGGACGATATTTGGTTTCAACAGGACGACGCTACGTGCCATACAGCGAACGTCTCAATCGATCTTTTGCGCCCTATCTTCGGAAATCGCATAATCAGCAAAAATGATGATGTGATTTGGCCGGCAAGAAGCCACTGAAAAATATTGAGCCGTTGTTTTTTGAATAACAAAAATAAATTCCAATTTTTAAATGGGCCAACCTGTACATATAAGGAAGGTTGTCACATTCGATTATGAAATTTGGTGGTTTGGTGAGGTATAACCACTAATGGAGTCGGTTCCCTAGTTAGGATTAAAGGTGCTATGAATAAGGAGAAATTATATTTCAATATGATAATGACCTTACACGCACGGCAGAAATCATTTAAGAATGGCTTTAAACACAAAGTTTCAGTATTCCAGATTGGCCATCACAAAGTTAAAGCAGCAATAAAAATCAAAATAGGTCACTGGGCATTATTTCATTATGCTCTATAAATTTCTTCCATTTAATTTTTTAGATTTTATTCTGAACTATTGTGAGTTTGATGTAAGTAATACTATTGATATTTGTTTGCACTTGAATATTAACTCATTTAGTTCATTTAGTAATCTCGAGCTGGTGTAACACCTTCATTGCAATTTATTGCAAGTGAAGTGTTCATTACCAAATTTCAGTTTAAATTGTAATTGCGCAAAGATCTTTAAGTAGTAGTTATTCTATATACAATATTAATTTTGAAGTTGTTTAATTTAATCCGAAAATGCTACAATTAATTAAATACTGTTAAACGGCCCTAGTTTCGGAGACGTATACTGATCTTAATGATTATTATATGGTTGTCTTATTGTGTTTGAGCGTATTTTAGTATATGTTTTGAATTTGCCTGTGTTTTTATATTATTTTAATTATCATTAATTAATTACTAATTTGATACTCGTATATTTACTAGAAAACAATGGAAAAATTGAATAAAAAATATTTAGATAGGAGAAATTATCCTATATTCTCCTTAAAAGTTTCTTTTAATACATTTTATGAACGCCTTTTTAAATAAAAAATATTGCTTGTTAATAGTTATCACTAGAGAATATGCTAAATGCTCTTATAATCTTATTAAATACGTAGAAAGAAAGTGCGATAATGTAGTCAAATAAAACCGAAGCGTAAAAGTAATGCTATAATCATATTTAATTCACATTTAAGGTATTAACCTTAGTCACCGTTACATGTCATTAAAGATTAAATTACGTTTTGCACAAAACAATGCTAATTAATTTACATTAACACCTCCAAATATGTAGCGTTTGAATATCATTACAACACACATTAGCAACTCACTGAATGAAAAAAGGTTTACTTATTTACAGATTATTTTTTTGAGACTAATGGACCGGGACCCCAAATATAGCTCATAATTAATGCAATGTTCTTCGTCAATTAGCTTTTGGATATTCACACGCTAAATCATTAGTAAATTGCGACTATATCGCTAAAGTCATTAACATTATAATATTTTTATGCGATATACAGCATTAAATTATTGCCATTGTAATTAAAAGAAACACGCGATTGTATATCCTTGGTTGGAATGCTTGTATAAACAATATAGAGGTATAAAAGTAATATTGAATAAAACAAGTTAGAGTGAAGATAGATAGTAGATGCTTTGTATTAATCTTTATACTGCACTAAATAATTGGTAGTAATTTTTTTAAAATTTTAATATAATGAAATCTTATAAATACTAATAAATAGTAGTTATAAGTTTTACGTTAAATAAAAAATAATTTTTTCGACTCCTTAAGTTTAATTAATATATATAGTTTTTCAATACGAGTTATCAGAATTTTCTAGAGTTTTGTAAAAATTATAAACACCCTCAAAACACAGAATATTCAATTAAAATTTTGTATAGTTTTGCAACTTTTGTTCGCTTTATTGGATTTGTTACCTTAAATTTTTCAGTTTGATGTTATTGTTCTAATTTATTTTTAAATAAATGCAGTAATGGTAATTAAAAAATAAAATTTTGTGGAAAAAAAGTGTGGCCGAACTTTTAACTTTGAAAGAATAATTAAATAATGAAAAAATATTGGAGTTATGCATTCCTAATTTTGTCGCCACATTACTCTGTCACCAGATAATCGTCAGATCAGCAACACGTTAATGAAAATATGTGTATATATATTGTAATTAAATCTTCATCCTTTTCAATAGCTCAACTTACCGGGGCCACCAAATGTGAATACTTGAAGCCATAATTTATTTTTTAAACGTTCTAGTAGTTCGAATAGAAAGTATAGAAAGTATTGACAGACATGAATTTTGACACATTAACACAAAAACAAAATCAATAACAATTTGATAAGTAATAGACAGACGATAAAGTGGATTTTTAAAACTAAGTTTATTTTCTCATACTACTAGGAAGAATCATTGCCAATGTAATTCATTATTTGAAAAGTCTTTATGGTACATTTTATATCTCATTCAACAGGCGCGAAAATGTATAGATGTGGGTGTGATATGAGTTCTGAATGTATAATATATAAAAAGTATTTTAAAACTTATCCCCATTCTATAGTTCTCTTTACAATACAACATAACTAATGAGTATGCCTTTATTGAAATGTGATAATTGCTACTTTTCCCTTTGGAAAATTGTCAGATAGGAAATATAATAAATGCTGAGGTAACTTGTTTATCCGGAGCTTTTTTTATCCTTGCCGAGCTGCTGTGAATTGTATGTTTACCCCACTTAGTGACGGTGTAAACCATTCTGACGACTAGATGTTGACACTGATAGAGATTCATTTTATCGTTATGACTGTGGTTACATTCGAGGTGGTATTGTGGGAAAGCGTGTTAGACATCGCGGGTAATTAAGGTGATAAGTGAGCTTTTTCAAGGTGATGACGCTTTAATAAGGGGAAATACTCTTCTAAATTCATATACAATAAGCCCACTTTATGTAAATTATATAAAAAAAAGTTATGTATATATAAATTCCATTTTTATTGACATATTTTTATGTTATGTTATATTACACATTCTGTTTTGAATAGAGTTGTTAAGTTCTAAAACGGTAAAATGTCTGATAACTGAACTTGATCTGCGATAATATTCTATTGTTTACAAATTGTTCAGCAATTGAATAAGTCAGTTCAGCAGAGCTGGTGAAATTTAGTGAAATTAGAAAGTAACAGAGTTTCTAAACACAAATTATTATAAAAAGTTCTATGTAAGTAGCTAGAAATATTTAAACTATACAAATATTATTGCATTGCATAACTTTTAACAGAAGATTATCTATCTACGAAATGTCGAATTTTCTCAAGACCCCACAAATGAAGAACAGATGTATAACTTACTCCATTGATGAAGATATGGAATATGTTGAAGACAAACTAGATTCAACTACTAATTTTTCTTGTACGGACTGTGAAGAAATGAGTTCCTCATTGAATTCAATAATTAATAATGAAGCGGTCCATGATTTCCGGTTCGAAGATAGTAATAGAAACGTTAATAATAATAATGTACCGCAAGATAATTTAAACTGAAGCTATAGATCTTGTGTTGCACGATTTTTCTTGATCAGTTGAAAATAAATCTATCAACAGATAGTTCACCATTTGATACTTTTTCATTGTTACTCGATAATGCGCTTATTGGAAAAATTTTACACTGGACTAATAATTACTATGAAGTTTTGCTAAATACCACCATACCTATAATTCAAAATTGAAAAAAAGGACGACGGTTACAGAAGTCGAAATGAAGAAGTTCTTAGGATGGGAAATATTCGGATTGCCTCGCTGAAGGCATATTGAAGTACAAATATGTTTTATAATCATCCCATATTTGGGAAAACCTTGTTTAGAAATCGGTTTGAATCAATACATCGCTGTCTAAGGCTTTATGATAAGACTGAAAATCAAACAATTCGCCTTAATAAAATCGTTAGAGTATTGAATCATGTACTACAAAACATTCAAAATATTTGTTATTCTGGTAACGATAGACGAGTGTTTACTATTATGGAAAGGCCGCTTGATATTTAAACAATGCTCGTATATTTCACAAAAAAAGCAAAATACGGAATAAAGATTTATGAACTATGTACTCCAGACGGATTTGTGTTAAATTGTATTATTTACAGCGGAAAGGATACAGCAAGTAATGAAAATGGTCATTCTTCCGTGTCGTGTATAAGTTGTTAGAGAATTATTTAAGCAAAGGTCACACTATTTTTATATACAATTACAATAATAGTGTAAAGTTAACTACTTCACTTTATAAAGATAAAATACACGTTGTAAGAACGCCTTGCAGATATCGCTAAGGCTATCCCGAAATTGTAATTAGTAAAAAAATTCAAAAAGGTGGATCTGTTTTTCCAAGAAAAGGTAAAATTTTAGTGCAGGCATGAAAAGATCGGCGGGATGTGCTAATAATATCTACAAAACATAAGGCGTCATTGGAAGAAGTATTGTTCAAAATAGGGTATACAAAAAGTAGGTATGCCTTTTGCTGTGACTGCTTGTAATAAAAATATGTTGAGCAATGATAGAGCTGATCAAATGATTTCCTATTTTTGAACACCTCATAAAATAATACTTTGGTATTTTTAATTTTTTTTTCGTATACTACATCTGAGAATTTGGAATGCTTGTTGGTTGTACAATAAACTTCATTTAACTAAAATAAACTATTTAGAGTTTCGAAATACTATTGCTGTATATTATTAAATTCTGCAATCGAAATACTTATGTTTTTACGCAGTAACAATTTATATACACCTCACTTTCCGCAAAAACTCGAAAAACGAATTAGGTGCTATGTATAGTTGCGTGCAAAACAATGGCAGTGCATATACCACCTAAAACAAATCAATTCAGAAATGTTTACTGTCCCTGGAAAACCAGCGCTAAAATGTTTTTTGTATTTGTTTAAGCAAGTGCTATTCGAAACAAACCCTTTCAGCGATCTTGTTGTCACTTGCAAGATAAATTCTTTCAATGATCCTGTTATCATATGTCATGAAGTGTGCAAAAAAATAGCAGTGCCATCAAATTTGTTCAAAATAATAAAAAACAATTTTTAAAAAGTTTAAAATATAATTTGCTTTATTGAAAGTATCATCAATTAATACAATCGGAATGGAACGAGGAAAACACTAACAAAGCGTGCACTCATAAAAAGATTACTATCACAAGGCAAAACTTATGAGTTTATCCAAAATATTATTGGATTCTCGACGAAAATGATTAGTAACGCCAAAAACTGGAAAGAAGAAAAAAACAATAAGATGACGTAAGCGAAAGCTTGGGGAACGTGGTCTAAAAAAATCACAAAAATGGTTGGGGACGATTCATCTTACAAAATTATACAAGAGCTTAACTTTCAAGTTGACATCTCAACTTATTAGAAGAAGGCTGTTTTGAAGCAAAATTTTTTGGTAAAAGCCTCAGAACAGAGCCACTTTTACAACACCGGCATGTTGAGGCTAGAATAACATTCGCAGGAGAACATGTGAATTGGTCAGTAAGCAAATGGCACAATATATTGTGGTCCAATGAGTCCAAAATAATTCTTTTTGGATCTAAAGGACGCAGGTAGTACGTCAGCAGGCCCCAAAGAGCCGAATATAACCTAAAGTATGTGTTGCGAACCGTAAAACATGGTGGTGCCAAAATTAATATCTGGGGTTTTTTGACATGAATATGTCTTATCCCTGGGGTCTATTTGAAAGAATGTGCGGAACAAAAATCGTGGCTGTGACTAATTACTGAGTTTGGGGGCTGGGTCCTAATCTAGGTATGTGCGTAGTGGGGGTAGCAGTGGGCCTAATAGAGGCCCGCACTAATGAGTCATTAACGATGGTATGCTATTTTGTGCGCAGTAATTATGCGCAGATGTATGCACGTAGTTTCAGAAACACGTGCATTGTCGAAAAACGTCTCTAATCATCACCAGTTATCATTCACTGCATTTTTAATAGTTTTATTACGTAGCGGTTTTCACTTTTAAGCACGAATACTGTGTAAGTATCTTAAAAAAACACGATCTTGATGTTTCCACGACGCGCAATTCAACATGTATCGACGTTGTTCTTTCTCGCCATATCGAAAAACTTGAAACAAAAGCGTACATCTCGTATTTTAGTACCCATCATCCTCTTCTGTCCACAACTTCGCCTTGAACATCACTAACTTTATGTATGTGTTTGTATGTATGTATGTATAAGTTTGAATGTATGTATATACGTATGAATCTATGTATCTTTGTATGTATATAGTGTATATAACAGATCGAAAAAATATATAAAACCATTTCAATCTTTCTTTTCATTTATTATATAAGACATATTCATGTCTACTGTGCCATCGAGAAGCCATGGCACTTTTTTTTTTTTATATAATCGAACATGTTCACTATATTGGATTAAAATCACAATGAATACGAGCCATTATGAGCATATTATGTGGATAATCATGTATACTTACGCGAAGTAGAATATGCCAATAAAATGGGTATGCCAGCAGGATAACGATCCAAATCATAATAGGGCTTTGGCAAAAAAATGGTTTTCTGTCAATGTGTTTGAGCTCGTGAGCTGGCCAGCCCAGTCTCCTGATCTCAATCCCATCGAAAATTTTTGGGCTGATGTTAAAAAAGCAGTTTTTAAAAATAACCCCAAAAATATTTACGAATTATGGCAGACAGTATAGGATGTATGGAAAGAGATCCCGGAAGAAAAATGCAGGAATCTTGTGGATTTTACGCCATGAAAGTGCGTAGCTATTTTAAAAAACAAAGGGCATTCAACAAAATATTGATCATTTTTATATTTTTATTTAATTCATTTTAGATTTTCTTACAACTGAGTTTTTGTATTATATTTTGTTTCAAAAGTAAATATTGTTAAATGACTGAAATAATACATTTTGTAATATTATGTGTACTAAAACTTCAATGGTAGAGAAAAATATACTATTTTTATTTCATATGATTTTCAGTAAATCGTTTTAAAATTGAATGGTGTTATTTTTTTCCACGGATTTGTATGTACCCGAACAAACGTCGCAAAGCTACTTTCTACTCTTGTGAGCTTTGCAAAACCAATAATAGACAACCAATTGGATTATGAATTGACAAATGCATTACGGTTTACCACACAAAATGATAAATTTAATCTATAAATGTATTTTACTTTGAAAAATTACATGCATTTTTTACTTCGAAAAATAACATTTATTGTATAATTTGAAAAATTTATTTTGTACTTAGAAAAATTGTATTTATTTTAATTACTATCTATTTCCTCTAATATAAATAAATGTTACGCATGGGCTACAACGTGTAATTTTTATCCATAGCCCTGCGTCATATATGTCAGTAAAATATAGCGTTTATTTTACTTTTTTTAAAATGTTCTAAATATATGTATGTGTACGTTTAGTCTATTCAATTGGTGTCATATAAAAAATCCTGGGCTGTGGTTGACGTTTTTGCCGGAAAACCCTGGTAGCGAATAAGTTAAGGAAATTCGCTATTGTAAAGTATGAAATGTGAATGCAGAATGTTTTTTTGTAACATGAAATATACAGGATGTTCCATATAACATATGCAAAAATAAGTACATAGAATGAAATATCTGATCTAGATAAACAAAAATATATATGGCAGGGGAGGGAGATGTTTGGGATTTGTTTGGAAGTTATATGAAACATCCTGTGTATTGATTAAGAATAATATTTTAAATGTTTAATAAAACTGAAATAGTTTTTCTTTTTCTTCTAGGTAATTTGCTTTGACTGTAATTTTGAAGTCGTTATGCATATATATTATACAGGGTGCCACGTAAGTATTACGATATATTAAACTGAAGTGGAAAGTAAAATTGGAAAATGTTGTTTAAAGTATTCTTATCTTTCGGAATTTCCCTACAATATTGGCGCTAATTTGTCGATAATTTTTGATAGCATAATATGTATGCTAGACAATTTTTCGCGCTGATTTCAAACATTTAGTAATATTTTAAGAATTTGTATTATATATATTATGTGATGTCTCTCCAAACAGGAGAGGCTCCAAATTATCTCCAACGAAAATCGCGTTCAGTAAAAATTTCAATCTTAAAAATTCCATCAATTTAAAATCGCTCTGTTTTGCTTGTAGAAAAAAATACGACTTTGAATCTCCAAATGATGGAGAACTTCTCTTTTACAAATTGATTGGGAATTTCCCTTCTTCAATTTGCCTATTGACTCCGAACTTTCCTTCTACGAACTGCCTTTTGATAGAACTTTCTTTCCTAATTTTGTAGAGCCCTCACTAGTATATCAATATGATAAATTTATTTATTCGAATCAACGTCCGGGTTATAATTTTAGCTAAAAGTGTTTAAAGTGTAATGAAGATGAAACTAACAGCTGTAGCGCGATAGCCAGCATCGAAAGGTTGATTTTTATAATTAAAAAAAAAGTTGCTTAAAAGCAACTTAGGAATACAGAACTCGGCATGAAGGATCATTTGTTTATTGCCGATAGAAAAAATAATTGTGTGGGAGGAAGATTTTTTTCTTATATTAAACAATTTAAAATAATAGACATGCCAAATTGTTGTGTTTCTTTGTGCCAGAAAGGTTATTTAAAATCAACCAAAACCAAAATATAAAATTCGGCATGAAGCATAATTTATTTATTGCCAATGCAATTAGTAAATAATTGTGATGAAACAAGGGTTTTTCTAATTTTTATAAATAATTTAAAATATATAACTATACGAAATTTACATTTTTGTGCCAGAAATGTTAACTAAAACCATTCTAGAAATGTAAAACTCGGGCCAAGTGATTAAAAGTCAGCAAATGCTAAATACTTGATATTTGTAGGAAATAATGGTTATTTATATGAATAACAATTAAAGTTTTTACTTAAAAATCTAGTAAATGCTTGTGCTGGAAGTATTTACTAGTTTTCCTACCAAGTGCTGAAATTTTTAGTAAATACTTATATTTCAGTGAATACAGTAGCTTTTATTTATAACAACAAGCATTAACTTTCAAATTGTTTTTGCTTTCGAGTAACCTTAAAAACAGTTTTGTGTAGTATAAGAAGTAATAGCTGAATTTACGAATTCTCGGAGGGTAAAAGTATAGAGGGTATAGAATTTGGCGACGCGGATTTTGAGGATTTTTCTGGCTTGTATAGGTTCCGCAAAGAAAGTCCGGAGTGGATTTCTGAGCATTTCTTAGGAAATGACAATGAAAGTAGAGGCGGTGCTTTATCATCCAGAAAAAAACGGATGGGAATATTCTTACGGTGACTTATTGTTGATTCTGGTCACCCGATTGAGTATTTATTTTAGAAACAATTTTATTTCACATTCGTTAGTGTAATATTTATACACATATAAGTAGAAAATACTCTAATTTAGGTCCAACATATTAAATTTTTAGAATTCAGCACTAATAATGAAGTCAGCGATTCCAAAAACCATCAGTGAGATTTTAGTGAAATTTTGTATTAGTTTAGCTTCTATTTTAGAGCCGTTATTTTAATATTTCAATATTGCTAATAATGTCATATGTCACTATTTTGGCAGCTTCAAACTTTATTTTAACCATATTATTTGAACAATCTTATCATTCCTCATCCTACGTTAACGGAAAGTACCGTGAAGGATTTTGAAAAATAAATTCCGTAGCTTACTGGTTAATTCAGTCTTTGGTTACATATTTAGCAATATCCGCTAAGCAATTACTTATTTCTGTAGGTAGTAAACACTTATTTTCCCAGCAAATACTAACAAGTGAAAGTTTATTCACATAATTTGTAGCATTTATTAGTACAGAATGCTTTTACTTTAAGCAAATGTCTTTACTTATTCACTTTTATTCATTTGACCAGAACTATCATTTGGTTATTTCGTATGTGTCTATATTTTATATTATATTTTATATATAAAAAAATTAGAAAAAATCTTGTTCCTTCACAATTATATACTCATTGCATTAGCAATAAACAAATGGTTTTTCATGCCGAGTTTTGTATTCCTAGGATGGTTTTAAGTAATCTTTCTGGCACTAAAATCAAAATTTCGTGTATCTATATATTGAATTCTTAACAATATTTGAAAAAATCGTGCTACGGCTGTTGCATGTGGCTTTATTAAAGTGTATCTAGGAAATAAGAAATAAGACTTTATGAAGGTTTCACCTACACTAAGAAGAAAATTGAAGTAGATTGAAAATTTATAAAGATTTGAGTTGTTGTACCTTGCGCATAACGTTTTATCTAATAGAATATAAAGATTTATTTTTCTCGATTTCATAAGATTTAATTGGTTAAATTAGTTTATGTAGAATAATTATTATAATTATTCAATTGGGAAGGAAAATTTAAGCCTTTATGAAAGTATCTACTTTTTTAAGATATGAATTCTTCTTCTAATGCTAACGAATCGACATTTAAAACATTCTTGTAGTTTGTTTAAAAATGCATCTATTGCTTTCACTTATGGTGAATTTTCAAAATTTCTTTAAATTGAATATGGTATATTATTGCATAATATTTACCCATATGTGAAAAAGATTTATTGAAAGTATATATTCGTGATTCACTGGATAATAGCCTGTGAAAATTAGTAGTAAGAGGTGTAGGTGGATTGACATTCATCGTGGGATTCTACGACCCTTACTTTTTTGTTTGTGTATAAGTTATCCCCGCAATGTCCTAAAATATATGTTTGTATGTATGTATTTTGAATTTCCGCGGGCTACGTATATTCGATTTTCGATTTATTTGTGGCGTTATGGTGGTTTGTTTTTCAGACTAAATTTGATACAGATTCTTTGATCCATTTTTTGGAATAGGCAAAAATCGAAGACGAACCAAAACACGTCCAAGCAAAATAACTGTCAAAAAGTAATTAATTAAAATTAATTCAAAATATCCAAGCTTGTCAGCATAAGTGAGGGACATGAATACCAACATAACACCACAAAAAAATTGAAAATCGAATATACGTAGCCCGCGGAAATTTAAAATTTGCGATACTTTTTGAACAGACCTCGTATGCTGTCTAAATATATTTTTTCCGTCCTGTAGGTTTGATTGACTGCGTGCATCGAACTAATTCTGAATTAATTAATATCCCTTCCTGGGTCTCTAATGTTAAATTTAGATAAATCTACCAGCGTGATTTTGTATAAATGAGTTGTCTGACTTTCAGATAAATTTAAATAGTGTATATTTGTCATATGTTGAAAAAGTGAGAAATCTAGGGGTTTATTTTAACGCTAAAATGAAATGTTGAGACCATGTTAATTTGAAATTGCAACAAATTTTTAGTGGCCTTAATCTGCTTTAGTTATCAAGTAGTTTTTTTCCATCTAATCTGAGGCTTAAACTAGTGAAAATTGGGTTGATTTCATTCTTCACTTTCTGCAGCACTATTTACTCATGATTCGATTTTTTATGCAATCGCAAATGTCGCTAATGTCGTCTTACGATTCGTATATGGGGCTGCCAACTTTGAATTTTATAAATCCAGGACATTAAGACTTAATATCCAGCACACAGGGAAAAAAATAACGCTTATTGTACTTCTTAGGAGAAGACACAAGAAACCAAAGAATATCAATAATAATTAAAGTAAAATAATTTTGATACGACTGCAGATTGCAGATTGTTTTTTGTTTAATAAGCAAGGCAAGGCAAGGGAAACGTTTACAAATCATAAAAAGAAAATAAACGACGCGTGACTGGTCGACGCGACACGATACGCAATTTGTTAATACTAGACAATATTTTGAGCGGTGTTATCGATTCTAGCACAAATAATTTTAAAATGTATTGTGTATTTCGAGGGCGGCTTTATTTTGAAGCGGAGCTATTGAAACACTAACATCTTAACGGACTTTTAAAGTGTTTCCTGTGTTCACCTCTTCCATGAATAAATTTTCGATTACGATTTTAAGGGTGAGGGTCTGATTTTAGAGGAGGGTCTCCAAACAAACTTTGATCAAGAAACCATGTAAAATCGATTAACAATTAGCTGGTTTGACCTTAGAGAAACACTAAGAATATGACAATATTTCAATAAGGGAAAAAAGATGTAAAGAATGCCGAACTTATTTTTATCAAGGATATAATTAATTAAAATAAAGGAGAGAAATCGTTTTGATGAGGCTTTTGGAAAAATGTTAAAATTTGGACTCACATTCAATACGTTCTTCTAAATCCAGAACGCTTGGCAACCCTATTTGTACACAAATTAAGGCAGCATGCGCATGTCTCGGCTCAAGAAAATTCCATTTTTGAACGTTCCCTGAATAATCATCTTGATTTCAGAACATTGATATTTTTGAATAATTTAATCAATTCTAAACATCTTTCATATCTGTGTAATCATTTATGCTTCTTGCTTTTTTCTTGATTTGAAAGTTTGTTGATTCTTCGCGCACAGTACCTAGTTAGACAACGCTCATTCTTTAAAGTTGTTTCCAAACTATGGAATTTAAGTAATTTTAAGCATACGTCATTAAATGAAACCAAGGACATAATGTACAGTTATGGACCTATAAATAGCACAAACACGGTTAAACAATTAAACTCGAAATATCATTTACGAAAATAAAGAAAACAAAGATATTGCTTTTTATTTTCGACACAATAATTATTAATTAATTAAAACCATATAGAAACTTTACAAAGAATTCATAGAAATAGCATGAGAACTTGAAAATTATAAAATCAACAAAAGTGCATTGGACGTATAAATAGCACAATAAAAGATTCTTGAAATTATAATTCGAGAAAAATTTTGTTTATTCCATTCCTTGTTAGCATTTCGTACTGTAGCTAAAATTTTCAATTACAGCTTGACGTCCCATATTCTCAGCTAGCTTCTGACACGTTTTCTTCGAAATAGAATACCAAGTTTGCTTTATACCGTTCCACAATTCGTCAGTATTTTTAAAACATTTTTGCCAAATCCTGATCTTAACATTATTCCATAGTTTTTCGATTGGATTAAGATCAGGATTTTGAACAGTGGTGGATTTACCAGGAAGCAAAGGAAGCAATTGCTTGGGGCCCCGCTTGGACAGGGGCCCCAAAATTGAAAAATGTTGAAAATACATTCGGAAATTAAAAAAAAAATAAATAAAAAATGCAAAATGAAAAAATCCATGTAAACAATATCGATTATTCATTGTCCTCAAACGAATTTAAATTAGTTCAAAACTGTATTTCGCGCGTATAGTTGGCGCTTCGGTCGCTCGTATTTCGTGTCTTTCGTTACTTTTTATCGAAAAAGACAAGCTTCAAAAACTTGACTTTGATGATCTCATTCCTCAATTTGCGACTGCGAAAAGTAGGAAAAAGTTGTAATTTAGTTCGTAAATTATAAGTAAACTGTATAATATATTGATTTTGCAAAATTAACTGGTTATTTATTATTTTAAAATATTGGGGGGGGGGGGGGGGGGTGGTTAATTTTAGAATGAGGGCCCCGAAAACCTGAGGTTGCTTGGGGCCCCGTCTTAGGTAAATCCGGCACTGATTTTGAACTAGTCAATCCAAGACATTGATTTATTCTTTTGATAACCAATTTTTTGTTAGTTCGGCTGAATGTTTTGGTTCATTGTCACGCATATACGTCCAGTTTATTGGCATAAACTCAAATGCATATGGTTCTATTTTATTTTTTAAATGTCTAGTTACTGAAATTTATCCATTTTTTCGCTTATTTTCAAAAGAGGTCTTACTCCATACCATGAAAAAGTTCCCTAAATCATTAAAGTGCTTCTACCGTGCTTGATGGTTTTCTGGGTGTATTTAGAATTTAATGCTTGACCTTTTGGTCGATGAACATATGTTCTGCCATCTGGTCCGATTCTATTTATTTTCGTTCCATCGCTGCAAAGCACCCTTTTTCATACTTACCTAGTATTCTTTTATGTCTATGCTCAAAGCTAAAACATAGGCTTTTTTTAAAATTTTCATTTTGCATTTATGAATTTTACTTTATATATATGTATATTTAATTAACTCAAAAAATATGTCTGTGTATTAAAACCGAAAATAAATTACTTACATACTTAATATTAAATATTATTAGGCGAAAAACAGCAAATGTTGTTCAGGGGTGTGCACGAGTTTTTTTTAGGGTAGGAATAGCGCTGATTTGATAAATTTTTACATTTATATCGTGATAGTAGGTAAAGTTATAGGGTAATATGTTAACTTAAATGCTGTTTTAGCACACTCATTGATAATCGTTAGGAAACCCTTAGGCAAAATTTAAATAAAATGGGAGAATTTCACAAAGTGATAACCTTTCCCGTATCTTCCGTAAACTGGTGAATAAAACATTTGATTTAATCCCTGACCCTGCCCCAAGAGATATACCGAAACAGCATAATAAAATTATGGACCTATTTAAACGCAAGTTCATAGTAAAATTTTATGATTAAAGTCCTTGAAAAGGCACAAAGGTTTTTGTAGGCATTAACATATTTCCTGTGCACAATTTAAAAAAAATGTCAAAGTATAGTTAAATTACGGCATAAGTTTAAAATTCAGACACAATTTTATGGGCACATACATTCAGTGTCCCCGGGGATATCAAGAATTATAGCAAATTTTCACGTAACTCGTAGTAAAGCAGCCCACTCGTCCATCGGCGCGCAATGGAAAGGCGGGGCTATTCCAATGAATATTAGAAAGTGAAAAGTTCTTCGCATATCCCAGAGATACCATTCGAGCAAAATATTCCATCAGAGGCAGCACTTTATTCCCTCGTGTTTAGTGCTGTTCCACATTCCTGAACAGCTGCTTGTGTGGGCGGATGCATGAAACATCCTTCTGGATGATTTTATTAGTTGTACGCGTTATTCAAGCCTACAAGGGTGCGCAAACACACACCTATGAAGAGGGATAACCGTGCGATCTGCCGATGGGGTTGGGTCCTCTATTAAGGTACCTTCGTACACTCTTTGGATGGGAACAAACAGGAACTTCAGGTAATAAAAGTCGGCGATAAACTTTGTTTTGCTGGATTTAATGAATTACGCACACAGTCGCTCTTAATGGGCATGGGTAATTAACGCAAAACGTACTATGCACACATTTATGCTTTTGTTCCCTGAAAAGTGGGCATGTAGGGCCTTGTCGAATTTAAGCAAACTGCGTATGGACAGGCGAAACGCACATCCTTTGAACAGGACCGGCCCGCATGATACGTTGTGAAGGAATGTTTTTAAACATTTGTTCTAAGTAGTTAGATTTCTAGTTCATGGCACCCCCGCTTATATCTGTAACAAGTCTATTTGAACTTTCCAAAACAAACATTGAATACACATGAAAAATTAACCAGCGAGCTAAACTTTATCGTAAGTACCATATGTCTCTTGATAATCAATTTTCACTTGAGATGCCTGCTCGCTTTAGTGCCATTTATATGCATAAAACCCTTTAAAGTTATTTTCAAGAATATTATTTTTTTTTTCTGAAAGAACTCTTAAATTTAAAACTTTTATAATTAAACATTATAGGGGAAAATGAAAATAAGAATTTGTTACCAAGAACTTGCCGCCTAGCTAAGGATATACAAAGGATATTAATCTACTGGGAATCCTTTCGCAGCTTTATTTCAATGTTGGGATGTGTCAAAGAAATTCTTTTTTAAATTGAACTTACGACGACTTTAGGTATACATAAAATGGATAAGGAATAGCTAAATTAAGTTGTAAGTTGGGGTAAATTACAGCGGAGGGAAAAATTAATTTGCGAGGGAGCTAGAATCTTTATGATACCATGTTTTTTTTTCTGATTTTTATGGTGGAGCTTGTTAAGTTATAGGCAACGTTGTGTTGGGGAAGATGGTATACTATTAACAAATTTTTAAGTCTTTTTTAAAAGCAAATAATGCTATTACAAATTAAATTGCACAGAAGATTACACCAAAACACATTTATGAATTTTTTATTTTTCATTGAGAAATTGCTTAATATACATTGTTAGTTTTACATATAATTACAATATGTTAAATTAAAACAATCGCGGTTTTATTATGATAATGAAATTTTGTGTACTTTCTATTATTCAATTAGCCGTAACACTTACATTAACACCAGCATTAACTCTTTTTCGAAAAAGAAGACCCAACTTATTTAAAGATATTGTTATTGCCTTCCACATACCATTCTATTTCTTTGTATCAGAATTAAACACGCAGCCAAATTACACTTCAGGCAACGTCCGTAGTTTTTCATTATTGCGACCAGAATTGTACAAAAAAAGTACTACAATTACCATTACAATTATCAGTGAAGTAATGCAAAATGAATTAATACTAATGTTTTGAATTATATTCTTGTAACGGTACAAAACGAGGGGGAAGAATCCTGAGATATACATATGTACATATATGCTTCATTTTTATAGCTGAATACATAAAATAAGGCTTGTAAAATGATAGTAGAGAATTTCACTGGTCAACATTTCAACGCAAAGATAACGTTAGTCACATACTCTAAATTTTAATTACTAAAATTCAATATAATAATGTACTTTTAGGCCTTACTCACTGAGCAGTAGTTCTGTAGGAAACATACGGAGGTAATTGCAGATTCAAATTTTGAGAAATTTGAACTATTGGATTTGCGAGACATGAATTAGAAAGTAGACAATGTAAAACTATAAAAACACTTACTTTTCCTTTTTCAGCATTTCTAGTAAGTGAAGCAAAAGCATATTGTGTAGAAGTAGAGTAAGTTCTGGGCATTTTGATTTAAATCGATTGGTGCTGAAGAATTGTTAAGTAATGCTGAGTTACTAACGGGGCATGCTGCGTTGCGTAATATCAAGTAATGCCAGGTAATACTGAGTAATGGCAGGTAATGATGGGTAATGCCAGGTAATGCTAAGTAAAGCTTCTGAAATACGGTAATGGTTAAGTATAAGTATCATTACTTGGTAATAGTAATAATAATTTTAAGTAGCAGTACTGGTAATTTCTGTTGCTTGCATTACTTGTAGTACTATTAAATGTGGCAATGCATTCCACAACAATGCATTAATTCACAGCTTTGATTACGATAAAGCTCTCAAACTGTTCCTTATTAGTTATTTTAATTCATTAACTCAAAATAATAAGAGACGTTTATATTATTTCTAGTAGAGATTTATTTTACTTACGATTTTTCATTCTTGGCATTCGCCGACGGATATCGGCTTTAAGTATGACAATAAGAATACAAAATCTGTAGACAAAATAAAGTCCTACTAGTGCCCTACGCTACTAATATTATAATTTTTTTTCTCGCCCAGCAGAAATCTGTTTTAAATAAATGTACCGGAAATTTCAAAATTCTAAGGAAGAAAAGCATTACGTTTTCAAAAAACGTAAAATTAAATTTGAAGAGTAATTCGGTATTCTTGTACAAATATTTAGATTATTGATTTAATATATTAACACTAGAATTACCAAAACCAGTCAATTTGACTGGTACTCAATTCCTTCGTTCATTTAATTGTATATTTTTGTAATTTTTTTCTGATTTAATAGAATTGAGACTTACGACATATTCAAACAACTTTTTCCATCAATAATTATTTATTCAAATTTGAAAGCGTATTAAATTAAAGGTGTAGAAAGTTGTTAAAATTACAGACTTGCGCGCCGGTAGTTCTAGTGTTAAAATCTTAATAATAAAATTTGTTTGCCACAAGTTTATCATAATTATAATGAAGTGTTATCTGTAAATTACTCTTTTTGTTAGGAAGTTTTTTCGAGTAGTTCGAAATTACTTTGGTGGCCTGAAATCTAGATCTTGGATAAATAAAAGCAATGCCCTGCATTACGTCCGAGGCGAGCTGTCTGGTTCGCCGCACCCTCTAGACCTTGTTAAGAAATTGCCCACACATTTAAAAGGGGCATCCCCGTAATTCTACTGCCATGTGAATGTCACAAAAGAGGAGAGGGTTCATAACCACCTGCACTCTGTCTACTATATCGCCTAAGTTAAATTGCAGTTTTCCCTTCCGCCTTTCTCCCCCTTTTTTTTTGTTATAATGCTGTTGTATTATGAAGTGCGTGAAAACCTTCAGTTCTTGTGGAGATTTAACTTGACGATTAAGAGTGGCTTATTTGGACTTCTAATCGGCCGCATCACTCTTCCGTGATGGGCGGTCACAAGAACCCGGAAGGTAAGGAAGTTGGGGAGTACTGACGTTCATAAAGAATGCATACTCCAAAAATGTCGAAAATTGAAATGTAAAATTTACGTGAGTTAAATCCATATTTTCGTCATAAAAAAACGATTTGAAATCGACAGCATGTTTGCATGCAATTATAATTTTTTTCATTTCATAATATCTCGAGGCACCGACAATGTTACCAACTGATTCAACAGATAACAAAGGAAATTGAGAAAAGAATAAAACGGAGAAATAGTCGGGTCTTCTTCCTTCTATTTGCTTATTGGGTTCAGGGCTGTTTGCGGCTTAAACACTTTTTGCAAACATCCAGGACGACTGGACAAAATGCATATATCTGTCCTTATACCACAGAGAAACGGGGACTGATTTGCTCTGTGCGCAATAAATAAACGACGATTGCTATTATTTTCCTAGTCTATGCAAGTTCTCGGGAAAGCTTATATTTATTGCGCTAAGTGCGGCGTGGTGCATAATGGACAAATCTTTGCTTAGTTTTATGATAATCAATGAATTATTTCCATTGCAATTTAAAATGTGAAAATTCTCAACTTGCTTTCTATTTTTCTTTCAGCATAATATTTTAGTTATTACTCTTTGGGCTGTTTAAAAAAACGAAAGGAGATTATTTGAGGTTCGCTTGTATAAAATGCGAGAAAAAGTTATAGTTTATCTCAAAACCTTATGTAAATAATAGTTTGTAAAGGTTATTTCCTTTGGGGCTTACAAAACATGTGTTCTCACAACTACAAATTAGTACCCTTGCAGTATATATTCAGGGTTGCTTGAAAATTTATCAAATCCATTACGTTAATCCATTCTACTAATTGAAATATATTTTCACGACTATTAACATTGCTGTAACGGTAATTGTTATGATAATGCTAGTGCTGAGTCAATCATTTCATTTTAAGTCTTATTTTTATTTAAATTTTTCGAAATAATTGTAAGCTAAAATGTCATTACAATGGCAACTGCTTCGATTGCAAAATTTAATTGCAAATTATTTGATAATTAAGTATTATTTATAATGTTTTTTACAATGAAGTAACTGATTCTGCATTATCTTTATCATTATCATTACTGTAGTGGTAAAAAAGTAAAATTATGTTATATTCCTGATATTATATTTGCTTTGCCTTTGTATCCGGGATTTGATTACATCTGAAATTCGATCATTGCATTTCATTCTTTCATTAAATCAGACCAGAACTGTAATTTCCGTTTGCTGGTTCCTGTACCAGATATGGAGCCACGGTTGCAAACAAATCCAAGGGAAAACGCAATATGTAGCTGAAAGTACAATTTTTCTCGGCACAATTCACGGTCCTCTTCACGACCAAATTGTACTGATAATTTTACACTCTGCTGCCCCTCGTGGCTATCTGATTTAGTCTCTTTTCTCGAAAAGAATTCCTTCGTTTATATTATATATGTATGTAGGTTTATTCAATTTCCCGCATTTTCTGGAACCCTATCTTAACCGGATAAAACAGATTGGCGGTAATTATGCTCTCTTGAGGTAAGGTAGCTCGATTTATATTCGTCCCTATAAATAAGTAAACAATAAGACCCCAAAATGCCCGCTGTGATTTTAGTTTCCCCTAGGCGCACTTATTCTTGGCTTCAGTTGTTGATCTTCACCAAAAATTTCCTGTTGTGATCAACACTTGGTAGTACCCCTTGTTGTGAAAAAATATACGTTCGTCTAATTGTAATACATACACAAAAATTAAGTACAAGTTGATTTCTTTTGATATTACTTAGAGGGTGAAAAATTATCGATTTTTCCGCGTAAGATTGTGTGCATTTGCTTGTATTTGTATTGTATTTGCTTGTATTTGTATTGTATTTGGTATTAATGGCATTATAAATATTAAGCGTGAGCGGTAAGCAATAGTTTTTTTATTCGATCGTTAGAAAATCATATTTTTTATTAGTTCCTAAATTATAATAATATTAAATTAGTGGAGCTAGTATGGTGGACCAAAAAAAAAAGGATTGGTATTCTAAAATATTAATTAATTCAATGTTTTTATAACTTAGCATATATTTTATTTACATTTTTAAAAATTGGAAAAACTTTTTTTTTCATTATAAATGAATTAAAAATGGCGGAATTATAGTCTAGTCTTCCGGGAAGGTCACGACGAGAGTTGCAACCTGATGGAAGCTATAGAGCCATTTGCATTGATTTGCAGCGCAATTAGGAGGTCCCATGTTTTTTGTTTATACTAAATAATTTTTAAAATAATTTCAAACAAATGAGTTACGCCACAAAGTAGTTAATTCTTACGTTTATATTGATACTAACATTTTACAAACTATATCAGATTGCGACGCTTATTGAGATTGGAGGAATGTAAAACTTTGTATGAAACATCATTTGTTTATTGTTAATGCAATGAGGAACTGTGAGGAAGCAAGATCTTTTATAATTTTTATTAATAATTTAAAATATGCTTCTGTGCTTCTTGTCGAGTTTTACATTCTTACGATGGTTTTAAGTAACATTTCTGGCACAAAAACGAAAATTTGAATGATGCTTCATACCGAGTTTTGTATTCTCAGTATGATTTTAAGTAATGTGTTCAATTGTTAATAATATTAGAAAAAAGTGTTTTAAGTGACAATAATTGGTGGCATAGTGTATGCGTGAAGCCTCATCGTTATCATGCAATTCAATTAATATTTAAAAGTAATTAGTCATATTGCAATATTTCATTATACGAAAAAACAAAAGACATCGAGTAAGAAATTCTTCAAACTTCAAATTGAATTCATAATTTTTTTTTATCCGGTATCTTAAATTTTTGTCTATTATAAAATATTCTGATTAATTATTAGACTATTATTAAACTAATTGAATTGCATTTGAATTGACAACCTTTTTATATAATTTTCCTCATTGACTAATTAATGGAACTAATTGACCAATTAAGACCAATTTGTGTCCTATTAATACCAATAAATTTCTTTGAATGTTGTGCTAAATTCATGGAGCCTTGTATGCAAAATAATAAAATTATTTCTCCAGTCAATGGCATAAGTCGCAGTTATTTGGAAAGATCTTACGATTTAAATGTAGGAATAGATAATCTGAAAAAAATAAGTGCAAAATAAATATGACATCTGTTAAAAAAGTCTTTATTTGGAATTTATTTAAACTCAGATTGATTTTCATCTTTACCTAATTTCCTGATGAAATATTGTGTACGTCATCTTATTATTTATTTGATATCCTCGAAATGCCTTTGAAGAAATAAAACCACAAAAGTAGGCATATTTAGTGGTTGTATGTCGCCTACAAATGCGAAAATCCAAAAATCCACTGCTTTCAAGTCGCCACTGACAAAAGCTCTAGACCACAACAAGCCCATTACATAAATCGTAGGGTTACAAAAATCTGCCCCAATTATGCTCCCTAACACAAATCGTTTGCTTTGACTCTCTTATTTTTTGCTGACATTGGTGACTGTAGAAATTAACCAAATCAAGAAAAGTCTGGTATTTTTGGAATTAGCCATAGAGTAGGGTGTAATTGCCAACTTGACACTTTTTTATGTGTTATATGCAGTTCTTCCAGTGAAAATTAACCGCAACGAATGGAGGTTTTAGGCTTAATCCCACTATGTTAGTACACTTGTAGGCAGTATAATAAAACATATTTCTGCTGATGGACCTAAAAGGATAAAAGTGAAAAAAGGAGGGGATTATGTTATTCTTCGGAAATACTTTTTCTGATCATATCCCTTTGGCTCATATTAGGATGGCAAATGTGGAGTCCCTATCCTTGCGGGGTTTATTGAATTTTTTCCCTTCTCGATTTCTTACAACGGAATTTACTTCCGGAGAATAAATGCTGCAAGGCTGTATGCCACGCCAGGTTCGTAATATAACCCGAAAATGAAGTCCTCGGAGACTTAAAAGGACGAAGGAAACAGGTTCAAGGCTACCAGGGTTTTGAATAGGCAGCACCTTACATTCATATTTGTGGGTTTTTTTGCCGCTGGTGCTGCTGTTGCTTCTGTTGAATTTTATATTTACTCACATCATCCCCTTTACATTTTTACAGGATCTGCGACCTTACATGTATTTAATAACAATTAGGGAACATTTTCTAGGCAGATTAACACAAGAGAAAGTACTTCCACGACTTCTTTGCCAAAGATTGTATGCTGAGAAACCATACGTAAGGAATAGGCGAGCTATTTTACTTTTTTTATGTTTTGAATCAGTATGCCATGCAGGGTCATGATTTGGTTGGTAGCATAAAATGTAATTGGGTGATTTCGTTCAAAGAAGCCAAAGAAAAACAATTTTGTAGGGACGTCCTTCCGGCGCCGATGTATGTCAAGAAAATTTACTTTGGTTTCAGGCATTCAGTTAAGCTAATATAGATTGAATAATATTTTATTTTTCCACCCTTAAAATTTCTGATTGTTTTTATTAAATATGAAGGCGACAGACAAATTTTTCAGATAGCTTTGAATTTATGGTATCTTGTCCTATGTACGTTGCACTCAATTAGAAGTGTAAGGTAATTCAATTCAATATAAAAATTATAATATTTTCTTATCACTATTTATATTGTACTAGGTAAGTAACCGGCGCAATATAAATACTGTTTAATTAAATATATTCAAAAGCTTAACTTACTTTGTTATTACTATAAATTAAATACAAAAGAATTTATTATATTTAAATTAATGCAAGTGAATTTAGGCTAATATAAGGCAATTCGCAAAGACTTTAACGAATGTAAGCAATTTCAAATAAATACAGTACATGTAATGCATTTTTGTTTGGCAAAGTTAAATTTAAAGTTAGTATTTTAAGCATGTAATGGGAATCAAATTTTTTTATTCATAATATTTAGAGGAACAAAAGGATAGAAGCTATGAATTATGTATCCGTCTGAATTAAAATGATGAAATAATGTACTATGCGCTTTCCTACAGAAATAGTTAAGTCAATAAGAATCAGAAAAAGGCAAGCTAGAAAATTATTTTAAAAGATTTCCTTCCTTTTAGGTAAAATCATGTTTACTGATACATCAGCGAAAAGTTCTTAAAGGACTGAAGGACAAATTTAATTAAAATTATTCCCGCTTGTTCTCACCTAAAAACCTATAAGCTCCGCTGATGGAATGAAAAATGCAGTGAGATGAAAATGTATCTTTCCAGTGCTTGTTTTTAACTAGAAAAAATATCCCGAAAAAACTCTCCTTGAGCCAAATTTCCACTTAATTCTAAATTGCTCTCCCTACACAGCAGCCGGCAAGTTCGACAATAACCTGCTTGGCGAAAACCGAGGAAATCACCACTTCAAGAAAAAAAATCCCAGCATAAAAGTTAAATGTAGCTGTATTAGTGAGGGTGCAGAACCATATATACGATTGGGTTACCCTTGTCACCCAAAGAAGAATATACCACATTTGATTGTGTGTATTTATAAGTCATTTAACACAGGATTTATAGTTCGGCCTGAAAAAGGGAGGGTTCTTCAATTTGCAGGTAGATTAGAAAAAGGTACCAATTCAGCAGATGTACACATCCCAAGCCCTACTGAAAGATTTTGTGGATTCGGATCAATAATTTTAAATTGCAAATTAAAGGGTTTCCTTGGCAGCTTCAATCACTGTCGTCTCGAAGCAAACATCTGTTCACTCTTGGCTTTTTTTTATGATGTCGACATTTTTTACATCAAAGAAAATATTTTGAAAAAATTTTATGTTTCAAAGTCGTTACACATATTGTTGATATACTTGTTGAAGGATAAAACTTATTGGCTTAAACTACAGAAGGTTATTATGTATCACTTTTTGATCAAGATAGCCTGTCGTATCTAAAAGGTTGGATGCGACAATTACAATTCGATCTACATACAATATCTCAACTCTCTCGTTTTGTCATAATAAAGTGTTCATTAAATTTTAAAGAATTTGCATTTTAGAATATTGCAGATGTTTCATGTACGATTACTGTAAGGCTGATAAAAAAGTTTAATTTAATTAAACTACAACATAGAAAACCTCTGTGCCTTTTTCATTCAGGCTTCTCTTATCTTATAAATTGTTAGTCAGCTAAGAAAAGTAAAGTTGCCAGAGTAAATTCGTTAGTTAGTTTAGATAACAAAGTCATAAGTAGATAACAACATTAAAAAGGAGCTTGCTGGGTCATACGTCAGTGAGTGGAGTTCTTTTTAAAACTCCTAAACCTATTAAGGTTCTAAAATAAAAGTTTGGATTTAGGGTATGAACAAATTTCAAGATTTCTAATTCACATTTTATAAATTTTTGATAAATTCATTTAGCATTTGATGCTTTCTTTCTTGAATATACTCCATGGGGCGAAAAGTCCCCGAAGTGGCAATGAAAACATATTTTAATTACCTTATTATAACGGTCTTCTGACATTTATCAAGGGCTACAAAATATACATATACATAATACCAACTTCGCATTTAATATCTCCTCTTCAAGGAAGGAAACAAATAATAGTCCCTGGAAGCCATATTTGGAGAATACCGGGCGGTCGGAATCCTTCGTATTTTAATACATACATACTCGTACATAAGCCGATACACTGTCCTTGGTAAAAGAACACTTTTTTTTACCGGTTTTCGTTGTTGCAGCAGGCCAATAATGCTGCATAATAGTCCCCTGTGACATTTCTTCCTTTCTCAAGATAGTGGACGAATATCCATGTGAATCCCAAAAAATACTGGTTAAGAGCTTTCCAGTCGATATTTGGGCTATTAGTCGGTTTGGGTGGTTTTTTCTTGATACCAGGCTCTCTGCGGTCTGTCTATTGGACTGAGATGTGAAAAGATATATCCATATTTAATTTATACATGTGCAAATTTTCATACAAAATATTTCTAACATGTCCTGTTGAAATGCTTACAATGTCAGCAATCGATCAGATCACGATGCTAATCTACGCTAAAAATGCTATCAAAATGTCACATGTTGTGTTTCAGTAAGCGTTTTAACACGAAAAGCTATGAAAATGGCGCAATAATTTTTTCCGTGGTTTAATTTTATAATAGTAGCCCTGAAATAAGTGGCCAATTTTATGGAAATCCGCGTTAGAAATGGAACTTTAAGCTATATATTTAAAAAAGGGGAAATTATCAAATCTCGTAAAATGAACCTCTAGACATAAATTTCATCAGTATACGAAAACATGAATAATTTTGATGAAAAGCTCTTCGAAATGGCGTAATCATAGTTATTGTATGATGTTAAAATAATTCACTCGTCCTCAGCTACCGTCTAACACTAATTAAGTAAAGTCACATTAAAACTTGCATATTTAGGAATTGCTAACCTTTACATATTTCACACTGTAGCGATTTATGAGGGTTGCATCGCGTTAGGTGACCGCTTTTGACTTGAACAGCTCGATAAAACGACAAGTTCAACAAAATTGCTTGCGACATGAATGGACAGCCTTCATTACCATCTCATATGCATAATTTATTGCTAACGTTAATGTTTCTCCTCATTTCTGGGAAGAATTGGGGGTTTTGTCCTCCATTCCGCATTTAATTTACTTCAAGATAAAACATTTTTTTGTTATGTTAGCTATGCAAACTATTCAAGTTAAAAGCGGAATAACATAAAATTAAACTTTGGAGTAAATTAAGAAATGAAAACAAGAGACTCGAATGTGATTGCATTAAACTACAAGAATCTACTTGCAGCATTTACTAACATAACCGAAATATAAAGAGCAGGGAGTTTGCATTAGTTTTAGTGGAGCCTGCAATCATTTCATTAAGAAAACACAAATAACTTTGAAACTGGTTGGGAAACTCAAGCAATAGGACCACCGTCCCTGGGAGACCTTCTGTCATCAGCATCCCCGTAACTATGTATTTGTAAATTCATCCTATCACTATCAAAATGACTATGATGATACCTTTATGGAGCAATAATTTTGCAAAATTTGCTGACCATAGAGCCAGAGCGGCATTCGAGTTGGCTGCACAAACCATATCGTTAACACAATTATTGACTGCCTTTTCAGATATCTGAGATAACTCCACTTTGACAGTTTACCTGATTATCTCGAATGCGATTACTTACTGAGGTGTATAAACACAGGCCAGGACAGGTGCGTACAAAGCTTTGCTCGCCTATGTGGGGATGTGCCTTCTGATAACGTTGGACGGTTTATTCACTCCTACCTGACTTTAAAACATAATCCAGCTATTCATAACTTTTCTTAACGATCGGGTTAATTCATCCGAGCTTTTCACGATCCTAGTAAATAGTAGCGTAATAAAAAACCAGCTTGTATTTGGTATTATTAATTGGTGGGATTTACTTCGTTCCGCATAATGTGCCTTCTTTTTAAAAATGGGAATAAGACAATAAAGAATACAAGTTCGTAACTTTATTTCTTATTTTAATTGTTCAATAATTACCTTTTAAAGTTAAAAGAGTAAGACCTGAATGAGTTAAATTATTGTGAAGTAAAATGTTCCCAATCTAACAATATTCTTGAATTAAAATATTTTTCTTATCGGCGTATCTTTACAAATTTTGAAGTTTCATTCTTATCGGAATGGTTTCAACTTAAAGTTCAAAATAAGATTGATGAAAAGTATTGGGTATCGATGCCTAAATTATCCCTACCTATTCGATATTTTAAATTTGAGTATCGAGTGTCAAATCCCAAAGTATCGATATTATCATTCGAACCCTAGAACTATTTTCTATCTTAAATCCTAAGATTTTAGTAAATCTCTGAAGTCGGCGCGAAAGCCTGACTGATATTAACCCCGTTTTTTTCACGAACAAATTCATAACTTCTTAACACTGCAGTGTCGAAAAGTCCGTTTGTCGAAATTATCACAGCTAGACTAACACTTTTAAAACGATGCTAAGGAAGATAGTTAATTATATAACTCTACCCATCACCACTAAAGTTATTTTAAAAAAATGTACATAGCTTAAATTGAAGTTGAAACATCATGGGCCAACTGACACCCCAAGGGTTAATCTGAACCGTCTTTATTGTTGATTATAGAATAAATATTGTCCGACTTCAAACAGCTATTAAAAATTTAATAGTATGCCATAATTCTTTTTTTAAAGTGTTCTTCGGATTATTATCTTGTTAGAAACATCATAAGATAGACATTTCTGGCTCGGCATTAGGATATACATTTGACATCCTGGAAGATATTAATGTGCATTTTCTGAGTTACGGTTTTTTCAATCACAGACTAAAGTTTACTCTAACTAGTGCATTATTGTACTACGAATTAAAAAACATTTATTGATGCAACAAAAAATATTAATTCCGATTTTTTGTGTATGGCACTAATTCATGATAGGAAATAATTTCGTGAAATTGTCATCCTTGTACAAAAGCAATTTCATTATTATGTGCAAGGGGGAATGGGAAAAGTGCAGCTTACCCTCTCCAACCTAAACGCAAGGGGAGTGGGAATTGGGAACTTTACTGGATGGCCCCAAAACTGCCGGCCTTCCTCTCTCCAGGTTTTTTAAACACCCAAAAAGTATTTTAAAAAAAATAGTGCAATTTTGGGTTAATAATACTTGTAATTTTAATTATAGCCACAATAAAATCTTGTAACTTGTACAATATTTTTTAATGTTTGTAACAATTTGCAATATTTGTTCTAAGCGAAAGGAGTTGAAATATTAGTTTCGTCAACAATTTTTCGTAGTTATTAGAAATATTTTTGTTTTTGTTATTAATTATTGCCCACGTATTTATTATTACATATTGCCCACAATTTATCTCTTCTGGTTTTGTGTTCCACAGCCATATTAATCTAACCTAACGTTATTTATGTAAATAAATAATAAATATTATAACATAGATGATGTGACACTCGTGACGTTTTTCTTCATCTTTTTTCTACCATGGTTCCGTTAGTCCAGTGGCCTGGCAGATTTTGTTAAAAGTAGATAGTTATAAAGGCCTCACATGCGCGAGAAGATTCGCCACCCAGAGAAAAGTAAATGTTCGAATACTTTGGGCCGCCTTTAAAAATGCACAGTAAAAAAATGAAACAGCCCGCATCCGTATATATACTCCGTGTGTGCTGCCTCTTCCCCATTCTCGATTCGGAATTTTTCTATGCCTGTGCGGGGACGGCACTAACACCATACATGCACAGCCTGGTTAAGACTTTGGTCCGACTTTAAAAATGCATGTTAAAAAGCGCTGCACATTATTCTCTACAATGTAAGTGCTGTAAAAGAGAACATTTGGCTGCTTATTCTTATCTCTTTCGTTATTATTGGAATTGAAATAAGGCATGGGAATTAGTAGTTCTTTGCTGCTTTATCTGAAAGGAAAATTTTCCCTACGCAGTTTTATAAATAGTATGGGTTAGAGCCAAAAATCATGAAATACTATATGTGACACTCTCTATACAAGCCCAAAGCTCTAACCCATATGCAATTTTTAAAACTGCCTTAGAAAATTTTTCCTATTAGAGAAAGCAGCAAAGAACTATTGCTTCCCATGCCTTATCGGAATTCCAATAAGAATAAAAGAGACAAAAAAGGCAGCCAAATATTCTCATCTTCGGCACCTAGAGTGTAGGCAATAAGAACCAGCGTTTTTTTACCATGCATTTTTAAAGGCGTGCCAAAGTCTCGGGCACGCTGTGTGCCTCTGCATGGATGGTGTTATGCCGTCCCCAGCGCTGCTCTAGGTAGTGAAACGTGGTTTTAATTTTCGTTCCGCTGCCCCCTTAATTAATTAATTAATTTTGTCTTTCTCTCACGCATGAGCCCTTTATTACTATCCACTTTTAGCAAAATCTGCAAGGCCAGTTGGCTAACGGGACCAAGGTCGAAAAAATATAAGTCAAGAGTGTCCCATCTAGTATTTCATGATCTTTGGACTTGTCAGAGAGTGTCAGATCTTGCACTTAGGTCATCTTTGGGACGAGGTGAACCGATTTTTTGGCCTTCTAGATTTCCATACCTTACTCCATTAAACTTTTTCTTATGTATAACGGTGAAGAATGGAGTTTACTTAAGTCAAGTCACCACAGGGGAATTAATTAGCAGAATTGGGACTGTAGTGACGAAAATGCGGAGGAACTGGCTACAATATACTTTAAATAGGGAGTCAGAAGGAAGTTATTGGCATGCATCCCAAGTGGCGGAGGACATTTTTAGCAGTTTTTGTGAGGTATTAGCATTACCTTAAATCGGTTTTTAATTAAACAAAAAATATTTTGGGGTTAATTGTAGTTTAATTTCCTTAAAATTTGTTTTTTTTTTTTAATTTACAAGAAAAAGCTTTCCAAAAATAAATTTCCATATTTTTCTCTCTTTGGACATTTTGTACCTTGTTGGAAAGGTAATAACATGAGTAATTTGATAATGTGGGGAAAAGCTGATTTTTAGGAAAATGAGAAAATTGTTTAACACTTTCAGAAGTGAATGTATATGCAGTAGGTTGTGGAATTTTTTTGATGGCGTATTTCGCTAAACAATTTAGTCAATTTTCAGTTGTGGCAATAATAAATGTTTTTCAATATAGACTTAAACTTTATAACTAATAAATTATAAGAGTTTAATAATTACAAATGTGACCTTAACTTTTAAAATGACCGGGCCGAAAGATAAAAACTCAGAACGTCCGACTACTTCGAGCACTTTATTAGCAAAGAGACTGATTAACATTGGCTTAGAAGTAACTGACATTACGTTCGATCGTATGCGTATGGGTACGGGTGAATTTCGAAATTGAACCGAGGTACAGGTAAGTAAATTAATAACTTTGTTTTTTTTCAGAGCGAATTGCAGCGACTACAAAATATATTTCACTTTTCATAAGAAGTGTTATTCGTATTCAAATTTATAACTCAACGTTTTCACATCCATAATTTCATAAGGATTAGTTTCTTGCGTCATTGTTATGTTCCGAAGTACTCACGAATTCGTCTATCATAGGTGCTAAGTATATTTTAAAAAATAAACGCAGTCATGCCACAGGTAATTTTAATATATTAATTTACCAGCGACTGAGCACAATGACCGAAATAAGCAAATTATATGAGCAAAAGTTCGTGAACTTTTAATTTTAGTACTTTAAAAGAATAAATTTTGAAATGCCAAAGAGAGAAAATAAAAGACCTACTCTTTATTGAAAATTGGTACATTTTTTTATAATCAAATAAAATCTCAACAAAATATAGGCGCATGCCTTTTCACGGAAATCATTGGGTTGCGTGACGGGATGCTTCGAAATAATACCGAAATGATTGATTCATAATGCTCCAGGGGTAATTCATCCTTAATAATATGAGAGAAAGTAACATCGGATAATAGCTGAGTTTTGGCATTCCAAAAATGATAAATTAATTTTGGAACATGTGTATACCATCAGGCAATCAACAAAAACGGATTCAGATATTTTATTCATATGAAAGCGAAAAATAAGGAAAGTAAATTTAAATTTAATTTGAATTGCTATATGTTGTGCAATAGACAGCACATAAGTAACAAGGTTAAATTGATACAAGATGATAAGATGATTCTGTTATATTTTTTAAAAAGTCATCTAAAAGATTACCTAAAACTTTCTATTGTAAGAGAAAAATATTAATGTGAAAAGCATAAAATTCTTAAAGTATATAGTAGCGTTTTTACGCATAAATATTGTGTTATATAAATAATAACGAATTCTATTTTTCACCCTAACACGCTTTTTATAACAAAAATAGTCAACGCCACCGCTAACAATTCGATTTTCCTCCACGTTGGAGCCATAAAACTCAATTTTTAACAAGTATTATCAAACAATCAAAAAATTCAATAATCTAAGGCTCCTGAGAATTTATGGAGGCCGAAGTATGTGATTCGTTTATCCAAACATATCTGGGGCTAACCTCCACAAGTTCGCTTTTTTTCTGGCCTCTGGAGACAAAATTTCTTTGACATGACACTTTGGAATTTTTGTTTCATTCTTTTTGCATCTATATTTAATAAAACATATAAAAACTACTATAACAGATGGATTTTTTAACTTAATTAGGTCATTGTTGTATAATTGTCTTACTTTTATTGAACGAATTTTATTTAAATATATAATGTATAAATATTCATACATTGTATATTTAAATAAAATGCATTAAAAAATTGTTATCAATGATAACCTAAATTTACAAAGTAAAATCACTTTATTGACTTCACAGAACCATCTTTCGGAAATTTCAAGGGATGTAGAATTAAAATAAGTCTGTTTAAGTTTTTCACTTCATAAGGCTGTTGGCATCGCGACAGAAAATGGAGTCAATTCTAAATAACACAATGGAAATGCTTTCATTGAAGCACTAAAACGCATTAAATTTCTTCTGAAGAATTGTTTTGGAATATCTGCGGTTCACTCAATTTGTGGATATGAATGGTATATTAAAACAATGGGGTGATATTTTCAATTTATTGTTTGATTGTGCGGTATGGTATTAGTGACAATATAATATGCAAAATAATAAAAGGTGTATTTGTTTTTCATCCTTTTTACTTTTGTTTTGAGATGAATAGTACAATGAGAAATGCTTTTGATCTTTTTCAGTCACCAACACAAAATTAAACTGTGCATAAAGTTCTTTATCGTTCTATTGATATGCTTTGTTTGTTTTTGACCTTACATCATAGGGTAGAGAATAGCCCATCCAACAATAATAAAGTAAATCGATTTTAACAATTTTTAGCCTTAAAAAAGCTGACCTGGAATTCTTGAGGTATGTTGCGTAAAATAATGTTATTTGAGAGCTTTATATTTCATTTATCCATATTTGTCTCTAGAATGCTTACCTAAAACCTTGGGACACATTCTACTCTGAAAAATATACTCTCTTATACTCGTATATTGATGATAAAGAGTCATTTCTGATGTACTTGCTATTAGTAAATATTAAAAAGAAAATATTTTATGTATTTTGTACAAGAAAAATGTTCCATAGGTACGAGGTGTATAAATTAAGTAATGAGACTGGAACACTTGGGATGCGGGACTTTTAGGGGCGGCAGGTGAACATATGATAGGTTTTCAGTACGAGTTTGAATTCGACAAACATATTTTATTGTCCGTAGCGATTTTTTTCGTGAAACAGTTTTTTCCTAATGCGTTCTAAAAATGAGTGACATTAATCAAGACGACAATGCTCCGTGACTCTTCAGCCTACTTATTCACCTGACTTGAGTCCTTGTGACTTTTATCTTTTCTCGAGATTTAACAATCACAAAAAATAAGCTTCATTACTTAATTTACACACCTAGTATATGCATAAGGAACATTTAAATCAACGTATATTTAACAGTAAAGTAAAATGTTAACTAAATATATTCAATATTTGAAATTCTTCTTTTTAATGTCCAATAATATGTATATTTCTAACAAACCAGATTTTGAATTTTCAGTTTGAATTTTAAGAACTTTTTATTTTTAAGGAAATTTCTTCTTATTACACGGTGGTTTTAATCCTCAGTAGTGAATTTTACTTCCTAACCTATTAGATATTATTTCTTAAAAAATAGAAAAAGATTAGAATTGTTAGGGATTTCCGTTTTTTTAAGCCATAATTCGAAATATCGTATTATGAATTTGTTTAATGGCAGTTGCATAGTGGGAATATACTAGCCGCACTTATGTATCAGGACTTTTTTTCGGTTTAGGATTTTTGTTGGTCGCAATTAGTTTTCAAAATATTTAAGTTTAATGTTTTAGAAACTCCTTGTCATAGACATATGTATTTGTTGGGTATTTACTGTATAAAACATAACATTTCGGGAAATATTCTTGCATTAATTGAAGACAATCCATTGCAATATAGCTTGAAAATAAGATTATAAATTAAAGACATAAATTATATTTACATGATTCGTTCACTATTTGGGGGTATACAGAGTGTTTTTAGTAGGGCATGTCAAAATGAATGGGTTGAAAGATCTAACCTAGACTAACAAAAAATTTTATGGCGGGCGGGGGAAGAGGCAATCTCAACCGTTTAGGAGTTACAGGGTGATTTGTAAATTCCAATTATCTATTGTATGCACATCACTATTTAATTTTTATATTTTCAACGCAGCGACATCCAACTCATGCCAAAAATCTACTATACCAATGTCCCTTCCAAAGATGGCATCTTGATGTTTATTTACCACCATCGCAGGTACACTCACTTCCGAAATTTTATGTTTCAATATCATTTTCCTAAAATTCAGCTCTTCTTCACATTTTCTCCGAAATTCATATAATTAATGTACGTATTTATTATTTTGAAAGAATTGGCATCGTATTACCTTTCCAATAGGTTACAGCATGTCCAAGTAGAGAAAAAATATGGAAATATATTCGTGAAAAACTTTTTCTGGCAAATTAAAAAAAATTGAATTTTAAAGAAATTAAACTAAAATTAAGCCCAAAGTATTTTTTCTTTAATTAAAAACTGATTTAAGTTAAGGCTAATAGCTAACAAAAACTACTTAAAATGCCCCCCGTCACTTGCGATGTATGCCAATTACTTTCTTCAAACTCTCGGTTTAAGGTCTATTGTAGCCAGTTTCTCCAGTATTTTTGTGGCTGCAGTCCCAATTCTGCTAAATAATTCTTCTCTGATGTTAACAGGACTTGAGTAAACTTCATCCTTCATCGTTCCACATAAGAAAAAGACCAATGATTTAAGGTCTGGAGATCTCCAGATCCAGAGCTCAGAAAATTTTTATTCAATTTTATCTTCATAATGTTACAAGTATGCGCTGGTGCTCCATCGTATTGGTAAAACATTGACTTTATATTACTCAGAGAGATAAGTAGTTCTGGCAGTTATTCTCCAAAAAGTTCGATATTAAGCTATGAAATACATGCGGCGACCGGTGGTCAGCCCGAATGTTCCTTTTTATAAAAAATGAATTTTATCTCAGGCGGCGATAATAAATTTGCAATTTTTTAATAATTAAATAATTTTAGTTGTGTCTCTCTTTTTGGTCTGTCGACATAAAAAAATTATAAATTTTTAATAAATTAAGTTGTTTTAGTAATCTATTTTTTATGAGGTTATTTTCAAAGAAAAATAATCGAGAAGCTATAGTCCTATTAGGTGATTGCCGATGATATCAACCCAAACATTAACACTGAATTTATGTTGAAATGATGTCGCCTTTGTCCTCTATGGGTTAGTATCGGAAGGCATGAAGTTTGTTGAAGTTTGTGATACTATCCTTAGAGAATTACTAATCATCCGTCCACAGAAATCGGTTTAGAAACTCACTGTTCTCTATGTCGCATTCCAGAAGCCAAGTGCAAAACTTCAAACTTTCTCTCGAAATCTCCTTCCAGGAATCTTTGTACTGTCATATGATGATAGGGATGCAACCTTTCTCGGTGAACGACTTTCCACACTGTGTATGAAGACGACACTCCTAATCATCTTGCGATTTCTCTCGTGTCAACGTCGGCAGGATCTTGCGGTATTCCTGATTGTGGATCCGTCCTATTTGAAGTTACGCTTTCGGTTTCTCTTAATCTCTGGAAAGTCCGCGAATTTATCCTTCTTTTGGGTACCCGTCGATTTGGGAATCTGCTTCAGAAATTCCGGACAGCCTTTCTTTCCTTTCCGTCGACTACACCGTAAATGTAAATTATATCAGCATATTCCTCAAAAATTAATTGGCAATTTTTTTAAGCTTATAATGTCCACAGTTATTGCTTGCTTTTTGAAATATGACCGATGTTCTTGCTGACACCCTCTTTTATAGCAAAATTTTCGTCAAGTATTAGTAACAGAGCGACAGGATACACATAAGATTGGCTGGCTAAGACAATAAAATAAATACCATGAACCTTGTTATGACCTTAAAGTAATTACCTGCACATGCTAAACAACATTTTCGATAATATTTGGAGACATTTTGTTTGTTTTACAACTTTTTCAATTAGGGGGCAATAAAACAGTAAGATAAAAGTTGAGGTTTTCTAAGGAACAGATTTTTCTACCTCTATTTAATCTGGTTATGTTGTACCTTGTTGGAAAGGTAATAAGATGAACAATTGGTATAGTCGATTGTGGCGTGAGTTGGATGCCGTTGTGTTGAGTTGATAGATAAAAATAAAATAGCGATGTGCATACCAAGGAAAATTGGAATTTACGAATTACCCTGCAACTCTCAAACGGTTGAGATTGCCTAATTTTGTTTGAAAGTTTTTTGTCCTAATTTCTGAAGAAGTGCATTTTTGCAACATAATTTCCAACATTTAAAGTGGTGTATTGATCTAAAATGTTACCACACAAAATATTTATTTTTATTATTTTTTTAATAAAGCGTCGTATGGAGAGAGCAATTTCGCTGGTTTTAGTGGAGAATTTGAAACGATTTGATACAAAGGTGCATAAGTGCTAAATCATCTATGAATATTTTATAAGTGCAGGGTGTAGCTACGAGCCGCAGAACGAGTAGAATTTAACATTATAGCTTGCAGTCATGCAACATTCGCCGTTATTTATACAAATAATTAAACAGAATAGCCCTAAAAGACCAATCTAATTATACTGGCCTGCACCAATTAAATATTTGGCACTTTTAATAAACATTTTAGGAAGGAGCCCTGGAATAATTAGGGGAGTCGTCATTTACTTAATTCCTGGTCAAGTTTTTGTCATGAGAAAAATGTCAAACTGATTTCGCTTTGCCGAGCCCTAACCGGGATTTTTGTAGCATGAATTATGTTATAACGGGGGACTATTAAGAAGGAATCAGGCGGTAATGGAGATTGATTTCTGGCTTGGCAGCGCGATGATGAGTAATTATTGTCCATCAGCATGCGAACCGCCGCATTAAACGAGCGTTGGTGGGCGGTGAGCGGGGACTCTCGGTGGATTTCATGCCGCCAAAGTATAGGAGCAAGCGAAAATCTGCAGAATTAGCGAGCAAAGCTCTGAAAAGTGTGTGAAACTTGTTTTTTCGGTCTTTTATTTTTTGCTTCTTTGAACTTTTCCGCCTCTTACAAAAAGCCCGTGGCTGGCTTGAGAAAGGAAAGAAAAAAAAGAAAAGAAGAAAAGTACCATTGAAGCAGCTGGAATGTTACCAGCCGCCGTCGAGCGTAGTTTGCCTCGATTTTCACTGAAAAATGAAGGCATGGAGGCGAGCCGAAAACAATGGACGCTGAAGAGCGCTACATCGGTTAACGCTTAAAAAGCGCAGAAATGGTCGAGAACGAACCAAATCAGACATGTCGCGACGGCGACGGTGTGGTGACTGATTGTGACTCACAGGCAGCTGAAAACAGATGGAACGTCGTCTCGACTCGGATCTTAGCCTGACTCTCAGATATAAGTACGCAAGAGAGGTTTGGGAGTCGGGAGCGGGGTTCATTTGGATTGATAAGCTCCGATTGAGCTTGCAATTTGCAGCAAATTCCGCGTATAGCGCCCTGCAAGTGAGCTATTTTTAGCGATTATGAACTAAGCATAAACCACTTGAAGGAGTTAAGTGAAATGACCTTCTCAAGAAATTTATCAAAGAATCGATTCTCTGTACTGTTGACGCGGCATCGCTCCCAGCCCCTCAATGAACTCGTTGCAGCCGGTCTCTTGGGAGGTAATTCTTTTTATGAATGCGAATGGTTGTCGTTTACCATATTTGCGTGAGAACATGATGACTGTGATATAGCGGTGTTGATCATAATAATTAAAATTAGGTTAACAATTGTCAGTTACCTTGTGTCCGATGAGCACACGTTTGTTTTGTACGTTAAACACATTTTTATATCGTAGTTATTAACTAAAACAGAATCTATCCAATACTTTTGGATTTTGAATTATGTAGATGATTACAAGTACAGTGACGTGATAACATTATTGTAAATTATTCAAATTTGCAATGCATTAAATAAATTTATTATTCTTCTTTAATGTGTTGAAACAATGAAACTTAGCTTTAAAACCTAGCCTGATGTTGCCAAAATATTTCTTTATCTATAAAAACACATGTAAAAAAACGCTCAAAAGATGCTTGAGGAATTTTGTTCTATTTTAGTTGTCAAAGTGACAGTTGCAGTGTTTGCAAGGAAGCGGCAGTTAACTTCATAAGCACGTGGTGCTGATTTATTACCACTCACTTCAGATACACTCACTTCAGATACACTCACTTCAGGTATACTCACTACAGGTACACTCACTTCCTAAATTGGAATATATATTTCTCATTTTTCTAAAATTCAACTTTCCCTCACATTTTCTGCGAAATTTATGAAATTAATATACCTATTTATTATTTTTATCAAATTATTATTTTTCCAACAAAGTACATGCCTAGGTTAAATAGAGGTAGGAAAATTTGTTCCTTAAAAAACTTTAACTGGTATCGCTTGTTGCCCTGTAATTACAAAACATCGTAAAACGAACAAAATAATATACATAGGTAATTACTTTTAATTATAGAAAAGTCCTAAATGAAATTTATTTTATTGCAGTAATTAGCTTGTCTTAGTTAGCCATCTTTGGGACTATCCCGACGCTCTGTTACTAATGCCTGTCGAAAATTTTGCTATAAAAGAGGGTTAGTTAGAAAAACATCTATCATAGTTGGAAAACTAAGCGATAACTACGAGTGTTCTATTCTTAAATATTTCAAATATGGCCGAATTAATTTTCGAGGAGTATTTCGATACATTTACGGTGTTGTAGATGGAAAAGAAATGAAGGAAGAAACGGAGGCTGTCCGGGAATACCAAAGAAGATTCCCAAATCGGTGGGTACCCTAAAGGGTATTTTTGTGGATTTTCTAAAGATTAAGAGAAACCGGAAGTGTAACTTAAAATAGAACGGATCCACGATTATGAACATTGCAAGATTCTGCCGATGTCGAACAGTAAATAATCAGTATCGTCAGGCAATTTCCTGAAGCGAGCATGAGATGAGTCGCAAGACGATTAAGAGTGTCTTAATATTCAGTTTGGAAGGTTATTCATTGAGAAAAATTACATCGTTGTCATATCCCAGTACAAAGACTCCTGGAAGGAAGTTTGGAGTTTTGCACTTGGCTTCTGGAATGCGATATAGAGAAAGAGAACGTTTCTAGACCGAATTCATTTAGGATGGTATCACAAACTTCTATAACCTTTATACCTTTATCATTTCAGCATAAATTTAGTGTCAATGTTTGGCTGATATTAACAGCAATGATTTACTAGGCTATTCATTTTATCGCAAGTGTTTAATATTGAAATTTATGCAGAATTTTTGGAGAATACATTGCCAGAAATACTTGAAGACATCTCTGGATAATATAAGATCAATGCTTTGCCAACACGATGGAGCACCAGCACTAGTATGTTAACATTGTGAAAATTAAATGAACAATGTCCCGAATGTTGTATTGGACGAGATGGACCGATCCCTTAGCCTGTTAAATCTCCAGACTTTACTCCATTGGACTTTTTCTTATGGGGTACGATGAAGGATGAAGATTACTTAAGTTATGTTAACACCAGAGAAGAATTAATTAGAAGAATTGGAACTGCAGCGACGAAAATACGGGAGAGGTTAGGTTAGGTTAGGTTTCTGTGGCTGCCTGGAAAGGCGCACTTAGGCCAATTTTGGCCCATTGTAGCGCAGGAGACCATGGTTATTCGTGGGATTCGAACCCACAGCCTCTGGGACGGTAGAACAGCGCGCTAACAACTGAACTATCAGAGGCCCCGGGAGAGGTTAGCTACAATACACTTTAAACAGGGAGCTAGAAGGAGGTTGTTGGCATGAATCGCAAGTTGCGGACAACACTTTGAGCAGTTTTGTGAGATATGAGCATTAACTTAAATCGGTTTTTAATTAAACCAACAATATTTTGGGGTTTATTTTACTTTAATTTCTTTAAAATTCGATTCACCAGAAATAGTTTTCCATGAATAAATTCCCATATTTTTGGAAAGGACATTAGGAGAGTAGATAGTATGTGGATTTCGATATCCTCGTAATTTTAAGTAGTTTTTGAACAAATGACAAGTTGTCAAAATTCTGACCTACTGTAAAATTCCATTTGGCAAAATGTCTTAATTTTCCTCCAGCTTTTATCTATCTTTAATTCCTGTAGGCCACTGAAAGTCGTACTAACTCTCCCACTAGTTTAGTGGTTCTCAAGTATAGCTTAGTATGCTGTTCTTAAGAAATATTGGCCCTTATTCCCTTTTTTAAATATACGAGGATACCGAAATCCATGTATTATACACCTTCCATTTTGTAACTTTATACACTCGTGGACAAAATTAAGTTACCGACCATAACTTTTTTAATGAAACTATATTTAAATTTTCTTTAAAAACAACAAAAACAATTCTTCCAAATGTAAGTATAAATTAAAGAATATCTATTTAATCAATCTCATTTTTAAACGTGTTAATTTACAAAAAATACAATATGTTAATTTTAATTTGGTCAATATTAAATACACGATTTTAATTCTGTTTCATTTGCATGAAAAATTTAACAAAAATAATTCCTTTTCTTTTTTTTTAATTTGCCCATCTTTGCTACTGGTAACAGCTTGCAAGCGATTAAGGATACTCCCTATCAGTTTTTGTAGCATATGTTGTGATAACAGTTCTTACTGTCGCTGAAACTCCTCAAAAAATGCTTTTTTATTTTGACAACTATGGTGGGAAAATTTTTGGTTCAATTAGGTTTAAGTCGCCTAATGTTTCGATATCATTTATTTAAATAAACTGTTTTTGATGGAATTAGATAAATCGTAACATAATCTGTCTCATCCTTCCTTTGAATTCTATTATAAAAGATTTTCAACACTAGCCCTTGAAAAGCAGTCCCATAACATTAAGCTGGCACCACCATGTTTGACGTTGTTTGCATAACTTCTGGTTTTAAGCCATCGGATCTAATACGCTAAACCCGTCTTCGCTTTTTTGGGTTCAAAATTTAAAATTTTGTGTCGTCGCTCCATACTACTTTTTCTTAAAAGGACAAAGGCATATTCAAATAACGCTTCGCAAATGTTATTCGCTTTGCCATACGAGTATTTCTTTTATTTATCAAAGGCAGCATAATTTTTAAGTCTAGCTGCCCTTAACTTACGACGAACTGTTCGAAGTGATTTAAGGTTTCTTTAATAGTTTTTTAAGTTACTGAGGGGCATTTTTTCGCTTCTCGAATAACGCGAACATATGTATTTGAGGGTATTTTTCATTTCCTTCCCTGTCCTCTTCGATTCCGAACAGAAATAAATAATTTAAATATATCGTAAATATTCTTGGCGGCTGCTTTTGAAACACCATATTTTTAAGCCAGCTTACTACGACTTAATTCCTCTTTACGATCTTTTACAATAAACGTTCTAAACTCTATAGATTTATGATAACTGTTTTTTTCCTAGTATCAAATTAAAAACTGTTTTAAATGTAGTAAGAAACTGTTTATGAACTACCATTACATATAAAATTTATATTTGTTTTTAATATTATAATTACATCCTAATGTAGCATCTAGAAAATTCTTGCGTTTGCTTTATTTTATCCAACATTGGTTCTATTATATTTGCCGCCAAATGCCAAGACTAATGTGGCTTCGTGGATGTGGAGATCGTGTACTGATTACAACAGGCAGGCATTGTTTGATTTAGTTACAAGTTTCGCTCATTGAAACTATTGTGAATCTGGTTAATTAAAAGTCAAGATTTTCTGGGCGAAAATCACTTCATGAAAATGAAAAAATATTGAGCGGGGACTTCATTTTCTTGAAAATAAACTTTGTCATTATTTAAAGTTAATTTTTTCCTATGTCCAATTTTTTCGAAATTTCTGCTAATTTTTGTTTATGGAAAGCATATATGGACCGGAAAAGCAATCGAAAGCTTGTTAATTTCTTTTGAAAAAACTTTTGTTTTTAATATATTTGTCCGATCTTTTTTGACCTAGTTATTTACAGTCAGAGTAAAAGTAACACAACTACCTTTAACTCCTTTCTGAATCTCCTGAAATATTTGAAGATAAAATCTCTAAATATACATATATAAGTTTATATATATTTTGCCAACTAATATTTTTCTTTTTATGATCTTGATTTAAACATGAAAAAACCGGAATTTTCTTAATTTTTTCAAAATTTCCCTATTTATTTATTTAATTCGCTTAATACAAGCTACGTAACAGAAACAAAAACAATTAAGGCTAGAATTAAATTAAACTTATAAGCTAGGGAAACTATGGTTTTAATTTGTTATATAAAATGTAAGTTTTTATCTTTGTAAAAAAGTTATCAGGATTTTTGATTATAAACAAACTTTTTAATGAGTTATTATTTCTACCACTTAAAATTGTTGTTTTATCTTATATAATATTTTTAAATCGTGAATTCTCAATAAACTGAAACTGAATATATTACACATTTGTTGTAATCGTTACAAACATATTGAAATTTAAATTTATACGATTGATTTATCGAAAAATAAAAAGTAAAGCGAAAAGCGATTTATGATCCCAGCAACTAAAACAGAAATGATTACTGATAACAGTGATCCTTAAATTTAAGAAAATCTTATTAATTATTGATATGAAATCTCATTAAGTAAGTATGTTATTATAATTTGTAATTTCTGCCGAACAGATTCTAAACAAAGAAAAGATTACAAAACTCCTAATTTATTCGAAATGCACTGCAAATCCAAGTGCTTTGTTTCAACTGATATATGTGCTTATTGTAGTATAGTCACTTTTTACTCATTTTTGTCCGAGTAAGTATTATACGTTTATGTGTGTTAATATTTGTACCCGTTTTTGGTGTATTGAAATTATTCATATAACCCATTGCAGATGAGTTAATCAACCTTGCAAAAAAACGTTACTGATCAATAAATGCCCTTTTCCCCCATTCCTTTAATCTCCGTTTCGCATTGCTCATTGCTAATTTCACATTTCCACAGTCCCTATCTCTCATTCCTCATTACTCATTCCCTATCTCTAATTCCCCATACATTTATAAAGTTGCTTATATACTTGTTTTTGCAATTCTACAGGTGAATTATATTGAGTGAAAATTGACTGAAAATTTCGGCATGAGTAAAACGTTAACATGTTTTATGTTTAAATTTTTTCAATATGAGTTATTTTAACGTAAGTTGTGCAAAATTTTAATGCATTTATGCGTGAGAATATAATACAGATTATGTATTTCAAATATTTCATACAATTATTTTGTTGCTTTAATTAACAATTCAGATGTCATTACACATTTTTCCTTTAATCATCAACTAATGTTTCTGGTTGCATTCATGCATTTCAATCTTATCACTTTTTCAACGCCTTACAAAAATTGGAGGTATGTTTAAATTTACTTATCTTACTTGTTTATTGCATGCAAATATTGAGGTTACTAGTACCTTATTATCTTTGAATTTAAATACTATAAAGTTTATTTTAAAGTTAAAGTTGTAAGCTTCCGATATATTCCTTTTCAAGGCGATATCTGGCGGGGCGATTCTATCAATCATCTTGAAGTATCTACTGATTGTCACTCAATCTGTCTACTCTATCAAGTCGGAAGGAAAGCCATTAATAATACTCCGAAGTAGTTTTACAACAGATGGTGACACTTTGACGGACGACAACAGGATAAATGTTTGCATTGTTAGGGTTGAAATTCTTTTGTTAGAGTTAAATTTCGTATTTGAATTTTTCGTTTCCATTTTATACCCTAGAATATTTCGTATACAGAATTTGCCGGGAAGCTCAGATGTTTGTCGCGCTGATTGAGACAGAAAGAAAATTCATTTCATTTTATTTTTATACTGCTTTTACAAATTCTAAATAAAATCAGTCAAGTAAAGAATCAAAGGTCTAATGGCATTGCTAATTGGCTCCCTTTAGTATGAACCACATACTGTGTGCAGGTATTTTATATATTGAGGAAAAAAAAATTGTGTGTATGCTCTAAATATTGCAATTTGAATACTAAAGTATATACAATTGTCACCATAGCTTATTTGATTGAAATATTTAGTATTATTAAGCAATCATAAAAAAAAGCCAAATATTAATAATTTTTTGTGTTGTTCCCAAAATATTACTTCATTTTCAAAAATATCCTATTCGAGAGAAATCAATACTTCTTTCCACAATTACACCAATCGAATATATTTATATTGAAACGGCTTCTTAAAATGCATGTTATCAGGCTGCTAACAGAAAATTTATTTAACTAAATGAATTATTCTTTTTTTGCAAAACTTAGCCATTTTATAGCAAACAATTTTTGCATTTTTAGAGACGTTCCTCAAGATATCTCAATATTATTTCAGTCCAATTTGTGAAAAACAGGAGACGGGAGAAATAAAATATTGGAATAGGCAAAAATAGAAGACGAGCCAAAATACGTCCAAGCAAATTAGCTGTCAAAAATGAACTGAACATTCAAAATAGCCGAGCTTGTCAGCATAAGTGAGGGGCATGAGTACCAACATAAGGTCATAAAAGAATCAAAAATTGAATGTACGTAGCCCGCGGAAATTCAAAATTCGCGATACTTTTTGAACAGACCTCGTATATTTTGTAAATAATTCAAAATGTATGTGTTTTGTCCAATGTGAATTTAATTTAAACTTAAATTGCATCCGGATAAGACCGAGCTGGTGTTGTTTACCAGGAAACACCGGACTCCCACCTTTGTAACACCAACACTGAGGGGTGTCAACCTAAAACTTTCGAATCAGGTCAGGTACCTGGGCCTGATCATTGACAGGAAGTTGAACTGGAAAGACAACATCAAGGAAAGAGTACGCAAGGCCACCGTGGCTCTGTACTCTTGCAGGAACGCTGTTGGTAGGAAATGGGGGCTGGAGCCCCGTATTATCCACTGGCTCTACGTAGCCGTTATTAGGCCTATACTTGTGTATGGTGTGTTAGTTTGGTGGCCGTCTCTTGACAAGGCTTATAACCGGACAGGCCTGGAGAGGGTGCAGAGGTTTGCGTCCTTACTTATTACAGGCGCCCTCAGATCCACCCCTACTAAGGCCTTAAACACTATCCTTAATTTTATTCCGCTGGACCTGTTTGGTAAGCAAACGGCAGCATCCTCGGCCATAAGGCTCAATGCGGTTCACTGCTGGTCACGTACGGATTATGGGCATTCTAGGATACTAGGGCCACGTACCACGGCGGTGGACTACATGGTTACCGAGCCATCATTCGGAATGAGAATTGCTGCCTCCTTCCCCTCTAGGCAAGAATGGACGGAGGGTCTATTTTTGCAGCCAGGGTCGATTCAGGTTTTCACTGACGGCTCTAGGAAGGATGGCAAAGTGGGTGGAGGTATTTACTCTGAACAATTGGGTATAGAAACCTCCTTTCGACTGCCAGACCATTGCAGCGTATTCCAAGCTGAGGTCATGGCCATATCACAGGCTATCGCGCAGCTGAGGGCCACAGCTAAGCCCCTGGCAAAATTATGTATATTTAGCGATAGTCAAGCTGCGATCAGATCGCTAGTAAGTGTTCACACGACATCCAAGGTCGTTGGGGACTGTCGCACGGAGCTCGTCCGCATGGCTGCTAGTACGGAGGTCAGTTTGGTCTGGGTGCCAGGCCACTCTGATATCCCGGGCAACACCAGGGCGGATGAGCTCGCGAGGCTTGGCGCAGGCTTGCCCGCTGAGGATATAACTCTTAAGCCGGGTGCTCCGCTTGCATCAAGCAAGCGGACCATACAAGAGTCCTTCTTGGAAATTGCAAATCGCAGGTGGAGGAAAGAGCCCACCTGTGTAACGACCAGATCTATCTGGCCCATCTACGACCGCAACAGGTCCAGAAACTTGGTCTCGCTCAAGAGAGCCGCAATCGGCAACGTAGTAGCGGTCATTACGGGCCACTGTCTCATCGGCAAACATGCCACTAGGATGGGGGTGACCACGCATGACTTCTGCAGGAGTTGCCTCAATGAGGAAGAGGAAGAGGACATCCTTCACTTCCTGTGTCAATGCCCAGCTCTAGCGGTGCGGAGGAATCGGAGCCTGGGCTCTACTTTCTTTAATGACCTGTCGGAGCTGAGGTCCACCAGGATCAGTAGCCTAGAACAGTTCATTAAAGAGTCTAAATGGTTCGAACGGTAGTAATTGGGACTTCGTCCCATGTGGTATCACAATGGGCCTACCTTGGCCTAAGTGTGCCTTCTTTTGTTGGCAGCCACTTGAACCTAGAACCTAGAACCTAAATTGCATTAAACTTTTTATTTGAATAAACCTCAAATTATTAATTATTATTTAGATTTGAAATCCATATAAAAGAATAATGAGGTAGTAACAAACTTTCGATTTAAGTAGAGAGAGTTTGCAAGAAAAGGGACGTCTTTATCGAAGGAGACATTTTTAATATTTGAAGTCATGTCATGAAAAGCGGCTTAAATTTTAATTTAAAATTCTTCAAAGAAATATTTTCGACATGAAATATTGATAAGAGTACGAGTACATTGACTTCCAGAATATGAAAATGGATTCATCATGCTAAGTGGTGCGACGTGTGGAGGAAATAGTGAGTGATTTTGCTCTCCATTTTTGATGAATGCATGTTAAACTGATCCGTATTCGCAAAATAAAGATATGTTTCTGATAAATTATATATGTACCTACTTAGGTTAGTCTTAATATTGGTCTGTAATTATGAAAATTCCAAATTTTTTTCTAAATATTTTATTATAACCAGAATTGCAATATTGTCATATTCATTATTATTATTACCATTACGAGTAACTGAATCGTTTTTAATTACTATCATCATTACTAATGGTAATTTTATTATAATTAAGCTTTATATTACAATTACACATTGAAATAGAAATGGTAATGAAAAAATTTTAATCAATGATATTTATGTTTTCACTACTTTTCTCTCTTGTGAACCTTTTTACTTATTTTGCAAAATTTAAATTAAATTTAGAATATTAAGAATTAATATCATTCATTTTCCAATCTGTATGTCACTCAATCACTCTAGATCTTCTTTGCAAGGCTTCTTATGCCTTCCTCCTTACGAAAGTTGTCTAAAATTGATGAACCTCTAGACTCTTGCCTTACGCCGTGATGCTGCTTATATCGTCTTCGTCCATCAAGTCTTAACTTGTTCCATTGACTAGCCCGTGTTCCTGCACAGCATACCCCTTAACATAAACTCTCGTAACGTTAGGTCTTTCACAATCTTTTGCCTCGTAAGCCGCCACCCTAACTATGGTCACTTCGAACTCTTTACTAGAATGTTACGGAAGGCTAACAATTCTGTCGTGTTCGACTTCCATGTTGACAAGTCTTCCCTCAAGCATGCTTAATTCACGCTTATATTAATCAATTGTACATCCTCTTACCGCAATATTGTAGCTTGTATTAAGTGATTAACTAAATAAATAAGTATTATTGGTAATGTTTTTTTTGTATACACATTCAAAACTTAATATAAAAATAAAATTTAATAAATAAACTCTTACTACTCATTTAATCAGTTATATGTACATATACATAATTATGCCTTCATTCATCGCAGAACTTGAATCTTTATAAATAGGTCGGAATTAAGGACACATTAGTACAAAAAATAAGATTATGTGAAGTTGTAGAAAACTGGCTATTAAATACTAAAAAACTGATTTTAGACAGGCAAATATAATTTTTGTGACACAGAATTCTATATTCTGAAATAGTTCTCTTGGAACATTATTTTCATAATTTTTTCTAATTTCATATTATAATTTTACAATATCTGTATATATACATATATTATATAATGATGGGTTTTTCAATAAGGATATGTATTCAAATACAACATAGAATAATTGAGATATTGGGCTGAAATTTATTCCAGGTGTAACATGTGTAACATTTAACTATGGGATTCGATCTCGTTCATTTGACGACCGGGAGCACGTCTACAGCGATCGATTCTTTATAACTAGTTAATTTTCCACCACACTGTTTCACACATGTTGGCCGGAACGTTGGCAATTTCGTGTTCGACATTGTCCCTGAGCTCTTCTAACGTCGCTGGCTTTTTGTTATAAACGAACGATTTAACGTATCCCCATAAAAAGAAATCCAATGGCGTTAAATCGTATGAGCTAAGTGGCCATTCGATCGGACCATTTCTCGAGATTACACGGTTACCGAACTTCCCCTTTGCCATCTTGTTGGAACCACATATATCACTGATGTCAAGTCCACGCACTTCTGGCCAAAAATAGTCTTTCAACTTGGTACGATAGCGAAATCCATTGGCCGTAGCATGGGGATCATTTTAATCGATGAAAAAATATGATTCAACCACACCTCCGATATGAAATCCACACCACACGGTCGGTCACTTTTTGTGGTTATAAACACATTTGGGTTTATTGCTGTCCAATAGCGCACATTTTGCTTATTGACGAAGCCATTAAGTCATAATTCAGCATTTTCTTCAAGCTCATGCAGAGCCCAGTCGGAAAAATTTCAGCGCTTCAAATGATCAAGAGGCTTCAGTTCTTGAGTTAATTTGATCTTGTAAGGATGTAAGCCAAGATCTCTACGCAAAATTCGCTACAATAGGGTTTGAGAGATTCCCAATTCCTGTAAACGGCGTGGAATCGACTGACTCATTAACTCATTTAGTTCGTTTCGAACTGAAGCATTTACGGCTGTAATATTTTCGATACTTCGACCGGTGCGTTGTCTTAATGACTCAAATCCACTATAACACACAGCCTATCAGGTTGGAAATTTTGAAGGGCGGAATTACATATAATAGAAGGGTTTAGAAATTTATTAATAAAAATTATAAAGTATTATTTTATATGCATGGAATGAATAAAGTTATAAATGTAACGGCTACAAGGCATAATTATAATCAGTCATTTGATACATGATTACTTTTAATTTAATAATAAAGAATTAGCTGAAAGTGGCAAAAACCTTATAGTCCGCAATATGGAACATTTACTTTACTGCTTACTAAATTTCATTAATCAGTGAGGTTCAATTTTAATTGAAAATGGATAATAGTCTTTAAGTTTTGCAATTACAATTTCTAATATAATACAATATATATGACACGTCCATAGAAATTAGCATAGTAATTTACCCATTTATTATAAGAAATATAAATAAAATTTGAAAATTGACTTTTCTCAGAAAATAAAGGAAAGTAAATTGAAAGGAGGTAACATTTACCGACAGATGAGGTGAGATGGAATGAGATGAGATGACATGAGGTGAGATGAGGTTAAATACCGATGAAACGCTAATTGTAAAAATGTAAATGGGGATAATGTGTATCAGGAGACCTACTGTATTTGCATAATTAATGCGCATAGAATTTACTTTCCGTTGGTGATTAAATACAACAGAATTTGTATAATAAAAAATTTAAGCGCTAAACGTGTTGTTTGTTCATCCATAATATTTGATTTTATTAATTAAAAACGGAAACATCAGCAGCCTCATGATGTTGCAATTAATTCTCTTTATTTATTAATGTAAAATACCGTCCCTGGATGAAAGTTACCTTAGCGTGGAAATAATTTTTGAATGGCGGAAAATATAGCCATCATTCATCACTGCCATCACGAAACCTCGAACATATAAAACCACTTTTCATGAGACACACGCCAGTAAGAAAATAAGCGCTTATTTTCTAAAATATTGCTGCGGAGGGAACAGAAGCCGCTATACCCGCTCGACCGCAGCCCAACTCTTTCAATTAATCAGAGCAATCTTCTTAAAGCGGGCGCCAATTAACCTTTGACACAATTAACCGGAGCAGACGCCGTTTCGAGTGCATAACCCTTTTAGATTCTGTGGGATCTACTGTTCAGAAACCTACGAATAAAATACGCAGCACATGTGTCATCATGAAAAAGTCGTCTAGATTCCCATGATTCTCATCTGGGCTGAATTCAGGGCTTTCAATCAGGAAAGTCCGGCTCTCATTGCATTTATAACTTGCGGCAGCTTGCGCAGCCGGTAGAAATTTATAGCTGGGATTTGTTTCTCATGCTAGTCCGATTCGACCATTCGAGCAGAAAAATGTCGTTCCGTGGACAGGATGATAATATATTTCTTGCTGAAATGGGTCTTACGTTTCTAACATCTATAAATGACGTGCATGTGGGATAAAAAAGGATATCATGCTCATATGAATGCGACTCCCCGTGCAGGAGAAATGGCTTGTAGGATTTCTGTAGAAGACCTGGTTGCATCCGTTTATGGAGGAAACCTTAAAATCTTATATAATATGAGACGAATGCGCGCTATCTACGGGCACGTTCCACTCCTGCTGGTGCTTTGCTGGTCATTAATGAGTCTGGGTCCTCTATACATCTTCATTATCAGCGCGAACCATTCCTTGGTCGCAAGAATATGATTTGTGGTTTTTGATATTATGACTGTATACCACACTAGCACCTTGTCAAGGGAACAACACAGGCAAGCAGCGCACATCGGCACGCAACCATCTTCGATTAGAAGCTAATTGCCAAACGCTCCAGAAATTTGGGTTTACGAAATTAATATGATTAACATAGAGGGACCACTCCTCTAGGAAATGTATTACCGGTATTAAGATGTCTTCATTCAGCAGATTAATTAAAAGTGATTAGAATCTACTAATGTGGCTGGAAATTAGCTAGGATTCAATAATATTTACCAGAACACCCGGAAAAGATATAGGCCCGACCCAATTTGCGGTGTGGGTTCTTGTTAGTCGTATTAGTAACAATTTTAGTTGATTATTGGTTTAATTGTTTTGAAAGTTATTTACGATAAATTGTTATTACGCTGAAGATTATAATTTGCAAGTGCAGGGGACGTTTTGATTTATTGACGCAATTGTTCCTATGGCTGAAAAAAATTATTTTGTTAATTCTCAAAAATAATTGATTTAAGATAAGTGTCCGATATGCCGGCCTAGTACAATATTATGATCCATTATTTATTCAGCTATTAAATAAGAAAACTTAAATATTCTCGACATAAAACACCAAGTCATAGTTTTATTGTATTTTGCTCTTTTATGTTAATTTAATAATAATTTAAACCTCTCATTGCATGTAATGATGAATACTTTTTGAGTTTTAAACAGTCAACATTTCTGTCATGTGTCTACTATCAGATTTTTTAAAATTTATTAATATTGGTCTACAGTGTCAGGATTTTTACAAAGTACCTGCTACTACCTGGCTAACATCATAACGGGACTAGAACCATGACTTTCTCTAGAACTAATCCAGGTTGTATTCAGGACAGTGATATTATTATTATTTTTATTTATTACTGTTGTCGTTAATATTATTAGAATGTAAATTATATTATATTATTACTATAATATCTTAATAAATATTATAATAATTTTAGTTTTGCAATAGAACGTATTTTATTTTCAAAAATTAATATTTATTGAACAAAATATAAAATTTATTTAAAAAACTTATTAAATTGATAACTATTCGTGAGTTGAATAAATTTACAAAGGTATTTTAGAGTCCCTATAAATATGTTTTCATTAGTATTTAAATGCCCTCTAATTGTTTGGATGGTATTTTTAATGCAAGTTAATAAAAGGTAATAACATAAGGAAAAATAAGTTTAAATGGTTTTCCCAAGTAAAAATCAGTAACGGATCAATTCAAATTAGTAACAATTGTAATAGTGTGGAATTTTTAGGATGAAATTAGAGATAATTTCGTATTTATTTAATTTAGTCGATATAGATTTTCACCGAATTTAATTATCGAAAAATCATTTAAACCATATATTCCTAAAATGTGATTAATGAAAATTAGGGCTTTTGGAAATTCCAACCTTCTCCTTCTTTCCCCGATATTTAATGTTTAGTTATTATATGTAATGGTTGATCGAATCAGTAGACAAGAAATTTAATATGGTTTTTTTCTGAAACTGCTACAGAAAACCTGAAAAAACTGGAATACATGAAATGTCGATTTTCAGGGATATCCCTTGGTTTTAATATTTTGCCATCGTATTGATTTCAACATCTTCAATTTCAAAATTTCGATTCAAAGAAAACTTCGATTTGTATTTTTCTTTAAAATTGTACTAGAAGATAGTTTTAATTATTGGAAAGTTCTGTCGTATTTAAAAAAACATTTGAAATACTCTGGTTCAAGACAAATCCAAGATATGTGTTCCTCAGCAGTCGAATGGTGGATGTTTAATTCGGTTGCAATTTCTCTAGAGGCTAGATGTGGGTTACTCTCCGACATGGACCGCAGAACGTCATTATCGATCTTGGATGGCCGCCCAGATCGACGATCTTTGCTTCTTTTCTGGAATTCATACCAAATCTAATGTCTTAAATGCATTTTATCCATAGCAAACTTATTCACACTGTACTTCGCAACTAATTGATGAAGGATATTGAAAGTAGTCCTTTTATGACGCATTGTATCTGCTTGTTTTGATCTGTAGATAGTAAAACAGAACAGAACTTCCATTTTTTGGAATAGGCAAAAATCAAAGACTAACCAAAACACGTCCAAGCAAAATAGCTGTTAAAAATTAACTGAACATCCAAAATAGCCGAGATTGTTAGCATAAGTGAGGAATATGAGTACCAACATAACGCCACAAAAAATTCGAAAATCGAATATACGTAGCCCGCAGAAATTCAAAATTCGCGATACTTTTTGAACAGACCTCGTACTTTTTAATTATATAGTAGTATGTGTTATGTAATGTTGTAGCTACATCTTCAACCACTAGTCCAATAAACCGTTAAAAAGTAATTGTAACAATTCTTTAAAATTTGTACATTAAACACTTTTCTCTATGTTATTTTGCTTTCTTCGCTATAGCTTTAAATTGCAAATGAGGACCAGTTTATGTAATTTAACTGATGGTGGAAAGTTTCCGGAAACTTTTAATACTAATTGATAAGAAAAACAGTAAACTGCGGAATCATATCACCATCATCTTAAGTCCGGAGGTAATGTTTTCTAAAGAGCAATTAGCCTATGAGTAGAATTTGTGGGGTAATATTTAATATTGCTGCAGTGTTAAATTAGCAATTTTTTTACTCATGCTCATATTTTATGCAAAAAGATTTCATCTCGGGGTGCTTGAACTGAAACAAGATTACATGAGCTTAGGGTAAATTTACGTGGGCCCACTGTTCTCAAATTTTAATTCAAAAATAAATAAATTAGATATATTCGCTCCAAGGTATCTTTATATACTTTGTATAAATTTCAGAATATTTGTAATATTTGTAGAAAATTCCTATAAATTTTTAAAGTTTGCTAAAAGTCTATGAAACTACAAAGATTTTTAAACTGGAAAAGCTCAAGTTTTTGTTTCAAAGTGAGCACAAGTCAATGCTTCAGTTCTATGTTTACATCTGTTTACTTCAAAATTTGTAAAATAGTTGTAATAAATTTAAAAATCTTTATTTTGGTTTTAAATCGATTAGTACACAAAGGAAAATGAGGATTATTGATTTGAATTATTATTTAAAATAGAATTAAACGTATTAATCAGTTATAATAAATTAAAGATGTTTTGAGTTCAAAATTTGTTTTTAAAATGCACTATTCTCTGTTTTTTAAGAGCTGGTGAAAGCTTTACTATGAGTTTTTATAATATACTAGTTAATTTACCCGGCTTCGTAGGGTACGCGTAAAATTCAGTAATGCGGTCTAGCTAGTATTAAATAATTTTTGTAGATGTGGAAACAGAAAACTCGTGCAATTACGGTGCCGGATTTCTTGAAATTTAAAAATTGCCATGCCCATTATGTATTGTAAATTTGATATTGGATCCGCCATTATAAATTTGGAAACGCTAGTAGTCCGAATCGAAGGCATCATTAGTATCAAATTTCATGGCAATCCCTTGAAGTTTAAATTTCTTTTATCCATTTTGGGTCAGTTATCTTGAATGTTGTTATGTTTGTATCCCAAAAGACGCCAAGGTTAATCTTCAGTAAAATTGCTTGATATTGAGGAATTTCAGTCGCCGTATTGGATCCATCACTTTGAATTTGAATGGCGAATTCAAAATTAGCATTCCTAAAAGTCCTCTAGAATTGATTTTCATGGCAATCGTTTTTATATTGTTTATATGTAGATTCAAAATCAATGGCCCCTTAACCCTAGATTCATAAACATTCGTTTCACAGACCGTGCAAAATATGTAAACACTTGTAATTTTCAAAGTGAAAGAGATCCTTCCTAGATTAGTATTGCACCTGTCGCATGTAAGAATGCACTTATGCTAATGGAGTTACAGCAGGTCGTCCTTGTATTCTATAAAACAAAAATCATCAATATAATATGTTAGTCTAAGAGACGAATGTTTATGAATAGTGTATCTCCCATGCATGCTAATGAATCTACGGTTAAATAAATTTTGCTTAAATTCGTTGAATTCCAAAAATTTTGATCACCATATTGAGTCCGGCATTTTGAATTTCCAAATTTTAGTAGTCTATTTGAAATTAGTGGCCCAAAATACCCATTGTACTAATGTATACATAAATTCGTTGAAGTTTGAAAATTGTTAAAAACTTTTAACGTAGATTCGCAACTTCCAAATACTAATTTTTATGATCCTTTGATATTTACAAATCTTGGCCGGCATTTTGAAATCCGTCAATAAAAAGTAGCCCATATGTTAAGCCGCAATATGTAGCCTTCACTCAAAAAAAAAAGAAAATAATCGAATAAAGCGTGTAGGCGTGATTGAGCAATGCATTTTGCCGCAGACATTCGTTGAGATCTGCTTGAAATTTTTTATTTTTACTTTTTAACCAGAGTTTTCATATGGGAATCGAACCCACAAACTCGAAATGGCATACTTAGTACATCACAGCTAAACCGCTCAGCCAGCGTTGCCACCCGAGCATTGGGTTGATCAAAAGATAAAAATAAAATATTGATGATTTCAAGATGGCGCTTCAAAAACTTTAAGGAAATTTAAGTATTTTGGGCTATAGAACTCAAATCTACCAAAATTCATGATGGCAGACCCAAAATAGCCACTGAAAATGTTAAACTGCAATGAATTGCCGCGCAAATCATTGCTAGGGGGTTTTTGGGATTACTGATTTCGAAGCTGCCATCAAAATTCCAAATTCAAAGTGGTGGATCCAATGTGGCGACCGAAATTTTCGTAATTGTAAGCAATTTTAATGAAAGTTAATATCTAGGAATCTTTTGGGCTATAGAATTCTAAGACAAAATGACTAAGAAAAAAAGTTAAACTTCAATGGTTTGCCATAAAATTCAATATTAAGGTGTTTTGGCAGATTCTGTTTTCGAATTTACTACCAAAATTTCCAATTTTAAAGTGGTACATCTAATCGCGTAAGTTGTTCATTTATACATATGAATAAACTTAAAAATATCGTGGGGCAATGGTAAATTGAGCTTTTGCTTTTTAGACTAATAATAATAATATTAATAATCTATTCTTTAATATACATATAGTATAGGAAAGACACTTTCTCAGATGTTATTATTCCATATTCTTCTAATTATCGATGGGATATAAAAAATAAAAACCTTTTATTCCAGGATCTATAGATTAATCTCGACCCAACAATCGCAGCACGCATTTAATACAGAATCGGAAACTATTTTAAAAACATCCGTAAAAAACGATTAACATAAATGATATAGGACTCAAGTTAGAATCAAAAATAAGAATATGAATATTTATGCTGTTCATTAAAAAAATAAGGGGCCTGAGCCAATATATTAATTTTGTTTTAAAGTCATTGGCCCCACCAACAATTTGGAGAAGAAAATAAGAATTAATTAACGCTATAGAGATTTTATATAAATTAAATTATATTTTGATCCCCAGGGTGGTACTTATACAGGGTGGGCAAATTTGAGGTTAGAAAGTAAATTGGCTTATTAAAAACACACTTTTTTTTTGACAAATTCAGTTTTATTGATATCAGTGTAAAGTAGAAATATGGGAATTAATAATGGAATATGATGTCGGGCAAATGTCCACCTCCAGCACGTCGGAAGACGTCCGCTCTTTTTGCAAAATGTTGAACCACATTTTGCAACAAAGTTTCGCTTATCTCGTCAATGCAGCGTCGAATTTCATCTTCGTTAGTTGTTTGTGGTTTGTTCACGTGAACCCGGTCTTTCAAATGGCCCCAAAGAAAATAGTCCAGCGGCGTCAAATCACAAGAACGAGGCGGCCAATTGACATCGCCAAATCGAGAAATTACGTGACCAGGAAATTTCTCATGCAATAACTGAATTGTTTGCCGGCTATGTGGCACGGGTCTCCGTCTTGCAGATACCACAGCGGCTTTAATTCTTGAATGAGATGAATTTTATAAGCGTGAAGATGAAGATCTTTATGCAAAATGTTGCGAAAAGTGCCTCTGGTTATGCCCAATTTTTGCGAACGTCGACGAGTTGATGTTCCAGGCTCATTCTCAACACTTTTCTATACAGCGGCTATGTTTGCATCACTACGGCCACTACGAGCGTATTGTTTTGGTCTATTGTCAGCAACAGTATCGTAAGCGTCAAATTCAACGATTAAATTACGCACAGCGGTCTCTGAAGGAGCCTGATTACGAGGAAAAGCTGGTCGAATTTTACGAAGTGATACAGTAAAATTTTCACCATTTTGAGAGCAAATTTTCACAATTAAAATTCGTTGTTCAAAAGTGTAGCGTTCCATGGTTAAAATTTCCCAAGTTTTTACTAATTAAATGTTAAAGGATGACAATTCTCAATTCTTGACATTTCACCATTTGACAGCCTATTTACTTACTAACCTCAAATTTGCCCACTCTATAGATACAATAGTCCGATATAGAAGAGTTCAGGAGCAAATTAGAATTTGTGAACTCTTTGTAAAATTTCGCATGTTCAAAACAATCATAATACATTGGTGAATCGTGAAAAATCAAAAAAAAACGAGAAATCGTGAAAAAGAAAAAAAGTTCACGCTTTTTATTAGGTTTGTTGCACATGAAATGGCAGATTTCGCTTTATCATGAACTTAGCTGCAGTTTTCCTAGTTAAGATTTCCGCTAGGTGGCGCGTGTGGTATACCAAATTACAGCTTAAAGATTAGTGTATTTAGATCCGGTGTAGTTTTGGCGGTGAAGAGTGTAATACCGAAAAGCGATTAAATTAAGTGAACAATGGAAAAAAGCCAAATTCGTGTGATTTTTTTATATGAATTTAAACTTGGACATAATGCAGCGGAAGCAACTGGCAATATTAACACAGCATTTGGCGAAGGTACGGCTAGTGAAAGAACTGCACGGCGTTGGTTCGAGAAATTTCGAACAGGAGATATGGACCTTGAAAATCAACCACGTGGTCGACCAGAAGGAGCCATTAATGAGAATCAATTAAGAAGTTTAGTTGAGAGTAATACTCGCATAACTGTTCGTGAGATAGCAGAGCAACTAGGAGTCCACTATTGTACAGTTTCCCGTAAGCTTGAAGCTATTGGAAAAGTGAAAAAGTTGGATAAGTGGGTTCCTCAGGAATTGACAGAGAGGCACATAATGCATCGATTGGAAATCATTTCTCACAACGCTCGAAACAAAAGGGCTCCTTTTTTGCATCGGATCATAACGTGTGATGAAAAGTGGATCCAATATGATAATCGCCGATGATCTGCTCAGTGGTTAGATGCAAATGAACCACCAAAACATATGCCCAAACCCAGCCTTCACCCGAAGAAGATTATGGTAACTGTTTGGTGGTCTGCGGCCGGAATTATTCACTACTCTTTCCTAGAAGCAGGTGAAACCGTTGATGCAAACAAATATTGCGCTCAACTGCAGGAAATACATGAAAATTTGCAACAAAAACAGCCTGCATTAGTCAATAGACATGGCGTCATCCTACTCCACGATAACGCAAGGCCACGTGTTTCACGAACAACAGTGCAGAGTTTCAGAGGAATCCTTCAATAATTTGTTGAGTATTTCTGTACACCAATTTTGAAAAAGTAGTTACGAGTGTGAGTTTAAAGTTTTGACACATAAAATGTCTATATTTTTAATGACTTACTAAGATAGTAGACTAATGGTCATACAGAAATCTTTCGATTCCTTTGTAACACTCGCTTCCTATGCACCGTGAGGTTTTTTCTGTCGCCGCGTATTCGAATGTAAGTCAACTCGAAAGGACAAGTATATTCAATGTCAAGAGTCGTGCGGTCAATGGATTCATGCTTTGCTGATTAACTACCCATAACTTTCTTGGAAGGTGGTACTAACGATTTTAGGATTATTTTTAGAAAATTTTCGTTATAAAAGATGATGCCTTAATCCTTTATTACTGTAAAGATTTAAAAGTTCAAATAAGAATGAAGAAATCACCAGTAACAATATTTTTGATGCTTTAGAACTGTTTTGGGGATCTAAAGGATTAAATAACATTTAAGAAGTCGCAAATGAATTCTATTTATATATATTTTGCGGATCTAAAGGTTTAATAAGAATTAATTTGTCACGAATTAACTTGATTTGATTTAATGATCCTTTAAAACTTTCTGAAGAATCTAAAAGTTAAAAATTACAGTTTAGTTTTAGCGGTGGATTGAATACAAAAGAAATCATGATCTTTGGATTCAGTTACATTTTTATAATAGTTAAACGGAAAAACTTTACAATCGGTGAGAGAATGCAGCCTGTCGCATTCATAAATTCCAACTTAGTTTAACAACCGTGTGTAGTTTTGATTGTTATTATATCTTATTATAAACAAATAAATGAAAACGGATAGTGATTGTAGCTGTTATTTTAAATTTGTAATAATAAGCCTTTAAAAAAGGTAATTAGGAGCTCGCATTCTCAAATTGGTCAAAAATTCCTGTGAAAAATTAAACTGATTGTTGCTGGCAACCGAGAAAATGGGAGGCAAGTCTGGAATTTTTAAAGCAAAAAACAGAAATGTTGAGATGCGGCAATCTTAAAGGCGATAGTAACGCAAAAAAGTTTAGAATTAAAACTCGCTAAAAATTCGCGTGGAAACACTTTGTAGACGAACAAAGGCCAAGAGAAGCAATTTTTTTTTTGAGATCTGGATGGCTTCACGACAAAATAGAGTTGAAATGACAGCGTTGTATCTAATTATACCTTCAGTCTCAGTCTGACAGAAATGGACGTGGGAAACTTTGTTTTTGTAACCATCTTAATGCGATGTCAAAAGAGCAAAGATTTTAAATTGAAAATGGTTTTCGCTTTGTCGTCGGGAGGATTAAAATGACTCTGCAACAAAAAGTTTCTTGTACTGTTTCCTTGTAAAACTCTTGATTCTTGATACTTCTTATTTGATAATTAGGGAAAGACGATAATCGTGTTTTGGACGGTATACAGGCGAAGTTTAATCTTATTATGATTGGGTGTAGGCTGGCGGGCAACTTACTATTCAGAATAACTTTTTAAATGTTTTCATAGTAGTAAAAGTCGTTCTTTTCTTTAGGTTCATTCAGACGCTCAAGATTAATGAGCTTTTTTTATTTTGGAAGTGTTGTTTTACTGTTATTTTTTATGCTTGTTTAACAATATAAATAAAAGTTTATGAGATTCAAAAAAATAAGGAAACTTTAATGAGAGTGGCCTTATAGCAGTAGTGTGCTCGACGCGGTTTATTTGGTTTGGCTTTGTTTCTTATCCACTTCGTGCTTATTCTTCTAGAACATCTTTCGAGGGATAAAAATAGTTAGTATATATATATAATATATTCGCATATCGTAAATACCGGAAAAAGTTATCCAGAAATATGTAATTTGGTTTGTTAAAAGTTTTTTTTCTTTGTTTCAAAACAAAAATTTGTGAATGATCAAAAAGAAACAACGGCAATTGAACTCATTAAGGCTATACATGATTAATTACTGTAGATGGATTTTGAATACTTCATTATACTCCAGAAACAAATACAGTGAAAACAGTTGAGTGCGAAAGGGGAATTGGCTACAGAAAGACAAATGTTGCTCCTTCCACTGGTAAAGGGATAACGACTGTTTTTTGGGATAGTCGTGAAATTGTCTTAATCGTCAAAGAGGAAAAATTATTATGGGAGCATACTACGCATTATTACTTGACAAGCTGAATGCAGAAGTTATGGAAAAACGACCACAATTGCAGAAAAAAAAATTTTTTTGCACCATACAATTCGCCGCCTCACACCTCAGTTATAGCGAAGATTTGCAAATTGCTTGACCGTACCCTTACTCACCAGTTCTAGCCTCAAGCGACTTTTTTTTGTTCCCTAAGCTAAACGTTGTGCTTTTTGTCGAATAAGAAGGCCGTCGTAAATAACTATTTTGTAGAGAAAGACACCGAGCACTATTTAGAAGGGTTGAAGAGATGGGTGTATCACTTGGAGAAAAATTTACAAGGAGACTATGTAGGAATATAAAAAATAAATTTGAAGAAAATATGTCTTGTGCCATTGTTAGGTCGGAAGCTTTATACTCATATACCATATACAAGGTGGCGCAAAATTAATCACTCTATCGGAAGATGTTATAATTATTGCAAATGGCGTTGTACGTAAATCATATTTGCCATTTGTGAACTACACAGCTGCAGAATACAAACAGACGAGCAATGGAGCGCTATACACCGCAAGAGCGTGGAATAATTGTGTCCACTTTTTTTCGGTGGTGTTAGCGCAGCGTGCATTTCGAAGTCGATTTCCTAATCGTGTCGCGCCAACAGGGCAAACATTGCGCTGCTTAGCTGCTCGACTTGAACAGACTGGAACAACAAGAGACCTTGCAGGGCATGGCCGCCACCGGACTGGTAGTTCTGTCGAGAATATCGCGGCTGTGGCTGCCGATGTCGCTGAGAACGAAGAAACATCAACCAGACGACGAGCCGTATTGGGTATCACCAGACGGAACCTACAGCAAATTTTAGTGAAAGACCTACACATGTTCCCGTACAAAATGCAAACAGTGCAACAGTTAATGCCTACTGACCGTCAGTCGCGTGTGAATTACTGTCAAGCCATCCTCAATCTCAACAACGAAGAGAACGATTGTGAGTCGAAAATCATCATGAGCGACGAGGCGCATTTCCATTTAAGCTGTTACGTCAATAAACAAAATCTCCGTTTCTGGGACACTGAAAATCCGCGTGTAATACACGAAAAGCCGTTACATCCACTTAAAGCAACTGCGTGGTGCGGCGTTCACGCGGGAGGAGTGATTAGGCCGTATTGTTTTGAGGACGCCATTGGCAATACGGAATACGTTACTGCCGAACGCTACAGGGCCATGATAAACGACTTCTTACTGCTGGAATTGGAGGAGTGGGGCTTGGTGAACATGTGGTTTCAACAGGACGGTGCAGTCGCACACACATCATGAGTCACAATGGATATTGTGAAGGAAGCGTTTCCTGGTCGCGTAATCTCCCGTTTTGGCGATTTGGTATGGCCAGCCACATCGCCCGATTTAACCGCCCCAGACTTCTTTCTTTGGGCCTACTTGAAGTCGCGGGTTTATGCCAACAAGTCTCAGACAATCGCAGCCCTTAAAGAGAATATTCGACAGGAATGCGAACAGTTATCATCGGAAATCTTGCGGAAAGTCATGGAAAATGCGATAAAACGGGCACAAATGTGTATCAACACTGGCGGCAGCCACTTGACGGATATCATATTTTCCACTTAACAGAAAAAATTGTAAAGGTACATTCATAATGTACATTAGTAAGCGCGAAATGACTTGTGATTTATTTCTTGAAATATTTGAAAAATGTATTTTTTAAAATTACAAAACAGATTTTTATTAAGAAAAAAAGGCGACACTTTGTTGCCTGCCTACGGGCGGCAAATTCGTAAATCCGCCCCTGAGCATAGGAAAATCCTGAATTGAGAATGGGGAACAGGCAGGTAGCACACTCAGAACATATATATACAGCCTTGTTCAAAAGTATTAGGCACCCCTAGTTTTCTTCAGAACAAGCCGCTTAAGATATGTTTAATTAAAAATGCACATATTTTCTAAAAAAGCTTTATCATTTATTACTTTTATTAATATTTTGTGCTTCCCCCGTTTGATTTTATCACCGCTACAATCCTTTTCGGCATACTGTTAATCAGAGTGGCACAAATATATGGAGATATTTTTCCCCATTCCTCGAACACAGCTTGGCGCAGGGACGAAAGTGAAGTGCAGTTACGTTGGCGGACTCTTGCTTTTAATATGGGCCAAAGATGCTCAATGGGGGATAAATCTGGTGACTGTGAAGGCCAATCAATGAATTGGATATTGTTGTTCCACAACCACTCCTGATTTTTCTTTGCTGTGTGGCAAGGAGCATTATCTTACTGGAAGGTATAATTTTCAGGTACTCCTCCAAAAATGTGTGCTATGGATGGCTCCAAAATTTATTCCAGCATGGCTGTATATTTTTCGGAATTCATCCTTCCTTCACACACAAATGCCTTTCCGACTCCTGATGTGGCCATACAGGCCCAAATCATAATACTTCTGCCACCATGTTTCACTGTAGGAACGAGACATTCCGGGAGAATAGCTTCCCCCTTCCTCGTCGCACGACCTGTGCCCCAGGTTGGCCGAAAATATGTATTGAAACGAAAAAATATTCAAAAATTTAAAATTTTTTTTTTCTGAACTAAAAGCCTCAGAGTAATTTATTTCTTTTTTAAAGTGCAGAAGAACAGTTGGCATATTTACCTCAATATTTGTTTCGTCCGACCATACGACTTTTGCCCAGTCCTCGGCTTTCCAATTTTTATATTTTTTCGCCCACTGAAGCCTTTTTTGCTTGTTTTGCTCAGAGAGCCATGGCTTTTTTCTTGCCTTGCGACCAGGTAGTCCTGCGCCTATAAGTCGTCTTCTAACTGTTACCGCAGAACAACTAACTCCCGCTTCTTCCTAAAGATCTGCAGCGAGATCTTTCGATGTTTTCCTGCGGTTCCGAAGAGACCTCAATGTTAAAAGATGATCCTGCCTTGATGTGGTGGCACGCTTTCATCCGCTTCTGGGTTTATTTTCGAAGGACTTAGTCTCCTTATACCTTTTGAGTGTTGTTTGGACAGCACAACGTGAGGACTTTAGTTTTTTTGCAATAGCTGTTTGACTAACACCTTTTGCGTCCAAAATAACAATTTCTACCCTTAAAGACTGGCAGACTTCTTTAATTTTTGGCATTTTATCACCTTTAACAATTCCTTATTAAAAACTTTAAACCAATTTTTAAAATCACTTGAAACCGTTTCTAAATTGCACCTTATCGCATGTAACTCGAAATCACAAATAAGCGAAAATTTGAAAACCATCCTCGTTTTTATAGTTATTAGGATTTTACGATCGGGAAACACCATCATTAAACTGGCAACAGTTGGGTTTGAACACCTGACATGTTAAATTTTCCTGGTATCCATTCCTACTTCGTATATCAATTAATATCGAGGGTGCCTAATACTTTTGAACAAGGCTGTAGATGCGGGCGGTTTACATTTTTTCACTGTGCATTTTTAAAGGCGGACCAAACGTATTCGAACGTGTGCGCTGCTCTGGATGGTGAAACGTGATTTTAATTTTCGTTCCGCTTCCCCCTAAATTGTTGTCTTTCTCTCACGCGTGAGCTCTTTATTACTATCCACTTTTAGCAAAATCTGCAAGGTCGATGGACTAACGGGACCAAGGTCGAAAAAAGATAAGGGAATACGTCGCGAGTGTCCCATCTAGTTTTACATGATCTTTGCTGACTTCCCGACCAAATTAGATGGTCTGGAGGATGCAGTTTGTTGCATTTTCGGGGGCGGGTGGTTGGTCTTCAACGCGAAGGCCTTGGAGTGGAGCGAACCCAGGTCTCATTCGCGGAGAGGACGCGTTCTGGACCTCGCATCCAGACTCAGGCTGGTGGTGTCAAACACCGACTCGGCGTCCATGTCTATACAGCCAGCGATCTCAAATATATTACGTTCTGCGTGTGTGGTATAGCGCCAGTGCGGGCCCGCTCAGATGGGATGTCGTTAGGATGGATACCGATAGGTTGTCTCTAGTCATCATATGCGGCTGGCGACCCATGGAAGGGATTCCGGAGGAACTGCCTTCTCCCGCGCGAGCCGGGCGAGTGGTAGACTCGACAATGAGTCTCATTCGTCAAGCTTGCCGAGGAAGAAGTTGATGCCAAAGTGAAGAAGAGGGAGCTTCACAGGGCCATCAAGCTGAGTAAGCACCGCTGCTGGAAGCGGCTGGGGGAAGATCTCAATGAAAATACTTGGGGACTGGGGTATAGGATTGCCTTCCTCAAATTGGAGACGCTTTCTCAGAGTGCCCTCCATGATGCGGAGACAGTCCGCTCCATTGTGGATGCCCTTTTCCCCACCCAACTGTTGGAATCTAATCGTACGGCCGACGAGGCACTCAAGTTTTTTGCATTCACAATGGAGATCACGACGGTCTCGCAGGGTCTGCAAAACTTGAAGGCGGCGACGGGCTCCCAACAGAGGTATTAAAGGCGTTTTGAAAAAAAAGATTATTCCCAATAAAACACCGATTCAAAAAATGAATTATTTATTGCGACCCATCTCAATGGCTTCCTTATAGAAACTAACTACTTTCGAACTTTCGGGTAGCTACTCATACAAGGACATAAATAGCGTAAGTGGAATGGTATATTTTTCTACAGGGCTCTTACTGGAATTGTGCAATGCCTGCCTGAAGTGGGAATTCTTCCCGCTGGAAGGCAGCTAGGCTTGTGTCAATCAGCAAGGGTAAGGGACCGGTATTGTCCCCCTGGTCGTACAGACTATTGTGTATGCTCGACACATCCGGCAAACTCCTGGAGAAGATCTTGAAGCCTCGCTTTCGTGCGGCTGTTGTGGCCGCTGGAGAGGTAGTATGGCTTCCGGAAAGGGAGATCGACGGTACACGCTATCCAGGAGGTAGTCGACGCGGATTTGGCCACCGAGCGGGCGAACCATTTTTCTCAACCGGTATGCTACTGGTCGCTCTGGATGTGTGCAACGCATTTAACCCGGAGAGGTGGGGAGATGCGCTTAATGCGTTAGAGCGTGACGTCAGGATCCCCCAGTATCTCTTGCTGTTGAAGGGGGATTACTTGAAGGACCGCACCCTGATCTACGAGATGGGAGATGGTCCGGAAACGAAGGTTCTGTCGGCGATGCAGCCCAGGGTTCCATACTGGGTCCCGATGTATGAAATTACCGCCAGAGCTGTCTTGGTGGCTTAAATACGGCTGAACCAGGTGATGCGCCGGGTCCTTCTCTGCGCGACCTCGGGCTGAAGTTGGTGCTGGCCAATACCGAGATCGTCCTTCTGACGAAGAAGCGCATCGCGCTCTTGAGGGTGATGCGAGTGGGAGACATGTTGGTATAGACGAAGTCCGCGATCAAGTTCCTGGGGGTGAACCTCGATTGTAGGCTCACCTTCTGGGAAGAAATTCGGAGTAAGGCGGAGAAGACAGTTGCGGTAACAACGGCCCCAAGCAGCGTCATGGCCTACATTGTAGGACCCAGGCCCTGAAAGCGGCGTCTGTTGCTCCGCACCGCTGAGGCCGGCATGTTCTGCGGGGCGCCAATTTGGGTAGATGCGATGGTGGGAGAAGTACCGTACGTAAGTTCCTACCGTACGGTCTCGGAGTCGAGGTGTTGGTGGTCGCAGGGGTCATTCCCATTGACCTCTTGGCCAGGGAGCTACGGTCTGTTCACCAGGAGAAATCTGTTCTAGGTGGGAAATCCAGCGGGTATTACGGGCCAGGACCTTAGCGTCCTGCCAGGAGAGGTGGGCCGGAGAGTCGCGGGGCCAGTTGGTAGCCCGGGTTATTCCCCGGCTGGGCATCTAGTTTAACCGTCAGCATGGTGAGGTGGATTACTACCTCACATATACAGTGACTCAAAAAACTGTTCCAATAAATTTGAAATTTTGCTTTGCTCTTATAATTCACTCATAGGATTTGAAAAGACTTAATATAAGGTTGCTAGAAACAAAGAGGAGACAAAAGTTGTCAATTTTTTTCAGATCGATGTGCTTCTCAATTTGTAATAGTGTGTGTTTTCAGTAAAACGTTTCTAAAATCAATTGGAACAGTTTTTTGTGTGGAAGTTTTTTGTATGTAACTTAAATATTGTTTAAGTTATTTAAGGAGTTTTCAACTGCAGCCAATAGAAAAATATTTCTAATTGATTTTTAAGTGAATTAAATCGGTTAGTGATGATTTTGTTTACTATTTTGAGAACAACTATATTTATTACTATAAATTCTTAGATCTTCACTAAAATGAGGAAAATTTCGGGGGAAAAAAGGAAAGCAATTTTACATTTGTCGAATGAAGGTTTTTCTTATCGCCAAATATCGACGCGACTCAATATCGGCCTGGGAACAGTTGCTAGACTGTTGAAAAACCGCAATAATAATTGCCCTAAGAGCGCTGGAGGTCGACCTAAATTGATTTCACCCGAACGATCGCGAGTTATCGTTCGTCTTGCACTTACTGGACAAATGGATACCGCTACACAAATACACCGGCATTTGGTTTCATCCTCAGACTTCACGGGTTGTGTAGAAACCGTTCGAAATTGCCTACGAAATGAAGGTTTGCGTGGTAAACCAAAAGTGAAAAAACCCTTATTAACAGTACGGCATAAAAAACTTCGCTTAAATTTTGCCAAAATACATGAAAATTGGACACTGAACGACTGGTCCAAAGTTATTTTTAGCGATGAAACTAAAATCAACTTGAGAGGTTCTGATGGGAGACAGTGGGTGTGGAAAAAACGTTCTGGACAATTGCAAGACCGATTAGTTCAGCCAACGATTAAGTTCGGTGGAGGTAATATTATGGTCTGGGGCTGTATGATGGGCACAAAATTGGGTAAACTCCATCGAATTACCAACCGAATGACAGCTGATGATTACATTGGGATCCTCGAAACATCTTTGTCTGAGAGTATTAACATTTTTGGGGTTGACAAGAACAGGATCATTTTTCAACAAGATAATGATCCCAAACATACAGCCCGCAAAACCAAACAATGGCTGCGAGAAAATAATTTTAAGGTTCTTGATTGGCCACCTCAGTCCCCAGATCTTAATATTATTGAACACGTTTGGTCCATTATTAAAAGAAAACTGAGCAATTTTATGACATCGCCAAAAAGTATGGATGAGCTATGGAAAAGAACACAAGAAGTTTGGGAATCGATCACAGAAGATGATATTAAAAATATTTTCGAAAGTTTGCCAAGAAGAATAAATAATTGTTTGCAAAATAAAGGAAGTTATACAAAATATTAATGTAAAAAGATATTTTTCATTAAACACAAAAAACCGTTCCAATGCATTTTATTTACAAAAATACTATTATTTTCTTAAGTTATGAAAGGAATTCAATAATTTGCTGGAAATACAACGCTGTTATTGTGAGGTTTATTCTTCTGTTTGCCGTTTTTAAAAAAAGGAAATATTGAATGTACAGTAAGGTTAAATATATCACCTAATCAATTATTGGAACACTTTTTTGAGTCACTGTATGTTGACGGGGCACGGGCACTTCCGGGTCTTCCTTTATTGTATAGGGAAGATACCGAGCACTTGCTGTGTATACCGTGACTCCCCGTCGGACTCCGATCTGCAGGGATTCTTTGAATGTGTTCGTTGGGAAGCAGAGAGTGCTGAAGTGAAGAGTGGCTGGCAGCATAACTCTTAATAATATAATCGGGGTTATGCTGCAGGGACTTTTGGCGAAGAATCGCCCTTTTCATGAAAGGAATTCTTTGTCAGAAGGTGCATGTCGCCAACAGGTAGCGCTTGTGGACGTAGGGCCAGGGTTTGCGGTTGAGCGTTCCTCGGGAGGACCGGTTGAGCGTTTCTCGGGAGGACTTCCACCCCGAAGTAATGTCTCACAGACGGTTTCGGGGTGGAGGTCCTGAGACGTTGGGAGCGGGGTTTGAGCCGGTAGGCCTGGCTGGGCCTGGGAGTTTGGCATACGGGTGCGTAAATTCATTTCCCCTTTCAAAAAAAAAAAAAAATTAACAAAAAATAAATTCCTAATCCGAGATGTAGAGTCTACGGTTCATGGTTATTTTAAAGAGCTCGATGGTTCTTACTATACACAGCGTATTGAAGCTATAGAACATCGGAGTCAAAAGGGTGTTGAACGAAAAGGAGAATACAGCCCCTTTCTGAGCGTTGTGACAGATCACAAGTCACAAGTCACAAATTTTAGTATTACTAACCGCACTTCAACTTTGACTTAAGACCCGTGACTGAGAATTACCAGAATAAGACAGTATGTTGAAATTCTCAGGATTAGTTTTCGTTAATCCTACAAAATATTTAATTTATATTAAAAAAGATATTACCATGATTTTAATAATTTTTAACATTTTTAAGATTTCCTAGTATTGGTCGACAATTTTGCTGAATCAGCAATTATTGGCTAAATTTTACGAAGATTTACGTAATTTTACGATAATTATATTTTCGTCATTACAAGAAATCCAGATTTAATCCACAAATTGCAAAAGGATTTTTCTGGATATTTTACAAGCATTAAGTAATTTATTCGTGACGCACGATATTTAATCGTAAAACTAAACAGGAAATGAGGAGATAAAACAATATTTTAATGGAAAAATATACGTGAAAAATAGCATATTCAATATGTACAACTTTTATTTTCCAATTTTACCGTACCTGATTTTATATGAATTCATCCTCTACCGTATTCAGCAATACCTCTATTCTGCAGAGAGCTGTATGAAAATATTGATAGATTCACCTTTTACTTTTTTATGGAATGAAATGTTCGCGAATTCACAATATATGTGAATATTATCAATATTCAGATTTTTCGAAAGCATATCTAAAAAGGAAGAAACTAATCCGGATTTTATGGAATAAAGCCGTCAACAACCTTAGTTTACTATCGAAGAGGTCACTGAGGCATGAAATCGCAGGGCAATCAAACCAAGGCAAGCGGAATCAGACGCATTATATCACTTTTATAGCTACCAATCAAGCAGCAATGTTACCCCTTTCGATACGATAACATTTATACCCTTTTCTGTTTTTTCTTGTCTGGCTTGAGAACAGGCACTAAAAAAACAGGAATGGAAAGAATAAATTTCTACAATTTGAAGAAAAATTACCGAAATTTATGAGCAATATCCTTTTCATCAAAAAGAGGAATATGATTCAACAAAGGGCTTGTTAAGAGGGCCAAACTTTGAGTTACACTACTTAACCTGCGTACACATTTGCACCGCCGCAAAATTTCCCTTTCTTCCAGTATTGCTGTGAAGATTTATGTAAAATTTGATTCCCCGATTGTCGGTTGTATATGTGGGCTGGGAAGCTTATCCAAGAATTATGACGCCATTAAGGCCTAGAATACTTGAACTTTTGAAAGAGCCTTCCTGTCTTGATAGCATCTTAAGAGGGATCCCAAGTATTGAGCACTTCTAAATGAATCGAACCGATGACCTGACCGATAACCAATCAGCGTGTAAAATTTCGAAAGGAAAAAAGCCCAAGAATAAAGTACCGATTATTTGGTCTCTGTTTTCGAACTGAAATAGATTTTAGTCCATGTGTTTTCTTTTCGAAACTTTGTTGTGTACCTTCGTGTTATCTCTGCGCTGTAAAAATACGAATCCCTTCTGTTTGCTTTGCGCCATGCGAATGTGGGTAGTGGGTTATTGGTTCCCTTAGATTTGCAGTTGCGATAGCGCTAAAACAAATATGTATAAAACGAACGGCGGAAAGGAAAGAACGAGCTTTTTAACGTCCTTTTTATTGAGTTTGAAATTTCTGGGAAAAAATTAAATTTTTCGGAGCTGGTTTCGTTAGCTCTAGGCTCTGGTATTACATATTTATTCTGCATTAGAGATCTCTGATAGGCTTGACTTAGTATACGCTAAAAAAAAACTTTATCCGAAATTGATTCAGATAAAAACGTACCTCTTGGGATTTAGCAGAATTTGGGATTTGGGTGGAAAGCGCTGAAATAAACCATTCTATATTTACTCATAATGTTTGGACTTTATTCATAATGTTATGAAAATGGTTTTAAACTTCAGCAGTGTTTATTTTATTCGCTTCATAATCTGTTCATCTGTAAGGTTGAAAAAATACATACACATATATGGAATAGCAATATTTTCTTCTGTTCATTTTTTAATTCAGCTTAGGATATGAAAATTCAACAAGAAGATAATATCTCAATTTTATTTGTGGGCCATTTTTACCACGACTTCAAAAGAGTATTATGGTATTCGGGAGTTGGAATATTTCTTTTTTTGTTCTTTCTCAGACTCGAAATGATTCGGTGGATTTTGGCGAGTGGTACCTTTAAATTTGTCCTAATCCCAAAAATTCTGCGGGGTGTGATAAAAAAGTAACGGAAATTTTGCAATTTCGCCGGTTGCATAGTCCAATTCCCGTAATGTTTTCGTCACTCTATTGGTACACAGGTCTGAAAAATATTTGAATATGGTTTGCTGAACCGAGTGTTTAGTCTGCTGTCAGCTGTAGGCTATCAAATGTATTTTAGTACGATCGGCAATTATTTATTTCTTTACAAAATCGATCAGTGCATTTGCATTGAATAAAGTGCAGGAAAGTTTTAGAAATGTTAAATACTGTGCTTAGTGAGTGTGTTATGAGTACAACTAGGATAGGTAGTCTAACGAATGGCGTAAGCGTTTCCAAGAAGGAAGAAGTCGAAGATGACTAGTACCCTGGATGTCCCAGCTCATCAACAACTGATGAAAACGTGGAAAAAGTGAACGAAATGATTTTCACGCTATTTTTGTTTGCTGCACTTTTCATACTTATAGAAAAACTTAATACAAATTCTCGGATCCATTTTGTAAATAAAGTAATCACTGATTGTACTAAAACACACGACAGCTGACTGCAAACTAAACATCCAATTACAAAATTTCCATTAATTTTTGATTACACCTTGCAGTTTTTCTCTTTCTCGTATTCACGTCAGGAGTACTACTTTGTAGAAAAAACTTTGAATAATTAGTTTTAACATATTCTGTCAATGGCTTATATTAAATTCCTCGCAGTTGGATTTATGGTTAATAATATCTAGTTTGGGCTAAGTTAAAAGGCGAAAATTGATTTATAGCGAAAAAGTATGTGGTATTATAAAATAAATTTATATGCTCCATAAATAAATTTTTTCTTAGGTTAGATTTTCGGAAAATGTTTAAAATTATGAAATAAGAAAATTTCCAGAAGCACATTCTCAGGCTCAGAATTAGTAAACCGGTAATTAATCTGGATTATTTTTTTCATTTAATGGTATAAGCCTGTTGAATAAAAAACGAACAAATCATATTCGGTTATTTTTAAGTAGCTCTTTTAGACCCTTAAGCCAAAAATTGATCCAAAAACATGCTAATTATGTAGTTACTAAGTTAATTTCAAAGGTGACGTCACAAGAATAATAATATTTTACACAGCAGTGATACTGAATTTTTTCTATCTGTAACATTTTTCTGTGTATGTATGTATGTAACTGCCCGGCCTTCTCCCACGCGCGCATGACGACGTTTGGCGCTGATGTAATGAGAATGGAAGACTTCAATTCTCAATCTCTATCTGATGTTCTTAGGTTCGTCAAGATGATTAGAAAGTTCAGATAGGGTAGGGGACGAGTGCAATGGACCGTTGTCTGAGCGCTCGAGGCTGACGCCTCCCCCTTTCTTTCTAATAATAATAATAAATAATAATAAACATTTTTCTGTCTGGCTTTAACTTAGCTGAATCCTGGTGCAACCGGCTCTGAAATTTGTCCTAAATCTAACTCAAATCTATTTTAAATTTGGCTTAAGCTAATTAAAATATGTCTCAAGTATTATAGTTGAAATCTGATTTTGGTTCAAGTTGTTAACATTGTGAAGGCATTTTGCTCGGATAATATTTAGCCTTTGTTATTGGCTTGCGACTTCAGTCAACAAGGCGAAATTGTATTATTTCGTTGTTAATTAAATTATTAATTAATCGTGATAAATAAAAATTTCGAAAAATTAAATTAGGAAATTGTAAACTGCACAATTTTTTTTTCCGTCTGCAACTAAATGCAAATAATTCTATATGTACGATATTTGTTTTTAAAATCGATTCTTCCATATATTGCTAAAAATGTGAAAAAAAGCTATCGTATTTAACTCAAAAAGTAAATAGCCCGGCTTACAGTTGTTTTATTGTTTTTATTTGATACATATTAATAATTTTCATAGCGACCTTTGTCAAGAATTTTGTAGCAATTTGAGGTGTAGTAAATATATCAGGATGTATGCTATGTTTTTCTCCGTGATATAGATATTGTACAAAATAAATTTTATGACGATTGGTTCGACAATTGTGGTGTAAAGACGGAACAAATAAACTAATTCCCTTTTGTTTTTATAATAATAACTAACTGAGTAACTAATAAAGTTTAAATTTACAAACAGTGCTTTCAAAATACCTTTTATTTTATTAATTATTACTCAAATTTGTTTAAAATGTTTGTCGTCATTTTATATTTTTAAGTTTCGAAAGCGGATCCCATAAAATGAAAAATTCTTGGCCGTCATTTTGAAACCATATATTTTATAAGCATAAAACCTAGTCTACATACCATATAAAGGGATAGATATAGGGATTTGAAATCAAGGCCCCTAAGCAGTCAATTTCACTGAAATTCGTTATCTGTAATCTTGAATTTTAAAATTCGAAAGTGATTTGGCAATCTCTTGAAATTTATAATTGTTGGCTGCCATTTTGGATCCGCCATTTTGACGTTCGTGTACCAATTTGCATTTAAATACGTTGAGCTGTTTTTGTGTAATTAAGTGACAAGCATGCAAACACAAACTTTGGCATTTATAAAAATATTAATGCAAGGGATAGGTAAAAACCCTTCTGATGTGTCGGTGGAAACCATGAGTGAGGAGACATCAGAGCATAAAAGAGGTCTTGAACTACATGTTGTTGCAAAATGCTTCTATATTTTACGAAAATCAACTTTTAATGGAAACATTCTTGTTCCCTATTACACCGACAAATTTAATTTATATGTATCTCAAATCTTGTCTAAACTTTGAGTTAGGTGAAAAATTTCTATTATTGAGGTAGTTTCAGAAATACGTGCTAAAGTATTTTAAAAGTGAATCAGGTGAATCATATATAGTAATATTATGAATAATAGAATTATATAAATAATTGAGGATTTTAATAGTCGAAACACTCCGAAACATATTTATTTATTTTTTAAAAACCAGCAGTGTTATTAGGAATTTAAATACATATATGAATATCAAAGTTTCATTCTTTTTAGTTCCTACTGTATGAGAAAGTAATACGCGAAGTCGTAACCGCCGAAAGCACGTTTCGTTTCTCAATTTTTTCTTATTTGCCATTCTAGCAATCAGCATGCTTTGGAATATTCCTGTTGAAAATTTTAAGTCAACCTTTTACCCACGCGGTCCCATTGCAAAAATCTGAAAAACAAAAAATAACATTCGTAAGCTTTTTGTTTTTACATATACATAAGACAAATGTTATAACATGTAATAAAAATATTTTCTGAAAATTCAAAACTACCATTTCGCCCTCGAGTGAAGATGTTAAATTGCAATTCATGTGGCTTTGCATGCTTCAACGAAACCCTAACTTTGCATAGTCGAATATATTCGGATATAACCAAACAAAGGTGGAAATTGCCGTGAATGACTTTTATGGAAGGAGGAGAGGAGGATGGGGCCTGGGAATAGGTTGTAACTGATTTAAATTCTACGCAAAATTTTTGGATTTCAAGGAAAGAGGAAATAACGCCACTCAGGGTAAAAGGATCTTCCTTTTCACAAAAGGGAGAACACAGGAAACTCGTTAGAGAATGCTCAGGCAGTCAAGGATGGAATATGATTTGTACGGACGCTTAAATGTATTTCCGATAAACAGGTGTGCTAAGAATTCTAAAGATTTTGGGAAATGTTTATTCGCAAAGGCAATTCGATCAAATGAATCAGATTTAATGAAAAGGGAAAAATCACTTTGCCTTTTCTCAGCTGTAATATCGATACTTCAATCATTTTACTTATTTACGTTGTTTTTACTTTATATATATTTTTGTACATATATATATATATATATATATATATATAAGAGCTTTTCAAATTTCAATTTATCGAGGAAGGTACTTCTCAGCACGCGCTCATTGTACATTGTACATACTACCCCACAGTTTATACATCCATTTGAGAAAGAATTTTATAATTTATATATATTATATAAAAGGTCAATATAATTACTATTTCTTATAATAATATATATATATAATAAGTTAATGCCACAATTATTCTGCGTCATATGGTGTATATATGGACAAAAATTTCTAGCATGAGAAATCGTTCGCAAATGTTGTAATTTTTATTTATTTATTTTTTGAAACTAATAGATGACCACTACACCTGTACAAATGTTATACATATATAATGGTAAATTAATAAAAAAAAAAATATATATATATACTGTTATGAAAAGTTGTTAGTTGTTAATTAATAGGTCCTGACATAGCTTAGGTGAATCCAGCTGCTGACGATTATTCCAGGGCAACTCTTTCAAGGCGCAACGAAAGAATCGTTTTTGTATTGCTTATATTCAAAAAATGAGGTTAAAATAATAGGGAGACTATATTACACTACCATAATCAAAAATAGGACTTACTAGTCCGACGTACAAAGACTTCAGAACGTGTTAATTAGATAATTCATTAGACCATCGCCTAATGAAGCTAAGAATAGTAATACTCTTTTAGAAAAAATCTATATGAACTCTAAAATCATGTTTATTATCAAGAATAACACCGAGGTCGGTAACATTGTCAGCATAAGATCAAAACTAATTAAACAGGCAATAATTAAAACAAAAATTCTCAACTTTCCGAGAAAATAATATAAAAATGTTTGTTATAAAAAAGAACGGCTCAATATTTTTCAATGGTTGAACATTAATTTGAAAAGTTGTTCATCATTTATTTATTTAAAACAATTTCGGTCAAATGACCACCAAGGCTGACTTGGTAGTGGCTCACCCAATTTTTGAGTACATTTTCGATTGTTTCGGACCTTATGTCAGCAATAGCAGCTTGAATCTCGTACTTGAGGTCTTGAATTGTTTCTGGTTTGTTGGCGTAACATTTATTTTTCACCGCTCCCCAAAGATAACAGTCCAACGGCGTCAAGTCACAGCTTCTTACCGGCCAAATGACATCACCATTTTTGCTGATTAGGGCGAAAAAATTTAATTGGGGCGTTCGCTGTATGGCACGTAGCGTCGTCCTGTTGAAACCAAATATCGTCCAAGTCTTCGACTTCAATTTCCCCAAAAAACCAATCGGCCAACATTGCGCGGTAGCGCTCGCCATTGATGGTTACGTCAGCTCCGTGTTCATTTTGGAAGCAAAATGAGCCGATGATGTTGTCGGACCAAAATCCGCATCAAACAGTCAGTCGTTGTGGGTGCATTGGCTTTTCCACGATGACGTGCGGATTTTCTGTGCCCCAGATGCGACATGTTTTTTTTTATTAACATAACCACCTAGGTGGAAATGAGTCTCGTCCGAAAAGATGATTTTTCGGTAAAATTCGCCATCTTCGGCCAAACGATCTTCCGCCCAATTTGTGAACCGTAGACGGTTCGGATTGTCAACCGACTTTAGCTACTGTACCAATTGAACTTTATATGGCTTCATGGCAAGGTCTTTAGGCAAAATTCGCATCAAAGAAGTGCGTGCAGTGTCCAATTGTTGAGAACGATGACGAGTTGATGTTGATGTTGATGGTTGCTCGCGCACACTTTGAGCAACAGCATCAATGTTTTCGATTGAGTGTACCGGGCGAGTACGTACACGGGTTGGTTTATCCACCAACATTCCAGTTTCACGAGCTCGCTTCACGAATTGATCTACAAATTGGGTTTTTGGAAGTTTTTTTTTGTTAAATTTTTTTTCAAATTTCTCACAGTATGAGTCACCACTTTGGAAATAAGTTTTTAATATTTCTCAACTTTTTTAAGCGAATACCGTCCCATTTCGGAAATATCAATCAAATTTCTGTCAAGTCGGTAGTTCAAATTCCAAACACTAGATGGACCACTATGGATTAGTTATAATAATAAAACTTCATTTAGTAATGAAATTTGTAAATATCGCTTTTAGGGTTAGTTTTTTGCCATCAAATAACGTGCTTTAATTTTAGTAATTAGGTATATCTAAAACACCAGGCACAGATTTTTAATACGATATTTTATTATTTTAGGGCAAGGCAGTTATTAAAAATCAAGAAGTAAAAAAACATTCTTAGATATAGTTTTTGGCTAGTAAATAATGAGTAAATAAACGAATTCAAATTCAGGCAGGAAACAACTTACTATGTACTAAATATTTTAGTGGTCTTTTTGTTTTTTGGAGATTAGAGTAATATGAGCATTTAATTATTTTAATAACAAATATTAAAAATTAAAGAGATTATTCATCCGTATTTGGTTAAGAGTTTGCCTGCTCCGTTGTCTTTAAGGCTCACTACTATGAGGTTGACGGGTTGAAAAAAGACAATTTTTATTGAGTCAGTTTTTTGGGATTTACATTATTTATTTAGGATCTGAAACTTCAAGTGAACTTCTATTTTTACAAAATTATGAGTTAAAAAAACAAAATTCAATTTTACCTGATTTTCAATTCTATGTAGAGGGGTAAATAAAAATTTTATAAATAATAAAAAAAAGATTACGAATAACTTTAGCTATTGCAATTACAAATATTTTGGTTAATTCAAATTTAAAATCGAAACGATGATCTAACGTCAAAATTATTTAGTACTTCGAGTATGTACGACTTCAAGAAATAAAATATGTATAAGGGAAACTTGCTTTGTTGGCTTATTTAAGGTTTCAATCTCGCCGTGCGTTTTGGTGTGTGACATTGTACTCTGGAAGAACCATATAATTTGGCAAGCCAATAACACAGAAAAAATCAATATTTTAAAGGTTTACCACAGGTATGCCCCTTAAAGTAGCAAAATTATTAAAATAATTACTTGAAGTTAGCAACAAACACTTTTCTTTTTTAGAGTTCCTTAGTGATTAATTTTGTTGTAATTTATTAGTAATTAGTTTTGATGAGTTTTAATTTGAATGTCTTTTGTATGACCAGCATTCTGTTCTAATCAACAGATTTTCTTTGTTTTAATCAAATTTCATCCATTTGTCTTCAGTCCCTTATTACTTAGTTTAATATTCTTAACTCGAAAATTGAATCAGATTATAAAACAATAATTTACTGATTTATATCGGCAATTATGTTTGATGATGATAATAATATATAGGTATACGAATATGATAATGATATTTACACTGTTCAATTTATATTCCAAAGTTATTAAAAAAAACGCCATTTCGAACTTCGTTTTTAGGATATCACGATTATTGAAGTTTCTATTTAAAATCCTTTACAAAGATGATTTCTTCATTTAGAATTCAGGCTCAGTCTTTCTAATAATTTCTTTTGAATGAATTAAAAATGTTTGAGAATTATGCTCTTTGATGCTGGTTGATAAAGACGACATCATAATAAAAGATTACACGCTGCCCATATGATGAAGTTTATTAAATATTTCTTACTGGTAATATGGGTATTGTTTTTTTCATATGCCTCAGTTAGGAGGCGAATCTTATTAATTGGAAAATTACCTCAGAAAAATTGTATATTAAATTCAAATAAATTTGTTTATTTTCAAACCCTTGCTGAACAGTTCAGAAAAATGCTACGTTATTGAGTATTTTAAAGGTTTAATTGGTTAGAAAATATCGGGTAAGTTGTTTAAAAAATTCATTTTCGTGATATTGTAAGAAAGCCATTAGCATCGCCTAGAAAACCTTTTATTAAGTTAAATATAATAATTTGCAGATATTAAATTTTAAATGAACTCCCTGCTAGATTCTAAAATTTGTATTGCTGAGCAAACTTATTCCCAGTCTCCAATGCGTCTGTTAATTTCCGCCACTTCAACATTTGCGGCGCTTTAAGGTGCACTTTTACTAATTGATGCTATATTACCGCGAGAATGGGAAAAGGTAAAGCAATACTAACTTAAAATTTACGTACTTTTCCCACAGGGATTTGAAATTTTCTATCATGATGTAAAACGATTAATTGAAAAAATGAATTAATGTAAACGAATTTTTCATTAAACATTTATCAAATGAATTTAAATTAAAAAGGTAATATTTTTCGATTTTTTTATATAATATTTTATACTTTTGTGGGTAGAGGTCTAAAAATTGGCATTACCAGTAACCAGCAATATTATTACCGGTATAAAATGGATTTTTGTTTTTGTTTTGGGGAGGGAAGTGAAATGCGTTTACACATTTAGGAGTTGGGGTTAACCCTCGTAGAGCCGGACTCCGTTTCGGATTATCGGCTAAAATACCCCTCTTGGCTCCCTCGTTTAGCACATTACTCCCGGCTAGACCCCTTTGTTTCAACGTCTCTTGGCTCTCTTCTGGAATCGGCCTGGTATTTATCTAGGTCAATCTCTTTCGTCCGAAGTATGTTCTGTAGCTGACGCGATAGATATAAAATGGATTACAAGTACCATAATAGAAAATTTAAAAACATCGAATTGTAACGATGCAGTGTCACTAACAGTACTAGTAACTCTAATGGCAATTCGATTTTTTTGATTATTATTATTCATAATTTTAAATTGCATTAATTGTAATAGTATTGACTATGTTAATACATTCCATAGCAATCCGTTATTTTATAGCTCTGTTTGTGGCTATTGAGGTCACTTGAGGCAAATTTTCTTTCCTTTGTCGCAGTAATCAATTTGTTATATTGAACTTATAGATATTACAATCCCGCTTGTTGAATGTGTATTTTCCTTATCTGTGGCAAATTTTTGCTTATATGGAAGAATTTTGAATAGTACAGTTTTTCTTCACCCTTTTATATAAAGAGATTTACAGATGGGTTAAAGCGGTATTTGGAAATATTCTACTTCAACTAAAGATCCAACGAGAAATCGATGAACATAACATCAATTTGTGCATTATTTCCCTTTGGAATAAGATTTTTAAAGGAGTTTTAAATGCAATAGAAATAAAATGTATGATGTCTTGAATTTTTTACGAATTATTTCGCTCACATTATTTATTACTTCTGGGAATATTTTTGTGTGACTTAAAATTTCAGAAAAAGGAAATAACTTTCCTAACAAGGAAAATAATCACAAAGGAAATGATTTTTATAGAGGAAACCTCTCAATACTATATAATCTTTGAAGCTTACTTAAAAGTTAAGAGATTGTAATCAATATAAGAAAAAACCTCTATGAATAATTTGCAAGAAGCTCGTTTAAAACTAATCGGTCTTGTGCCAGAGAAATGGTCACGTTCTTCTCTCTTTTGTAAATCAGTGCAGTATAAACAGGCAAATCATTACTGCAGATTGCTTTATATTGCTGTTTCCCTTGTAAAATCTGACGAAAGTTTTGAACTTCATATTCATAAGAAAGTTATAATCACAAGAAAAAGTTTAGAAAAGTTTCAAAATAACCGCTAAAGCTAAAGATTTACGCCAGAGGAAATGAAACATATTTGGAACAAAATTTCTTTAAAAGGGAACGAAAATAGTGAGTGGAGCTAAAATATACCGTATAATTTAAAAATGGAATTAATAATAACTTTTGATTATTATCTTTCTTTATTTCAATCTTTTCAAATGTTATGTTTCGAATTATTTTGCAAAATATCACGAAATAGGAAAATTCCTTTATTATGATTTTTCATTAAACATAATTTTTAGCTATATAATTAAAGTTGTTTAATGAAAACTTTTGTAAATATACTGACTAAATTCGTGCAAAATGATTTTTCAAATTTTGATAATGTTTCCACATTGTACAGTATACTCGTAACTTTGCCATTTATTAATATTTTTCAATAAAAATTTGTACTAACATAGCTCAATGTATTCTCAATAGCAAAGGATATGTTATCTAAGTTTTGAAATTACTAATTGATAAATTCCTATGCCAAAATTGAAAATTTAGTTTGTAAAATTCATTTTAATTTTAATTTTAATAAATCAGACAAATGCATGTAATTGTGTTCTTCAAAAGAAAAATTCTATTGATGAAATTCTTTTAAGAGAAAAAACACATTTTTAACATAAATTAAAATGAAGTTCATCTCTCTAAATAGAGCGTCGGCAAGTCATTAAGACAAATTAAAAAAGCTACGCTAATAGATATGGCCGTGACTGGGCGGAGAGCATGTTAGACTTAGAATCTGGAAAATTTAAGTTCGATCTACAAGCTCAACCGCTTGAAAGTAAAGAATAGGAAGGAGTGATAGCGGTAAAATTACCTTATGAAAATTGGGAAAATCTATCAAAGTGAAGTCTTCTAATGAATAAGATCTTTTTGCATTAAGGAGACTTTTATTACAAATATTATCTTATTTAAATCATAATGTCATTCAAGAAGATTCATCTTATTGTTTTTTATTTCGCAGTTTGGGCCTGTCTCATTGAAAATTGTAAAATTTGGATAAATATTTTACGTTTTTTTCTTTCAGTATATCTTCTCAAAAAAGTTATATGATTTATGTATTTAATCGACTTCTTAATAATAGTCAATATATGCATAGGCCCTTGGTTGATGGAACTCTAAGACTATTATAGTAATCTGAATAATATGTATTATAAATTCGTTTGTTTCTGTGTTTGGATGTTTGTCACTCAACGAATTTAATTGAAATTTGGTGCATGGGTAGGGTAGCTACATCCTGGACTTACTTTTATAGAAAACTTTTTATTCCCGACCTTTAAAATGCGGAATCCAAGATGATGCCCAACAAATGTAAATTTTAAAGGATTTCCATGAAAATTGATTTTTGTGTTTTTGGATGCATAAAATCGAAAGTATGCTTTCTTTTTGGATGTTTGTTGCTCAATCACGCCTAAACGCTTAGTTAAATTTTTTTCAGTTTCTGACTGCGGCAACTATATATTTTAATTTATCATATAAGCTCATTTTTATTCTTATATGGGGATTCAAAATGGCGCCAAGTATTCTTAATTTTAAAAGATTCCCGTGGGAATTTCTATAAGGGTTTTTTGATTTGAACTATGATTCTATATCACATCCACAGATTTTAGTAAGACTTTTAACTGGGTGAAGTATTGGAATTGAGCATTTAAAATGTCTTTAACTAAATATTGTAATATTTAAAACACACAGCGCAAAACCAGGTTACTCAGTTCATACGTACATTTATATATTATTCATAACAAATTAATAAATTCAATTTTAAATGAGACAGAATAAAAGTTAACAATTCAGACTGCAAAAAATAAACAACATTGTCGTCGATGTTTGAAAAAAAGCTTTATATTAACAAAATGAAAACTGAGACTTTAATTAAAGGCAGATTTCCGTGGCGAATCCAGCAGATTCTTTGTGTGAGAATTCCATGGCAGAAAAAATAATGCCAATGAACGAAGTTGAATCAAAATAATATTCACAGTGTGGAAAATCAAAAGAAAATAAAAATGGATTTAAGTTATTTTTCGTAAGAAAAAAAATAACAAATTGGAATATAAGTGATCCCTTTGCTTAATCGCTCTAGGGAATCGAAAATTAATCTGATTTTGTTGACGTCTCACTTTTGCGGCTTGTATAACAGCTCCCAATTCGACAAATTGCTGTTGAATGTAAAGGAAACGTGTCACGTCAAGAGCGATTTTTTACATTTACCAAAATAGGCATTTTCCTCAGAAAAAGAAAAAAAATGATGAAAAAACACATCTAACCCTTTTTGTATTTTATGAATTTGTGGAAGCGTGCAAAATTGACGTACCCGCACACTTTGCAATTTATTAAAACTTAGGCCCGCCTTCCGATTTGCAAAATTGCAAAAACTTTGCGCGATGTGTTGGAAATTTTTCACTAAAACTCGTCTTTGGGCTTCGGAAAGCAAACATCAAATATTACAATCCCCCTAAATCCCTTCTCGGAGGTGCTTTAGGGTAGTCAAGCAAACCCCACAAGTAGAAAGGTATTAATTTGGAGGGCACTCGCGGGTGGTTCTAAGGAAGAAAGCTCATTCAGCATCTGGCACTGTTGCGAGCTATAAGCATCAGTCAACACTTGACGATTTCATATTTCCTGTCAAGACATTATTATTTTTTTTCACATGAGTCTCTGCGATGTGGTCTGTACACACAACCCTCGCGTATTTGTGTTAAAAGCTCAAGGATCCCAACTTCCAGCACCCAGGGCTAAATATAGTACTTTCGTTATCACAAAAAGAAATACAAAAACCGCGAAACTCGCATTTGATATAGCTAAACCGCACGAAAAAAATTATACGTGAAATTCTAATTGAAATGTATTTAAATTTATATGGTAAATGTAAGAATTTCTTCGCTATATGTGTCTATGTGTCTATCATATATGGTATATTTTAAATATACTTAAAGTATAATTGCACGTATAACTTTTATATATGTACATACTATATAAATATATTTAGCAGTGTCTACCCTTTACGCCTAAGGGGGTTATAAAGTCGTCTCAATTCTCATTCCCCATTCCCCCTTGGCCATGCGAATCATGTGTGATCAACTTAGGAATTGCTTATAAACGGCTCTTCCAGTGAATTTACTTAAAATTTCACGGGTATGAGTATACGGAGAATAGTTTTATGACAAATACATCATACAGAAGATTATATCGAAGTATACTCTTATTACGCATGAAATATATGTAAAAAAATAATTAAAACATAAATACAAAAAGCACAAAAAATACTGCCCTAGGAAAATATATTTTTTTCGCAAAAGTAAAACTTTTTATTGTTATTAATTATATTTAAATTTCACATTGCGATATATATAAAAAAATATATTTTAAATATATTTGTTAACAACATTTAATATATACCGCTATACTTGGGAAGTAAATATAATAGCTCAGTTTTATATGCCATAATAAAAATAAGATATACATATATCTCATTCATTCTACGTATACTTTGTTTATAATTCACGGGTATACAATCAAAGTTGGTAAAGTCCACAAAATTTTAAAAGTGAGATTTAAATTGCAACACATTTTTTTCTGTATCTACCCCGTAGAATAATTTTATACAAATCCTAGTAATCTCGACTGCTATTTCAAATTGAAAATTGACTTTACAAACAAACCTAGCAAAGTCGAAGTGAGTTGAGTTTCAATTTGCGTAAAGTCCTTTTCGACCAATAGGAAGGCTCCATTGCCTCCATTTCACTGACGCCTGAATCCAACCCTGTCCAGAAAGTTGGTAACAAATATAGGAAAGTCCTAAACATTCAGTTACAAACTTAGTAAAGTCCAAAACTTGGTAACAAAACTAGGTCCATCATATACTTAAGGTTTTACACAAAAGTATTGAACTGAGCGTGATGAACACTTGTATTTCCATAATGTATTACATTCTGCATATAAATAATGTTTAACATTAGAATAGTTACCTGTAATTATTAAAATAATCGTTTTTATCGTTTACTGAACATTTTGGCACTGTGGACTTTACCAACTTTGTTTCTATACCCCTGAATTGTCATATACGAATAATGATGCCAAATCTATAAAGTAAAATACCATACATATTTTAATAATATATTTCAAGTATAAACTTTTTGTTTGGGCTAAGGGGCTTGATTTTCACAGGTAAAAAACAAAAACAAAAATTTTTAACATGGTGGTGTGAAATTGCCTACGTTCATTTGCATATCCTTAGAAAATGAGAGATAGGTACTATTGTATAACATTTTAGGTTCAGTCGAGCACGTGAATATTTAGGAACGGCGAATATCTTTGATTTTATTTGCAAAAATTGCACGCAACGGCACCTAATTAAAGGCAAACGTGTCGCGAACTAGGGCATCCTCAGTGGTATTATTTGTAATTAATTAGAAATAAAACGTAGTCCTTTTGAAACGGTTTTACGTACAACGACTGCTATCACATTTAATCTAATGAAACTTTCAAGGCACATTTCCTTTCAGGTGTAAAAGTTTTTTTTTTTGGTAACTGGATTGAAAGGGTGACCTTGAATACTTATATACATATATATGTATATACTTGTATTATCACTTAACCAACCACCAACTACAAACAGTTTAAGGTATCATTACCGTACCAAATATACATGATGTATTATCGTAGGGTCTCAATCGATTGTATTAGAGGTTCTGATTAATGTTGGTAAGGAGACACTACCGAGTTTATTGCTATGGGGGTGCGACATGTTTATTATTCAAGATTAATGTCCAGAACATATAGAGTTGTTGCTCTTTAACTGGGATAGAAGTGGAATAGATGCTCCAAGAGGATATTTGCAGTTTCTGTATACGTATATAGAAGGTATATAAAAGCAAACTTCAACAAATAAATTGGTATATTAATGGATATATTAATTCCTCCGCTCCAGAACAGGCTCTACAGTCTTCCAGAATGCTAGTGTCGTAAGTTGTGATAAAAAACTAAAAAGAATACGCAATCACTATCAGCAATTGCAGGGTTGTAAAAGAGCCGTAAGCTCGGTCAACATTGGACTGTTAAGCAATCGCTCACATTTTGAGCGAATTCAATAATTGTACGAAGTCGCTGCTTAAGCCTATTCAACGCTTCAGCGGACTCACGTTGAGCTCCGGGTTTTTTTTTTTGCTATTTCCGCACGGAAAAGTTTGCGATAAGTTAGTAGAAAGTACCGGCATGTGGGATATGAAAAATATTAAAAGTGACTTCACGAACTTGTTCAATTGCTGTAACATGCTTAGTTTAGTCATTATTTTCAATTTTATACTCCTACATATGAGCCGTTTATTTTAAAAGAGGTGCCAGAACGAGTTTATTTTAAAAGAATATAGAAAAATTGCATTTCGCATATATTTTAATTATGCGACATGAATATTTTAATGCAATACATATGTTAAAGAGAAATCTATTCCACGTTTTACAAGGTGCAGGCCTTTTGTCTCTACTTGTAGAGATGAAATTTATATAACCGCTTTAAAATTATATATGCAATCTGACCTAGTTAATATCTATTGTTTTATATTCCATAGAAATATCAGACGCTTTTCCCTCAATCCTCTGTTAGTATATGTCCAATGAATATTTAATTATGAAACTCTTTTTTTGGGAGCTGCAGTGTATTCAGTATTAATTCAGCCATATACTCATCGTACACCCTCAGTTAATTTTGTATAATAGCCCTTTGATTATATTTAGTAGTATACGTGTGCAGTTGCCAAATATTTAAGCGTATGAGCGTTAAATCGAGGGGCGGCGATATTAATACATTTCAGAGTGCATCCAAGCTTGATTTTAAATTGAATAATAGCGCGTAATTACACTTAATCCCCTAATAGCGTTGCATGCTGGATTTTTTTTTTTTTATTACTGGGACCTCGGATTCAAGTGTGGCGCCTCATGAAAATTAATAGGACAAAATTCATTTGTTTAATAACCTGGAAACTGTTTTTATTCGAACAACGTGTTTTACATTAATTTGATTATCCTGTTTATGTTTTGAATTTTCCTCTTCACTCCCTCGCAAGGGTGAATTTAATTTGTAACTTGCGGAGTTTCCCATATTCTGACAAAACATTAATATTTTTATTTTTTCAGATATTCTGTAAATACTACGGATGCGATAATACATTATGGTGCATTGGGTAATAATTTTTCAGGCGCATTTTCAATCCAATCAGATATTGTCCAGTATGAGGACAAGACGAAATCCGGAGTAGGATTAATGGAACTTATCTTTCCACTGTAGCATTCTGACTAAAACCGGAGGTTCTGTTTGGGTTCGGTCGATTTAATTTTTATTCAAGCCGATGGAAATTATACTTTCAGCTTTTTATTGCTTTTTATGATGTAAGATAATTTAATATCTTGAAGCCAACAGTAATCTATAAAAAAACTTCAGATTTAAGAAATGCCTACAAGACACGAATATACCAAACCTTTAAGGGTTCTAAAACATTAATAAAATTTTACTGTAATACTTGCTTATCTATTATGAAAATGCACTTCATCTTATTATATTTTCAAGAACTCACATTCTAGTAATAAAATATGTTAGAGATACACATAAAAAAAAAAACAGACAACATTTATAGGAGTTATGCTTTTTACATTGTCAAAATTCAAGTAAGAATATGGCTCGCACATTCAAGGCATAAAAAAATATATATAATAGAATATATGTACTTAATAAATACACAAAAGATTACACTTAAGTATATTCTAAATTTATATGAAATATGGGTAGAAAAACAATTAAAACATACATTACCATATATAAAAATATATTACGTTTATTTTAAAAATATATTTCAACTATTGAGTTTTCCATACGGGCCGTCCAAATCTGTATTCTAATCAAATTAAAATTTAATTTGCAATTGAAATATCCTAGGTAGTGATGATTAGAATCAAGATCAAGGATTATTAGAGTTTTGCAAACAAGATCAACTTGCCAGACGAGACCCAAGGCTTCCATAGTTTTGGTCTGGTCTTGTTTTGTTCATCAGTAGTTTAAAGGAACATCCTTCTTAATTTCATTTTATTTGATATGTTTTTGCCTTTTATGTAAGTAGAAAGTAGATTTTTCATTCTTAAAAAAGAGAAAAACGGAAAATTAATTTTCAATTAAAATTTTTAAAAAAATTATAAATTAAAACACACGATAAAATAGTAGGGTCTATGAAAACTATTTACTATTTTTTAGGAGTGTTTTAAGCTTTGAAGAACGCTTAATTATTCATATAAAATTTTATAAGCACATAAACTTGTAACAATTTCCACATTCGTTTAACAATTTTAACTCCCAGGTTTTCTAACAAAAAATTTAAAATAGACAATATAGGAAGAAGATAGATACTAGATAGGCTAGTAGAGAACTCTTACAGTTTGATGAAACCCGATTAAAAAATATAGCAGTTGTCGTGTCTCTGAATATAAAAGTATATGTAGCTACGGATCCTATAACTCAAATACTAACCATTGTCACAAAACCTTTGAATTTTCATATTTAGCATGCAATTGTTGGTATTTTGTGATTAATTTGTTTATTTTAATAATGCTTTAAAAATCCCCAGTATGAGATATTTCGTACCGTTTTGCATGAGAAGAATCTGAAATTAAAACCGAAAAAAATATTACGTCTATAATTGAATAATTAGTCATATGGTTTACTTAAATATTCCCCAACGTTAGTTTTTACTCCACTATTATTTAGGCGCTCGAACACTACAGTAAATATCAAAATAAATTTACTTAAAAACAAGAAAGCGTTCGAATATATATTTATTATTATATACATATATACTTAACTGGCCCAATACTAATTTTTATTAAAATATATTTAAAATTTTCAATGATATGGTGATGAAAATAAATGGTTGAACTTAGTCAATTAACGCAATTTTAACTTAACATCGAATTTGTAGATCCATCACAGTGGCGTCATATTGAACAGTGAGTCTCTAACAAGGTCAGTAGTATTATTTGATAATTTTTTTTTATCGCCTGTTACAGAATTCGGTTGAAACGAACACATCAATCATGACCTCAGCTAAAGATAGAAAGCTAACAAAGGGAAAATTAATAAAATAAATCAAGGGAGCTCACAAAGGTTCAAAAGTAGCTGACAAATTAATTTTTAGGACTAGAGGCAATAAGGACACTGTGAGACTTATTAGCTAAAAGACGAGTCTGGAATACTAACGATAGGCCAGTTAAACACAAAATCCCGAAAATTACATTAATAGAATTTTATGTCCCACAAAGGAAATCGAGGAAAAGAAATTTCCTTCGTAGCAGAAAATTAATTAATTAACTCGAGGATGACGAAGTGGTAACATTTATAGAATTTAAATCTTCTTTGTTTATTTAATGTTAAAGCATCTTTCTAACATGTAAACACTTCGAATATATTTCAGTTTGTAAAAACTAGTGGATAATCACATTTCTACCTTCATTAAAAGATACGGTAGTTAAAAATAAGTGAACTTTTCCTAGATAGAATTCCCCGAAGAGTGGAAATAATCATCACATTACCCCTTAGTCTGTATACTAATGAGAAGGTATAATCAGTTTGTATTAGATCAACCCCGGTAAGGAAAGAAATTGTCTTAGGAAAGGCTAAGCAGTGATCCTTTTAATTAAATTCTGCTCATTTTACCTTGAGCAAAGTTTACTTATGGGGTGAGTAATGAAATTACCGAGTCATAGCTTTCATTAGTGAACGTTTTCCACTTGAGTGCAATTCGAAATACGACGAATTATGTAACGTGCCTGAAGGAACAATCAATCATTGCGCCGCACGAAAGATAATGTGTTTGTGTCATATATCATCTAATATCTATCCTTTCTAAAATATCGAATACACAAATCTTCGCCTAGAGGCCCTACAGCAGCCCTATTTCCTCTAGAATACAAGCGAAATGCACGAGATAACTCACTCGCTCTAGTAGGTCAATAAACTACATATGCACTTGAAATACTCTGATTATTTAATTTTATTTTTTTTTATATTTAGTTAGAAAGTTTTCTTAAAATAGGCATTTTTTTATATTTTTAGTTTGGTCATCCCTATATTGTATAATTAAGTACTAGAAAAAATGGTTTTTCTGACTTTTTGTTTAATGGTGAAATAAATATAATAATGATGAATAAATAACTGACTGACAAATAAAATTTAAGAATTGTTTTTTATATAAACTTTCGTTCAATGAGCTTAAAATTTGAATTTAAATAATTTTTGAATATTCTTATCAGTCAATAATGTTAATACAGCTGTGTACATTTAAATAGCACACTCTTGTTGTTTATATGAGATGAAAGATAAAAATTAATTCGAAGTTCTTTTCACATGTCCTATCCTATTATACAGACGTTCAGCATACAAATGTATAACCCGTATTTTCTCTACCACAAACAATCATTTAGCAGCATTTAAAGTGCTGGGGTGCACATAACCCATGTGTAGATTATTTATTTTATACAGATAGTGTGATTGATAGTGATTTGAATAAGGATCGCTGAGCTGCACAAATTATTTTGATCTGTATGTGGTTCCATAACATTTTACAATATTTGATTGTATTTCTGTTAATGCATTACACCCTAAATTTTTATTAATGGGCCAACACTGACCCAAGAGAACTCTCATAGCTACCATTATACTGCCGTCTTAAAATTTGACTGCTTTAATAGTGTACTTAGGTTCAAAACCTCTTTTTGAAAGATGTCTTATATAACATTATAACAAATAAACAAATATTTATATTATAACATATTGTTGCCTAATATAAATAACTAGAGTTTGCTATTTATATGGACACAACTGTATATAGCAAACATTTAGGTCTACAAATGTCTTAATAGCTAAAATTATATATTCATCAAAAACACTGGGTAACAAATTTAATTTTGTATTTTATCTCTAAATAATTTCCAAATATTCATTTATTATTCGTATATGAAAATGTTCTATCACTTCTAAATTTTTTACAGAAATCTGATGAACAAATTTCTCATGAGTGCGCTTGCTATGTGTTTTAATCGCCATCTTTTGTATGAAATAATTAGTTTATGGAAAAAGTAAAACTGACGCATTATTTCGAAATACTTTAAATTTGTACTTTTGTACAATAATTTAAGATTTCATTAATTCATTCTTCATCATTTGAGCAACATTATAAGCTCCTCGATCAATCCATTCATTTTTAATGATTTGTAAAAGATGGCCAAAATACGGTTTTCTGTATTTTTCTAACTTTATTTTGTTTGAAAACGTTACATGATGGAGTACTTTCATTTACGTATTCGTAATCTACAGAAAAAGTTCTATACAAATGATTTGCCAATTCTTTGGAGACAAAATTGCTGTTGGCCAGTGTAATATGTATACATATGCATTTCTTTGTAGTCATATCCCAGCCATCAGCCTATTGGGAATTGGCTTAATTTGAAATATATGTTGTGTGCTAAAGCTTAAATTATTTATGCTCGTTTTATCCCAATTATTTAAACTAATCAACTGTTTACTTCATAAGTGTTTGCCTTGCGGATGTTCTAAAACAATGGTGTCAAATAAAGAATGTGATTTTATGAACTCCATTCGTTTGCAAGTTTATTTTACGAAAATATAGCAAAACTCATTTCAGATGACGTGCGGCTTGGTTTGGGGACAATATGTATATATTTGTTGGTTTTTTTTTTAATTTGTTCACGCAGAAAAGCATTTGCCTAAATTGATGGAATATTTCTGGAGTTATGACATCGTTATTAACTTCTAGTAGAATTTTTATGATTAAGTGAAGGGAAGTTAGAAACGACTAGAGTATTCAAATAATATGAAATTGTTGTTTTTAGTCGAATATTAGTTTCGATCACATAACATTTAATTTTCAGCTAAAAGAAATTTTATTAGGGCGATCGAAAAGTAATGTCGTTTCTGCGCATGTTGATATTTGTCTGCCATATATATGCTAATTGTGTAGTCGAGTAGTTTTGCCGAAGACGGTTAGGGTTAGATTGATTTGTTTACTCGTAAATGAAATTTTAATTTTTTTATTTTTTCCAATTTATGGTGAAATGGCTAGCCAAATACCAGAAGATGTACATATCCGGCATTGTATGCTTTTTGATTTTCATAAGGGTAGTAACGCAATGGTTTGTTTGTTTTTTTATTGAGAGGACGTCCTATGCGAATGCGCACTACGACCTGAAAGCGCTTTTCTGTTACGCCCAGGAAGGGAAATCTAGGAATTTGGGAATAATAGGCTAGAGTGTCCAATTGACTAATTATAATTCGAATCCACGACCTCGGTAACGATATCCCGGCTCATTAAGCACTGAGCTATTGGAGCCCTGGTATGTAACGGTTACTACCAAAAAAATTTGCGATGCTTACCCAAACGCATTAGACGTTCATAAATGCCAAAGGTGGTTTTCTTAGTTCAAATCTGATAATTTCGATCTTTCCGATTTGTACTGACCAGGAAGAGACAATGATATGTTAAGAGCGGAAGAGGAAGCAAATCCGTGACAGGCAATCGAGGAACTTAACCTACCTTAGTTGTTTGGTAAATTAAAAAAAAGTTAGTTGTTTGAATTAATATAGAAAAACAACATTACTTTTCCGTCCCTCTAATATGCAACATTTGCTGCATTGAACTAATTTAATCCATTTATAGTTCTTTAGTTTAGATTCTTTTTTGAGCTATTGTAGATGACATTGTATTATTCCCAGATTTGAAGGTAATATACTTTTAAACTACTAAAAGCAATTATTAAATACTCAGCAGATAAAGTTATAGCTATACCTAATATGCAGTACATTCACACTGCCAGTGGAATACTAAACATGTCATTAATTCATTTTATTGAAATTCACATACAGCGACACAACTTATTGATCAAATAGAAAAGAATTTTTTAAAAAAATCATGAGAAATTTTTTCTTTGTTTGAACATCAAATTTCAAATATAATTCCGTGGGGAAAAAATCTCGCCTTTTATAGTATAGAAAAACTCTTAATAGACCATAAAAAGAGACCGGTTATTAATCACTAAAATTCAACACAATTAGTTGAGTTTAATGAGTAAGACAGACAAAAGTGTTTTTTAGTAAAAAGCGAAATTGCAAAATTATTTAACCAGTTAAGCGTGAAATTTAATTTTAGAAACCCGCCACAGTGTGCGGAATTAAAATCAAGCAATGACTTGTATACACGTTGACCGCAGGGCGAAATGGCCCTATTATAAATTTTATGAAAAATGAGTAAGAACTACATTTTTATTTAATAAAAATTTAACAATTTATTTCTGAAAAGGTTATTGTTATAATAATTCTTAAATAATAATAAAATACATAAACCAGAAAAACACATACAGAAAGAAAATAATATTAAGAATTTCAGTTCAGCAGTTCTGCAGGGTGGCCCATTTAAAAATTGGAATTTCATTCATTTCATTTTTCAATGGTTGAACATTTATTTGAAAGGTCCCACGGCGTCAAATTGCAGTTTTTTTCCGGCCAAATCACATCACTATTTTTGCTGATAATGCGTTTTCCGAAGATAGCGCGCAAAAGATCGATTGTGGCGTTCGCTGTATGGCACGTAGCGTCGTCCTGTTGAAACCAAATATTGTCCAAGTCTTCGGCTTCAATTCTCCGAAAAACCAATCGGTCAACATTGCACGGTAGCGCTCGCCATTGACAGTTACGGTGACTCCGTCTTCATTTTCGAAGAAAAATTGGGCGGATGATGCCGCCGGACCAAAATCCGCACCAAACACTCGTTGTCGTCGGGTGCATTGGTTTTCCCACGATGATGTGCGGGTTTTCTGTGCCCCAGATGCGACAGTTTTGCATATTAACATAACCACCGAGGTGGAAATGAGCCTCGTCTGAAAAGATGATTCTTCGGTAAAATTCGCCATCTTCGGCCACACGATCCGCCCAATTTGCGAACCGTAGACTGGCTTTAGCTGCTGTGCCAATTGAACTTTATATGGCTTCATGGCAAGGTCTTTAGGCAAAATTCGCATCAAAGAAGTGCGTGCAGTGTCCAATTGTTGAGAAGGATGACGAGTTGATGTTGATGGTTGCTCGCGCACACTTTGAGCAACAGCATCAATGTTTTCGATTGAGCGCACCGGGTGAGTACGTACACGGGTTGGTTTATCCACCAACATTCCAGTTTTACGAGCTCGCTTCACGAATTGATCCACCAATTGGGCTTTTGAAAGTTTTTTTTGTCAAATTTCTCACAGTCAACTTTCTTCAAGGGAATACCGTCCCATTTCGTTAATGTCAAACCTTAAACTAAATTTCTTTCAAGTCGAGAATGACATATAATCAAATAAACTTCAAATTACCGGTAGTTCAAATCCCAAACACTAGATGGACTACCATTTATATAGTACCATAAAGGAAACGTCCCACCAAATAATATTCTTATTGGATTTTATTAAAATTTTGAGTTTTTGTACTCAATGGCAATTTTATTTTTTTCATGACCAGTATACTCGTCGAACCGTAATAGATATTTGGTTTAACGTGTATGCACACCATGAGGGAGGGATGAGGGGTGAAGATAATGATATATCAATAAAAGATGAGCTTAACCGCATCCGATAATACAAGTGTTTCGGCAGAAACCGTGAGGAAAGTCCTCCGAAAGTATGTCATACAGGACAGGGCAAAGGTAAAAACAACCTTCCAAGAAAATGTCATCGTTAAGCACGGTTAAATTTCGCCAAACTCTGTAAGAATTTTGTCACCGAGGATTGCGGAAAAGTAATTTGGTCCAATAAGACCAAAACTGAGCGAATTGGCCCTGATGACTGGCAATAGACATGGAAAGTGGGAAAGATCGTTACATTAAGCAACCGGCTAGATATGGAGGAGACAACGTCATGTTTAGGGATGTAGGAGTAGTTAAAGAGTTGGACGATACTAACAAATCATTGGCAGAGTGACTGCTGTTGGCTGTAATTTTAAAGCAATTTAAAGTACAATACTCGTATACCGTGAGTTCGATGCCCGGTCGTGTATTAATATTTTTAATCAATCTATTTGGATTTTTTTTGATATTTTTTTAGGAACATTTTCATTAGTGGGTCTTATTTCACTAATAAAGGGTTTATCAATATGGTTTATAAGACTTTGGTAGCGGCATAGAGGCCATATTTATGGATGAATTTTTTATATCTGGTTTCAGTTGTGTTCACAGAGGTTTGCGATTTCACCATGAACAAGTTCATGTTGCCACAACGTTTAGAAATCGTCCATACATTCTATCAAAATTCGATAAGTTTTGTTGGTATACAAAGATCATTTCATGTAAAATATTCTGAGGTACATTTTTGTTTAAACGACTTTGTTAATAAGCGTCATTGTTAGTATGAGTCAAACCCTAAAGTGGTTCATGAGTTTCCATTACATCCGGAAAAACTCACTGTTAGGTGCGGTTTATGGTATGGTGGCATTATTGGACTATCAAAAATGAAGAAGGACGAGCCGTATCTCTGAATGGAGAGTGCTACCGTTCGATGTTGACCGTTTTTTTTTCCCGGTGTTTTTTTATATTGATGCGGACGGCATTTATTTTGAATAAGACGACTCAACTTGTAATACAGCGCTCGTTACAATGAATTTATAGGGCGGATAATTCGATGAGTCATTAATTTCGAGAAATGGGCTCATAGCCAGCCGCCAAGATCGTGTGAACACCATTAGACTATTATCTGTGGGGCCATGTTAGACCACAGTTTTATGCCAATAAACCTAAGAATATGGATGACCTAGAACCAATATTTAAGCCACCATTAGCGCCATACCACCCGAAATGGTGCACTGGTGGGTCCGGACTAACCAGTGAAATAATAGCCGAGGTGGCCATTTGTTTAAATCGTAAATGCCATATATCATACCACCTAATGAAAATGAACGTACCATGTTTGCGAAAAAATTACTGCGTTTTATTTATATTTCCAATCCGATCGTTGTTATTAGTAAACCCCTTATATTTTCTGCAGCAAAAACAGGTAGCTCATAAAATCGTAGATACTTAGAAAATTTTAACATTTTTATTTGAACATTATTGATTTTAAAATTTCTTGTACATCATCGAGCAAGGAATCTTTGGATAGATATTTTAAAATATTACAACACTATATACAACAATTTAATTTAAAGAATGAGTAACTAGCGCAGAATTGTATACACAAACAATGCTCGTAAAGAAAATAATTAAGGTTTTTTTTTTTTAAAAGGCTCAGATTTAAAACTATGTCAACAATAAAAGACATTGGTTTGATTGCTTAAGTGGTTACCCGGCCAAGACTCTCTGATCGGAGCCCAATTAGTGTTACTAAGTGCGCCGTCTTGATATCAAATTACTTTCTGTACCTGAAGTGCAAACAAAATTGTAACATATGCTATTCGCGAGTGTTGTATCCAGCAGTTTCATATTCGGGTTATGTTACATAAGGGTATTTTATCTTATTTCTATACATATGTATGTACATTTCCAAGCGTCCAAATAATGAAGTATTTATTACCTATGCAATGCAACTCCTCAATTACATAGGTACTTCCTGCATTACAAATGAAACAGTGCTATTAATTTAATTTTAGATGACTTCTTAACCAACCCAAGCCGGAATTTCTTAGATTTTTAAGCACAATGTATATAAAGTATGACTATTGGTTTCTAAGTTCTGCTTGTAGGGAAATAAAGCAAAATAAGATATTTTTTTTTATTAACAGCCAAAGTCCTGTTAATAAATCTTTATTGTTGACTTCACTTTGTTTTAAAAATTATATTTATAAAACTAGTTGACCCGGCAAACGTTGTTTTGCCGTATAAATAATTTTTAAGTAATTTCTAGTGTAGACAAAAAATAGCTTACTTATTGTAAGTGTGTAAGAATGTGGTATATGCGTGAAATAGGCATGGAGCGCTGTGAACGATGAGGGAATATAAAAATAACAAAAGGCAAACATTATTTTTAAGTTATTATAATTTATTCCTTAAAATTATATATCATTAATTAATCAATTACGACAGTAACACTAATAAACAATATCAATCTCTTAATGCTATAGCGTGAACAATATTTTTTGTTAGTCCATCTTTAGCTAACACAAACAAACTGGATGGTTTACCCACTCGAGAGCATGCCACGTATAATTGTCCGTGTGAAAAACATGGTGTTCTCAAATCTAAACCACAAATAGACATCGTTTGACCTTGGGATTTGTTGATTGTCATTGCAAATGCCAATCTAATCGGAAACTGAATACGTTTGAACAAATTCATAATCAATGAAGTACCTGATACGGGATCTCGTTGTTTTATGTTTATGCAATATCCGTCTTGTCCCTTCCAGAATATTAGCGGATATTGGAGAGCGTCATATGAACGATGTGTATCGACAATGAACTGAAGATTATTATTTCTTCTACGAATCACAATTTCTCGTGCACCTGTACGATCGCCAACCATGATTCCAGCAACATCATCAACAACGGGTGCATTGAATCTACGAATATGCTCTCCAGCTGGTGTTTTATCAGGATTAATGACGATAGCGTGATTATCGCTTTGTAATTTGTGCATGTGTGATTTGAATATTTTCAACAATTCAATAGAGCATCCAGCTCGCTGATGATGCGTCTGGCATAAAATGAATCAAGGTTATTATAATCACAACGTGCATTCACGCGATTGGCAAGTGCGCTTCCGGAATCCTCGCCGCCCATGAAGTAGATTTGTAAAAATTTATGTGGTTCGTTTGGCATTGGCAGCAGTGAGCCCATTTTTTGATAAACTTGGCCTCTGATTTTGAATGTAGAATTGTATTGTTGACCATTTGCATTAGTATTTCGAACTATTTCTGTTGCTCCGAACGATGTCATTTGAAAGCATGAATTGAATGTTCGAATTGACTTCAGGAACACGTTAGAATCTGGATCCGTGCCGATAAGTAAACCGTTCAATGGTTCAGGTGGTGTTTCAATTTCAGGTAGTTGCGTTCAGCTCGTGTATCTTCTGACTCTTCTTGACGCAATTGCGCCATTCTGACACGTGCATCAGTATTTTGTTGCTGGATTTGTTCTTCGGTTCTTTCGGATCTTCTATTTCCCAAGCTTCGAGATTTACTTGTATTACGGCTCAAATCAGCCCCTTTGCGTTTTCTTGGCATTGCTCACTGTACAAAACACACATAAATAGAATTAATTAAATTACTTAATGATGAAAAATGTTAAAGGTATAATTAGGGCCAGGATTTTTGCCGCAGTTTTGAAATGATTAGTTTGAATTTATGAAATTATAGCAAAAATATAAGTGTTATGAAAAAATTTTTCAGACAAAAGTTGTACAAAATTAAATTTTACGAAAAAAATGGTCTCTTATAATTTTGTCATACAACCAATATTTCCATCGATATTTCAAAATGAAGATTCATAATGATTGATTCAAATTTTTGGAAACTATGAAAATCTTAATTGTTAAATTACATTTTTTTAATAAAATTAAATTAAAATTACATTTTTATAAGATCAAATATATTTGCCGTAATGTCAAAAACTTAAGAGCATTAATTGTAAAATGTTAAAATGAAATCACGGCAAAAATCTTGGCCCTAGTTATAATGTATTTAATATTTGGTTGTACACACATTCATTTACATATTCATGTAAACATTAGACTGTTTTACAAAAGCGAAAAATTTTATTTTTCATAATCATATCGAAAATATATGGTTAGAAATGGTAAAAAAAAAATGAATACAAAAAAAAAGTTTGCCCAATTTTAATAAAAATTAAATTCCACCGAACCTTTTTTGACCGTTTCCAACAACATTTTCGATATAAATAAAAAAAAGTATACTTACAACTCAAAAGCCGTTGTTGGTGGAAGCTCGTGCCACGTGTTGAGTACTTTTGAGGTTATGAAAATCACTTGATTAACTAATCGTACAAAATACACTCAAAATTGATAATTTTATTATTATTAATAAAATAGGAATGATTAATAGTTAATATGAGAGTTACACTGAGATAGCAAAATAATAATTGTCAACGTTACTACTACACTTGATGCCTAAACAATAATGATGGCCGACAACTGTGTAGGGAGTGAGAAAAGTCTTATTGTGTGAGAGAAACAGGAGACCGGCTTCGTTCTCATCCCTACTCCGTGCTGTTTACTGGGTCAGAAGTGACACCTGTAGACAACTGGCGGGGATAACTAATTAAATGACGATTGATCAGTTATCGACCGGGGATGAAAAATGATTAAATTACTAAAATGGCTATTAAAAAATAGGGGTTGGTGATGAAAGGGTAAAAATTTAGGGTTGTATGTATTTTTTAATGCGACATAATAAAAAAAATAAAGAAATTAAAAAAATGTCTAAAAATTAAAGAAAAATGTTAAGGGTGGACAACCCTTATCACTAAGGGGTATGAAAAATAGATGTTGACCGATTCTCAGACCTACTCAATATGCTCACAAAATTTCATGAGAATCGGTCAAGCCGTTTCGGAGGAGTACGGGAACGAACATTGTGACACGAGAATTTTATATATAAGATAATAGTGTATTTCGAGATTTTTATTTTTATCTAGAATTTTAAAGAGGTTTTTTTATGTACATAACAACAACATAAAAAATTAAAAAAAAAACGTTTAGTTTCCAAATTCTATGATTTGAGAATATTTAAAGTAGCAAGAAAAATTCTTTTAAAACTTCTTATCAATATTAAAATCTTATCTACTTGATGTAAATTTAATTACAATTTATTCCACTGCAAGAACTTCAAAAGGAATATGATTTTTTTCCTGTTTGCTGCAAAATAAACCTTTCTTTCATCACGACGGTTGTTTAAAATAATCTGTTTTCTGAACCTGTAGCGGTTGGTTACTTTCGATATTTTCTTTTGATACAGCCATTTAAATTTACTGAAGCGGAAAAGGGGCTCTTTTAAAATGATCCAATTTTGCTTTCTAACTTTTCATTCCATTTGGGTCAATGTTATCTGATGATCAAACGTCTCTCCTTGATTTCGGATCAGTGTGAGCAAAATTAACAAAATTACGCATCTTAATCAGTTAGTAAATAAAATTTACAATATCCGAGAATTTATTGGCAAAAAAATGTAATGTAAATTACACTTAAATGGGCTTAAAATTTCATTTATGGTACACCAATACAATAGGAAATTAAGTAAGCAGTTTAACTACTCTTATTTTTCAATTAAACCAAAGCTCTATAACTATTTGCATGGAAAATGGATCTATTAGTATATCTATGCATAAATAAAAACAATATACCAGATTATGAACTTCAAAAAATATGGGGCCATATTCTTAAACTCGTTTAGCGCGAATAGAAAACAAACCTACAAATGCTCTTTTTAAATTGAAATTTCATAATAAAATACCTAAATTTGTAACAAATTCATTTCAGTTACCTTTGATTTCATTTCATTTTCTCGTGTGTTTAAAATAAATAATTCGATATAAAAATCTAACTGTATATTTTTTTTTTTTGCGGAAAAACGAATTAAAGTTAATTGAAATGAATTTTTGAAAATTTAAGAAATTCTTAAAATCTTTTCAAAAAGAAATGAACAGAATTTTTTTTTTTTACTTACAGAGGAAATATTTATTTCTAATTTTTTTTACATACAAGTACATATATTGAAGGTACTACGACGCAACCAATTAATAAAATGTGTAGTGCCCGTCGCTATCGATAATGGCCTGTTTTTGACGAGTTAGTTTTTTCGCATATTCTATCGATAGCGAACGCCATATCTTCCGAATCCGTGTTAACTGCTTGAGATTGTAGGCCTTTTAGCTAGCTCCATTTTCAATTGGATATGCTTCTGGGGATTGAAATGGCTAGTCTAACGTTGTTATGGTATTTTCGACTTTCCAGATCCTGCACAGTTGACTGCGCTGTTTGGGATCGTTAAATTGTATTCACTGTGACGTTTCAAGCGCCACTGAAATAAACTAGTATTGGCGTCGTAGCCCTTCCATAGTATAATCACTCATAGAAAGAGAGAAACAGACTTCTTTTATCTTCTTCGGAAAAGGGTGGTCCCTTTAGAGAGACTATCTAAAAAAGGGTTTTCGTAAGCTCCTTTCCATTCGATCTGAACGGATTCAAGAATAATTAGCTTTATTTGTGCTTTGTTAACCAAGTAATCTAACTTCTCATGTTTATGACTTTTCAAGGATAGTAATGAGAAAAGAACAACTAATTCAACTTGATACAATATATAAAGTCTTGAATTTATAAAGATATTACATTACACAAGACATTTATTTGACTTTCAAGTTATCTTTTACGCTACTGGTTAGAGTAATTTGTTTTTAAAGCACTTTTAAAGTTAAAATATTAATCTAATACATAGCACGCTAATACAATATTATTTATATATTATACATATAGTAATGAAAATAATATATTTTCCGAAAAACAAATTTATGAAATATAAAACAACTTTTTATAGTGTCCCGTGCCATATGTATCGAAAACGGTACACAAATGAAAGTTCTTTCTCAAATGAATTTAAGTTTAAGTTTCTCATGAAGGCTTTGTTAAATATGTTGGTACGTCACGTGTGATTTTTAAGCGCTGTTGTTACAAAATCTATGAGGGCTAAATTTTTGGATCTCTTATAGTAATATAATTTGTCTATATAATAATTGGATTAACCAAGTTTTTTCTGTTCCGTTTTAATTTAATTAAGGAGAAGTTTTATTAAATTTTGATATGGGTATTTCTCATTAAATTCCTATACATGCATGAGATAGATTTTTGTTTTGCGTAGGAAGATAAATTATTTCCAAGGTTTAAAATGGTCAGTAGTTAAATTAATTTAAATTTGTTGTTTTCGAGTTTATCATACGTCACCTACAGACTTTCAAGGCTTTTTTACGAAACGATATTTTTTTCAGCACATTTTTTACCGACTTTTTAATGGACTTTTTAAAAAAGCTATTCTCATAAAAACGTTTAATGATATCCATTTCCTTAGTGTCCATCGCTAGACCTAATTGTCCATATTTACGAATGTCTCTTTAGTATGGCCATGTTGATATACATAAACTGCTTTGATGAGGATGAATATAAATTTATTTAACAATAATTACGGAAAACTCTTAAGTAAATTACATTAGAGGAAAAAATTATATCATTCCCTCTATAAATGTGTGAGTCTGTGATTGGATTTTTCACACTGGCGTTTATTTCGCATTTGGAGTTCGCTTAATGGTTCTTGCTCCAATGTTTAGAGAACTAAGAGGAACTGTCCTCTAACAGAATTTGTGGGAAAAGTTCCGATAACTGATGAAAATAAGAAATTTTTTGATCGAAAATCTTAAGTGGTGGTCCTTTTGGGTTACCACTAAAATTTATCCTTCCTTCTACGTCCTTTATGCCCCAATTTCTTGATATTATGAAACTTGTTATAGGACATTATTTAGCTTCACAATCGTAAATATCGATCTGAGTTTTTTGTTCTTTGAATTTAAGATTCCATGATGGTTGAAGAAATATAGACGATATTCTACAAGTTTTTTTTAAATATATGTATAATGTATGTTTCTGCGCTTTTGCCCCTGTGTGATAAGTAAAAAAGTAAACGCATTTATTATAGAAGATATTGTGAAAAATATCTCCATTTGCATATTTTTCTTTAATACTAGCATCCAAACAATAAATTATCGACACAATTTTTTGAACAATTTTGAAAAATTGAAAACTTAAAAGAGGAAAACAGAAATACATTTTTAAGTAAATTTTAATATTTTTATTTCCTTTCTTTTTGTGATTAACTTTGCTTCCCTTTTTTTAAATTCATCATCATTATAGTAAAATTGTTTTGAGTTGGGAATATTATTTTTCAGTAACAGGTCCTTGTACATAGACAAAATGTGTTAGCTAAATTTAAAGACTTCCTGCTTAGTTTTTTATTTTCGAATATTAACACCACAGATGTTTTAACAATGTTTAAGATCATCTTTTCCATTTCTTCCATTGCTTTTCAATATTTTTTTCGTTGTTTAAACCATTGTGGGAGCGTTATTTATCCTTAGTCTGAAGAAGTCCTTTTGCATACACTTTTTGTGCATACCTGTGCAATCCTAACAAGCTCTGAAAATTCTTGAAAATTTCTCCTGCACGTCTCTTTGTTCAGTACATTCTGGCAAGAATGTTTTACCCTAGAGGTAATTATCTGCAATAATTTTTCTTCAAAATCATCGTTGTCTCCTTTTACTTTTTCCACCAGAAATTCCTAGGAGGAAAGCAGCCATCAAAGTGAGGTGTGACGCAAGTCCGACGCTTAAGCGACCAAGCAAAGCTGCGGCACTTGGTTTTGTGGTCAGTTTCTTAAGGTGATACATTTTTTATGCGCTACATTCTCGAGGTGAAGAAGATTGTTTTTGGTTTGTTTTGTCTTTAGCCATTGTCTCCTGGACTAACTGTGCCACCATTAAAACATTCTTCTTCTTCTTATCGGGTCATTGAACCTGCCGTCAGGAGTTGCGCTAAAAATTCTTTATATGTGGGCGATATTATCTATCAATTTTTCATTCTATGCACCCCAATTATCAACACCAGGTAGACTCTTGCGTAATACGAAAATAAGGCGTATAGTGTGCCAAATAAATAAAATTTTTGCCAGCTTTTCCGGCTTTAGCGGAACGCACAGAATTTCTCCTTGGTTCGTTGCTTTGTTCACGTTAATTAAGTACAAATTGATTTTGTTTAATTACTCAGTGGATTCCTAGGGTAGACGTATATACTTTTAACGTAATGAATTCCAATTTAATTCAAAATAGTAAAAGGAATACGGTAATTAATCAAATCGATAACTAAATTGTGAATTTAAACCTCAAAAAGAAACTCGCAGTGGGTATATGTTTTTTTTTTTTTAAATAATACAATTCTTATCATTAAATCAACTTTTGGTTACATTATTGCATTTGTACTGACATTTGTAATAATTATAAATATTAATATTTATATAGATTTCATATATGTGCGAATTGTTCGAAAAAGCAACGACTTTGACTAAGGGATAAAGTCACTAGAACCTGTGACTATATTTATACATTGACCTATGAAGAGTATTTACACTCTGCTATTTATTAAGAATTTTTTATTCAACACGAATTTGTATTCAACAGAACAATATGAAGTGGTTCAATCATAATTGAAACATATAATCTTATTGGATCGGGTGGTCTTGATTTGTGTGGAGAAAATTCCCAGAAATAAAAAACTATAGTAAAGCATAGCAGCGGCCATAATATGCTGTCGGGTTGCATGGTTTATAATGGAGTTGAAAACTTCACTTTCACTAGTGGGACAATAACAGCAGAGTTTTGCAAAAGATTCAGCGAGGACAATTCAATAATAGCTACAATGTAATGTATCAAACTTGTTCCCCCCACAGTTCCTCGACGTCAACCCCATAGAGAATTTTTAGGATATTAAAATAAAAAATACCTTAAAAATTCGATCAAATAAAAATGATTTACATAATGTATTTCTTGAGGAATGGTCCAAAATTTCGTCCCAAACAACAAGTAACTTAATTGAATCAATGACAAAAAGACTAAATGCTATTATTGATGCAAAGGGATTGTGCACGAAATTTTAATAGACAGCGTGCTCTTTAGTGGGCATGCCAAATTGGGTGGGTTGAAAGATCTTACCTAGAAAAACCTGAAATTGTAGGACGGGGTGGGGAGGGGTGGCGGGGGGAAGTGTGCTAGTAATTTCAAGGAGTTACAGGATTTTTATCTTTTGATCAACTTAACGCACGGACATCTAACTCAAGCCAAAAATCTACTCTACCAATGTCCTTTCCAAAGATGTGAGCAATGTTGATATACCACCGCCCCTTGCAGGTACACTCATTTCCGAGCTAAAATTCAGCTTTTCCTCACATTCATGTAATTAAAATACATATTTATTATTTTTATCAAATTGCCCGTCTTATTACCTTTCCAAATAGGTACAACATGTCCAAGTTAAATAGAGGTAGAAAAATCTGTTCCTTAGAAAACCTTAACTGGTATCTTACTGTTTAATTGGCCTATAATTGCTTAGGTTGAAAAACGAACAAAATATCTCCAAAAATTATCGGAAATGTTTGTTTAGCATACATATGTAGGTAATTAATTTTAATTATTGCTGCAGAAAAGTCATAAAAAGGTTAATAGAATTTATTTTATTGCTGTAATTAGTTTATCTTAGCCAGTCATATTTAGGACCATCCCGACGTTCTGTTACTAATACCTGAAAATTTACCGCAAATTTTGCGGTGAAGTGTAACTTCAAATAGGACGGATCCACGATCAGGAATATAATCATCGATAAAGATTGCATCCATATCATCATATCCCAGTATAAGGACTACAGGAAGGAGATTCCGAGAGAAGATTGTAGGTTTTCACTTGGCTTCTAGAATGCGGCATAGAGGACAGGGTGTTTCTAGACCGAATTCCGTGGACGGATGTACCGTAATTCACTAAAGATGGTATCACAATCTTCCACAACCTTCATACCACCATTGTTTGGCCAAAAGATAAAAATAAAATAGTGATGGGCATACCATGAAAAATCTGAATTTACCCTCCTCCCATGCCATACAACTTTTTGTTTATCTGGGTCAGATCTTTCATTTTGACATGCCCACTAAAAACACTCTGTATATAAAAAAGTGTTACTATATGTACATACACAGTGTTAAATTATAGTTTTTGTATAAACCTTACGCGAACATACCTTTTTGACGGAATTTACTTACTTTTCTGTCAATAATAACACTACCATATATACTTTTATTTTTTAATTAAATTTCACTACTACATGATAATTTAATAATTTAATTTTAATAATTTAATTTACATAATTTATTTGATTATTTTTCTTTGAATAAAAAATACTTTATAAATACCTTATAATATGTAACAAACAATTTTTTTACTTTCTGTATATATGTTAATATACAAAGAATATTGTCTGAACCACTTCATTCGAATTGATTTCACGTAGTCTTCTAATCGACGTTTGTTCAGAGACTCTCTCCTAGAATCGATCTTTCCTCCCTAAAATTGTAATCGAAATATTTTTTTACTCTTTTTCTACTTTTTTAGCATTCTAAATAGATTCTCTAGTCTTTTGATTGTGTCTACTGATTCAAGTCTTCGATGTGCTTCGAGTCATCACCTTGGTGACAATTACAGTACCATTTGCCTTTCAGCGTAAGGAACAAATTGAATTTGACTCCGAAATTCTAATTTATGCCGACAATATATATCTTCAAACAAATTTTCAATGCATCTGATTCTTCATTCCTGCAATACGACCTAAACAACTTTTACACCTGGTGCACGAAAAACTTTCTTGACTTCATATATATATATATACATATATATATTTATATACAACAAACGTCACACGTTCACCTTTTCCCGTAAGCCCACATCCACATCTTCCAGATCCTATTCCTTCTGTCAATTCCTTTCGCGATCTCGGTGTCATATGTGATAGTGAGCTCAACTTCCGCTCCCACATAGATCATTACATTAGCAAGGCAAATTCTACTCTGGGCTTCGTTTAACTTTGGTCTAAGGAATTCTTCTTGAGTATGTCTCCTCGCAATCCACACTCATTAACTGGATTGAATCTGCCTGGATAAACCACCACAATCTTCCATTGATTGCCCTGACCTACGCAGCGTATTCCTTAACACTAATCCTCTTAACGTTAGATCTTTCCTTACTTTTCGCTCCACGCCCCCGGATTTACTCATAAGTAGGTTAATTTAATTTAGTTAATTAACTTTTTCTTTACGTTTGTAGCTTGTATTAAGCGATATAAAATAAGTAAGGAAGCATTACATTTTTTATATTATTCTTATAAATACTATATTTGTAGAGATTTGTTTTCAAATAATCCATTTCCATGGCAACTATTTTACTTAAAATAATAATAATTTTAAGATTATGGCAAAAGAAATATTTATCATCCATCCCCATTTATTTTTAACTACATAGTTATTTATTTGTTTTTAAAATTAATAAAAATTAATAATCCTTTCAATTACAAATTCCGCTGCACCAACATGCGTTTATTATTTAATAGGTAATATTGCAATTTTGTAGGGTTATAAAAGAGCGGTTTCAAATAACGCGTTCAATTAAGCACTCAATGTAATATTTAATCAAGTTTTGAAATTAATATTTCCAAAATTCCAAAACCAGTTAACTCAAAATTTGAATCCGTTCAGGGTTACAAAACTTAAATATGATCGCAACTTGTGCCTTTGAATTTACTTAGATTTGGGTTTTTTAAAACGTTGCAAATTGAGGTAAATCTTTACTCAAACTCGTAAGTAAAGGGTAAGGCAAAACAAATATCAAGAAGTTTGTCTGGTTTCAAAAGTAGGTTATATATTGAATGGATAAATTGGCCGGATACTTTTGCAGCAGCTGTTGATAAATTATTTTGCAAAAAGCTTTAAGCAATCAATTTTTGCAGAACTGAGTATTCTTATAGTAGAAGTTCTGGTTACGATAAATTCCTCGGGGGCTCGTTCCACTGGCAACAAATCCCAAAGCAAATTCTGTAAACAAGCCACTCTCAATGCAATTCCATTATAGCCGCAATTCGCATTTTGAAGTAATGGCTGTAATTTTTCCGGCCGCATTGCTGCCGATATTTCTTGGCGCTTCTGAAAGGACATTTCTGCTTTTTTACCGCGAAATCAATACATCGGAGATGATGCATTAAAGCGCTTTAAAGTGGTATTTCATGTCTTCGACTCGAATGCTTTCTTTCGTTTCAGCCTACATAGATTTTACCATTTGTGTTGTTTCCATCAAGAAATTTATGACTCCGATATCGTAGACCTCGCGCACTGCAAATAATCGATTCATTCTTTCGTTCTCTTCGAGGGTGTCGCACATCAAAGCATGTTACAAGGATAACAACATTTAAGCCCTTGTTTGCTCAGGTTGTATTAAAATAAATCTTCTATAAATCTTTTCTTAAGAGCAAGACTCAACTTACAAGGAAATATCGCAGTTAAGAACACGCCGGGACTAGTTGCAATTTATAATTTGTCGGAATAATTTCCTGATATACCCAAAAGTTAAGAGTTGCTAGAGTTTTGCTACCCGGAATTAATCTTTTGGGCGTGGAATGGACCAAGTTCGATTTAATGCTGATTGCTATAAGGGACTCCGCAGAACGACTTTGCCAGGACTTCATCGAGGTATCAATTCGTATTCATTTTGATCATTTCCATAGCCGTTCAGAGCCAATTCTCCATACTCCATAAAATATTCATTCAAGGCTGTGACACCGGGTACAGTCGTAAAATTTGTGGAGGATTGAGTGAAAAGGCCGTCAAGTAGCGATGACTGATGTTCTGTGAAAAAAAAAATCAATTTCTTCTCTTTCTCTTCCTAATCCAATTTCCCGTAAAGGATAAGCCGACTATGTCTGCTCAATGTGCCTTCTGTTTCGCACATATCCCTTGAATGTAGATATCCCAAAATGTAGGGCTAGAGGGATATTACGACAGCAACAGATACGTTTTCTTGTTCTGATTGTTTTCTTGGCTATTGTCGAAATTGTTTTCAGACGAGCATAGATCTTGTCGCTATCTCCCAAAGGAGCAAATCTCGCTCAGTCATACGCTTAGTAAAAATGTGCAACTATTGTCTTATTTGTGTCTTTGCCTTCCCCTAGATTGATGAGTTTTCTGATTGCTTCCTCTATTTTCAGTTACCTAATTCTTAGCCTTCAAGGAACAATTATTTTGCGCGATATTTTCGAGGAATTATAAATAATCAACGGTTTGTTGTAAGTATGTATGCTTCATTGTAATTTTTATTTCGTTTTCTTTACCATAATTATATTGTAATATTTTCTATAAAATTAGATGATATTAATGAATCATGTATTTGATTCATAACAGTGTTATTGAATACCCAGCATACGCCTAAAAATTATTGTAATACCAGTTTTACTATATACTATATTTCTTACTAACTGTTTAATAGTAATAATAATAATGGAGGAAATAACTGCAATAAAAATATGGTGATTCACATAACATTCTACCAGATTATAATAGTCATGCTTATTGCAATTATCATTACCATCACGAGCAATAGATGTTCTTTTTAATTACCATTACCATTACTGCAATGGTAGTTGTAATGATAATTGAAATCATGCTGAAGAAATTGTGATATTCCAATGATAGTTAAACTTCCGCTTCTCTTGTCTCTTGGCAAAATTCTTACTTAAGATTTAAGTCCATTAAATATTAAATATTATGCACGTACAGATGTATACGTATTTATTTATATTTTAAAATTTTATATGCATGATTTGCATTTTTAAGGGAAAGTAGCTTTTTAGTCATTGGATAATATTACAAATATTCTGTAGGTTTTCTTTTTAAATCCGATAGGAAGTAATACTTGTCAGACATAGAAGTTGGTTGTTTTTAAAGCCAATTTCATTATCGTAAAAAGTAATGAACTACATTGGCAATTATTACTCCTACCACTACCAGTAATGACTTTTTTTTTTAAATTACCATTATCATTGCTGTAATTAAGAAATTGTAATTGTGTATTTATATTTTAATTTCCATTTAAGAAATTTAAGAAATTATAGTTATGTATTTATATTCTAATTTCCACTTCTTTTATTTCCTATGAAAATAAATGTTACTTTCCACATAAGACAAAAGTAAAGGAAACCTAAATATCATTGCGTAATTACAATTTCATCATTGGTATTTTAAGAAAAAGTTTCATTACTGGCAATGGTAATGGTAGGAGTAATATTTACCAACGTAATTTATTATTTTACAATTCTGATCTATAGAAAAACAAATTTGATTGAAATTCACTGTATTCTAGTGATATAAATTTAAAGTGTACCTACCTGCTTGATTAACAAGTGGAAAACAAGCTTAGCTGTATAAATATTGTATAGATGTGTATTATAGAGAATCCATTCAATCATTGCGAATAAATGATGCATTTAAATGAGACGTGGCGCAAAACTTGTTTTATATCTCATTACTTCCCTTCTCTGGGAAAAGGTATATTTTCGTAATTGCAAATTATTATATTAGTCATCGATCGTTTCTGCGCACTAAAGATACAGTGTGTAGTAGTTCTTTTGAATCTTTGAGCAACAAATTCCCGATGAACTCTTCCTCTCATTCTATTACGGCTCGTTAGAGCTTACGCACCGCACCGCACCGCATGCACTATTTAATGGTATTGCGATCGGCGGTGTGCGGTGTTACGACCAGTTCCTCGCACACAAGTCGTTTCCACTTCAGAAATTTCTCCCCAGTCATCCATTATCGAAATGTTCACACATGAGACCGCACTTGCCCAGGTCTAGGATATTTATAGAAGATTTGTAGTAATTTCCACTCGTGAACCGCCTTTACGCTATTATTGTCACAAGGGCATAAACGGCAGAATCGCACTCTCCAGGAATGAGTGCGCGACGGTGCTTCTTTCCAAAGCATTTAGCTTTCATTAATACCACACTGTCTGGCATGACGGCTCCAAATGGCATCGATGATGGTGTAAAACTGGTCTCTATACTGCCTGAAGCATCATTACTAAAGCCTTCGATTTTGCCCGGTTTGAGCAAAACCAATAAAGCAAACGTTTTGGTCGATCCAGCTAGATACTGAGAAGTCTCTTCTGGTCTGGATTTCAGAGAATTTATACTTTAATTAGTGTCTGCTTATTTTTATCATCAATTAAAGTCACTCTGTGATTATTCTCAAGCCTTTGATTCATGCTATTAAGCACCAGTTAAGCACCAACGAACTGCTCGATCTTCCACTTAAGGTGTAAGTAAACTGTAACTCAAAACTATTTATATTATGCGCCGATAGTGAAATATACTAATGAATAGTGAATTTTAACTATAGACGAGCTCTAGTAAATTATTTTAATTATTTATTAATTTTACCTAAAAATACTGAAAAGTTATACATTGTCAGGGATAATAAATCCAAACCTAGAAATGGGTGCGCGCCTCACTCATTAGTGGCATAGGAATAAAGAAAAAAATATAAAATGTAGATCAATGGTAATTTAGGAGATATTTTAGATGTTTATTCTTATTTAGTGAAAGTGAAAAAGTGCAATTTGAGCAAGGCAGCAGTAGAAAAAGTATCTAGAGTTAGTATTACAGGTTGGTGATTTAATTAAATGTAATAGCTTATTTGTAGGTTTTAGAAGGTGAAAGAAAACATCTGTTGCTAGTGATAATCGCTGAATTAATTAATATTCCGTGGATAGGAGTAGGATTAGGAGTTTTTATCTGAAATTCTAGAGAAATTTACTAGATAATTAGGAAGTTGTTTCTACTGATATCCGTAGGTGAAGACGGGCATCCCAGCTAACAATATTTTTCTTATAAAGTTCTTCCAGAGTTCTTAAAAATTACTCTTGATTAAAATTCCGCACATTATTTTGAAAATATCTATTAAATAAAATAATATTTTTCGATTAGATAAACTTCTCCATTATGTTGTATTTTCACTAAATGAAAACTCATAATTTCGAGTAGGAATTTTATTGAATCGATACTGATCAAATTTGGTTTGATATTTACCAAAAAATACTTATCGCCATTAAAATTTTGCAAATTAATTATTATGAAATGGTAGACATATTTTTATTTTTAATTTAGTTTCTTAACAAGTTTACGCTGTCGCTATGAGATGTCACATACAAATGCGAGGCACCGGTGGTACACGCTGGCGTGAATGTGTTAAGCAATACAAAAATATATCCAAAATATTGTTATTGCTTTATAATATTTAAATATAATTTAAATTAGTTCGAAATTTCAAACTATTTCAATTTTAAATTTAATTGATAACGAGTGTATATGCCCTTTTTAGTTTTTTTTCAATGAAAGTGAAAAATTGCCGGTTGCTGTTATCTTCTTTAAAGTTTCGAATTTACTTTTGTATTATTAATGAACTAAAAAATATTCTCAACTAAAGACATTACTGGAGTATTATCAGAACATATTACTATTAGAAAGAGTTCTTAGAGGAGTGCTATTAGGAATAGGAAACTTGAAAAGTATATTATAAAAATGTATTCTTGCCTTTCTTTTTTATAGATGCAGTTACCTAAAAATGTATAAAGTTAAAGTTTGATTCGTGTAATGTGCTTATAAGATTGGGCACAAGCCCAAACATTTGTTTTTAAAAACGCTTCAAGTTAAACTCAAACATATTTGTTCTTACTTTTCTTATAATACACTAACATAAAATTATAAGGCAATTATCAGAATAATATGTCTTTTGCAAGGTCAATCTTACTTTTAAGAAAACATCATTTGTGGAACTCGCAGAAAATTTTCAAACAGCTTCAGGATCTCAAGTCAGCAGACACACTATCAGATAACGCAGGAGATTCGATTTCGAAGCCATCGCTTTGGCGAGTTCACTTACTTACCGCGACTCATAAACGGAAAAAAATGGAATGGACGAATGCCAATCAAAACACGGATTGGACAGAAATTTTATGATCTGATGAATCCAGATTCTGCCCATCACCTGATCGTCCCCAAACTTGCATTAGGTCAGGTGAACAGCACGACCTTCAATGCCTCCAAACCATAACAAAAGGAAATATGGGAATGTTTTTCGGCAGCAAGGGTTGGAAAACTTGTGAAAATCGAACAAGGTGTAAAAATAAACGCGGATATTTACAGAAATATCCTAGAAGAAAGCTTGATTCCCATTTTGAGGGATCTTGGAAGTGGTGAACACAACTTCCAACAGGATAATGCTCCTTGACATACTGCTCGGAAGATGAAGACCTGGTTTAAAGACAAAAATATCCTAATAATGGATTAGTGGCCTGCTCAATGTCCGGATTTGTCTCCATTGAGAATTTATGAGACCACATGGATCGAGAAAACCATAAAAATCCTATAAATGACATTAATGAACTTTAGATAGCATTACAAACTGCTTGGAATGAAATTCCATCGTCTTTAACTGAAAACTTAGTAATGTCCATGCCAAGGAAATTAGAGGAAATTTTAAAGAACAGAGGGGGAAACATGCCTTATTAGTAAATATAAGCAACATTTTTCTAAATATTTATTGCTGTCATTTATTAAATACTTAAAAATATACTTTTGTCAAAATATTTTAAGTCTGATTACTTTTTACCAGCCTTATTTTTTATTGAATATTTTGCTGTGCTCACGTTTTTTTTATCAGTAGTGTATTTGTAACTAATGAGAGCTTTAGAAGTTGATTTCAAATTTGTCTAAGAATAGACTTTTGCAAATTGTTATTTGGGATGGCTGATTAGATTGCACTCCACTATATCGAAGAGAAGAAAAATGTTAGCAAATTTATGTTCACAGCAGAGATAGTTTGACATATACGTTTTTGGTTTAATGTGCAATGATGGTATTTCAAATGTTTTAACTAACCCCGCAAATAATAAAATTTATTTTCATCCGTGCTAGCTTCGTGCGCACACTTACCTATACCATATACTGAAAAAAGAGTTTAGTTATAATAAATGAGATTTAGCAATAGTTAATTAATCGTCTACTTGAATATGGCGAATTAAATATTTACTTTTTCAGTTCCTAATAATTTCTTTAAAGTAAATAAATAGTTTGATCGTGAAATAATCATTAAGCTTTATTACATTACAAACATGACTGAATGTTACAAAAAAAAAAAAAAAAATCAGCTAATTTAATGAAACTGTTTAAAGAAAAGACAAAATAAAGTTCAGGTGATTATTATTCAGGATGAATTAAAATGAGTTATGAATGACATAACAAATTGGAAGAATTACTACTGGAAGGAGTTATTATGACACATTCTATTACACTAAAACTCATGACATAAATTGAGCACAACCAATTAATTTCTTATTGAATTATAGAAATAAATTAATGTTCAATAAACAATTATTAGGTTGAATATATTTATTTATTGTAAATCTCTTCTACTAACAATAGATGTAATTTCCATTTCCGGAAATGTGGGCCTTTCAAAGCATGAATGGCCGTTTTTGGAAACGTCATGTGACATACGATTGTCAAAATCATGCATTTGCTGAAACAACTTGACTAATCTCGAGACAGCAAAACTTTGACAAAGATCAAGGCAGATGTGCATGTGATGCAGAAAGATAGCTTTGTTGTTTGTTGCTTTTGCTACCCTTTTGAAATTCGCAAGTTGCAGCACTGGGAGACAATGACAGTGACTTGACGCGACATAGCGAATGAAATTAAATTATTACGTAAGTTAGGGTATAATTTAAATTTTAAAAGAATTTTAAATATGTTCTTGGTTTTGTTTTTTTGTGATAATGTTATGGCAAGAAACCAAATAAAACTTGTAATTACTACAAGACTTGCATATGAAAACAAATTTAAAGCTGGTAAGAAAAAAAAAGCGTATTGTGGAATATAATCTTAAAAGATATTCGACAAAAAGGTCCCACTTATGGGTTTCTTAACGAAATATTTGCAAATAATGAATTAAGTTCACTCAATTTTTAGGTATTAGTTTTTTTAACGATGTGTTAAGTTCTCATTAATAGCATTTTGTTAACAAATAACAATTTGAAAAGTACTTTAAATAAAATCGTTGAGTTATTGTATTTAAATTTTGTTGTGATTGTTCATAGTGTAATAATTCACATAAGTAAAATTTAGAAAAAAATTACTATTGCTCTTTTAAAAGTTAGTTTCGCTTTCATTTCTATATTGTAATGCTCTTATAAATTTTTTGAACGAATGAATGAAACAATTTTTATTTGTTAACAACGAATAAAAATTTACATGTACAACATGCAAGGAGTATATTTGTCATTGCTAAAAATTAATTAAACGGGGAGAAAAAGAAAAAGTAAGATAAATAAATAAGAACGTTTTTCTGACAATGATGCAAATTTAATCGACCGTCATCAGAAAGATATTGTGTGATTACAAACCGATTTTTCGCTCTAGAAAAATGCTCAGATTTAAACTGAAAATCATTCTACGAAAAACTATGGTTGTGGATGAATGAGGAGAATGGAAAAACCTGCAATTTTTTCCAAGGCATTTGATATTGACACGAGGGGTTCATTAGTAACATATACCAGCACTGTGCAGCACCAATGTACCTATGGTACTTTACAAATTTTTATTCTCGGCGAGAGACGGTGGATTGAATAGTGCTAATTAGACTCTTCATTCCGCAGATCTGATTTCTGCATTTGCACACCAAGTGGCAGGTACTCGGTGCATTCTCCCATGATCAAAATTCTTCAAAAACTACTAGCAAATGTGGGCGTCAGCCCAAATCACGCACTAGTCAAGGTATGCAATTTCCGACTAAGCCAATAAAACCTTGGATTAGATCCCAACGCATGAATGAAAAACACCAGAAGACCAGCGCCGGTCTGTGACGATGAATAGCTGCGGCGAGCCCACTAGGAGTGATGCAATCAACATACGTGGGAAGCACCCCAGCCCACTCTTAACGTACGTTTTTCTTTCTCATGCGGTAATGAGGCGTTGAAACGCTCCGTTATAAAATCACAGGATGTAAACAGGTGGCAAAACACCTCTCGAGCATTTGACTTATTTGGAGAAAAAAGAAAACGTCTTGAGAAAAGCTTTGCTCTATTCAAGAAGTTTCCCTCTTATTTTGTTTGCAGAATAGCAATAAGCGAATTCGACTTTTTGTCGGGCGTGAATTGAACAGTTGAGATTTCGCTTTGCCCCCCATTTTCACTTTAGATTAAGAGCAGTAAAAGCAAAGTTAAAGGAACAGACCGATTAAGCTTACCTCGAAAGTACTCCCCTTAGATCTAACGAATTAGCTTTTATATTTGAAATGACTGGAAGTAGTAAGTGGGAAATATTCGTTTAAACGCAACTCGGCATTTTACGAAAAATCTAGTGTTGAAAATAATACGTAACTGTGTAATGTATAAACATAATTTATTTATTCAGTTCGGTTAATACAGCTAAAATACATAGCTTACATTAAACTAATCTAACAAAGCTACTACAAACTTAGTAACCCAAATTATATTAAATGTAAATAAAAAGAAAAAACAAAATCAGATATGGGGGTATGGGTATGGGTTAGTTAGGCAGATAAAGAGCACACTTTGCGAGGGAAGCTATGCTGAATGCGGCAAAGTTGTTGACCTTACGTACTATTCTAGTGAAGGGTTCGAAGTGACCGTAGTTAGTTCGATGGGTTACGTGGTGAAAGAAGATCTAACGTTGCGAGGGTTTCTGTTAAGGGCTATGCAGAAACTCGGGACAGTCAATGCTGCCCAGGACTTGATGCACGAAAACTATGTCGGTAAGAGGCTGGAGGTTAATTAAATTTAGATGATTTTATTAAGGAGGCGAGGCGGATGAAGGTACGTTGAACTGATTCAATTCTGTTAATAAGCCTGGGGGTAATCAGATCTGACAGGCATGTTCGAGGCCTTATAAAGAAGATGTAGAGTAATTTAATGACGTAAGTGTTGGAGAATTCCTTGAACCACCGTTTATCAAAGCCTAGAGTAGAGTTGGCGCCAGTAATACATTTTATATCGCATTACTTGTAGTTGTAATGTTTGCTACTAGTAACAATGTAAAGCACACATTTAGATTTGTGTTAGTAAAGCCATTGAGATTCGGTACTAAAATTTATTTAACTTTAGTATATAACAGTGTTTTTTTTTGTTGCTCAGTCAGTTGCAATGGAAACGAATATTTTCTGTACTTGTTCTATTTCCTTAATTAAGGATTTGGTTTTAAAAATATATTACTAAATATTTTCTTATTAATGTCTGATTTATTGAAGGTAAGGTCTTGGTTTAATTCTAACCTTAAAAGCGTTTAAATAAATATTTACAACTGTAAGGAGCTTAATCGTAAACTACGAAAATATGTAATTTTTAATAAATCCTTATAATGTTTGTGAAATAATTTATTAAATGGATCATCTATTTTCCATTTTTAAAATTGCCATGAGGTATACACTTTAGTAAAGTGAAGATAATTTGTTATAATATAATAAATATTTTCATCTGTTGAATTATGCTTTCATTTTGTTTTAAAGTACATGCCAACATTTTATTACTATTTAAACAATATTTTGTTGAATATTCAGAAATTACTTAACTTTTAACAGGATTATGTTTAAATATACATTCCATGATATTTCAAATTAATTCTGTCGAATTTTGAAATCAAATCTGTTGAAAATCAATTCTATTGAAATCCCTTCAGATATTTCGTGTAATTCATAATACCTGTTGTTGCGCTTCTATTGAAAATAGAGTGAAAATTCAATGAGTGTTATGCATGTTAGTAGTGAATTTTTAATTATTACTTATGCTATAACTTCAGGTATTACCTGGAAATGTTCTGGTAGTTTTAACATAAATATAATCCTGTAAAGTAACAAAACATTTTTTTTTATTCCTGAATAAGTACCGCTATTTTTTTCAGTCTTCGAAACTCCCTAATCTCTTTTATTTCAAAATTATCAAAACTTTTTAGATTTAAATTTAAATCTTCAATATTAAACATTGCGGAACTATATATGAATATTTACGAATATATAAAATCATTAAAATCGATTTTAAATGAGTACTATATTTTCCGATTCGAAGTCAAAAGATATAGTTTTCGAATATTTCTTCCTGAAGTAAATTGTCTAAAAATGTATCAGTATGTAAAGAAATATCACTTACAAAAATAGGACGAAAAAGTTAATTAATTTATTAAATGATTTAATGAGACCAAGAAAAATTGGATAAGTTCCCTATTTTCAAGAAAATTCAAGTATCTTCAAAAATTCTAAATAAAATGGCTGTCATTTTCTAAAAGGGTATGATTATTATATTATCCGCTAATATTATAATAATAAAAAACATTTGCGCTATACTGCGCTACGTACAAAGTTCCCCAATTTTTCGTAATCACTTTTAATAACAAATGAACATTTACTTGTTCACTTCTTGTACAAGCTTCGGATATAAAATTATTGAAAAATATTGTTATTTAGTAAATATTAAAAAAAAAAAACATATATTTTCCAAAAACAAGCTTACATTTAATTTATATTTTGTGCATTGCAGGGACATCATGCGGAAGCTGTTTCATGTTTTTGCTTAATAAGGTAAGTAAAAATAATTTTCGGTGCTCAATTGAAAAACTATGATTGAGCCATTTAATTTTATTAATTAAATTGAATTCCAACCGATGAGACTGGCCAAAATTCGGTAACGTTATATATGAACATGGAAACTGTGCCCCAAATCCTTCACTGGTACTCGATTATTCAGATATCTTGATTATAATACCATGGGATGTACGTGGCATAACGAGCTTGGGATGTATTTCAATTTTCAGGATCGCTTGCTTTTATTTATACATTAAATGACATTAAAAGCCATAAATGGGATATTTAATGTTTCGATAAGAGTCGCTTGTTCCAGAATATTCCATTGTGGGTATTGTATTTGAATATTGGAAATATTCAGACTCATTTTGTTGTTGCTAATAATTCTGTCAGACTTACTTTAACAAGTTTCACAACAATTTTTATAGTGTAAGTTCTTGCCGGCAAACTGGATTTTCTTCTATTGACACTAATTGTTTGTTTATGATGAAATATATATTATATTTATGTGTATAAGAGATAAATAAATTTTATTTTTTTATTTTTTCTTTTGATCAGTGTTTTCAAATTTAAATAGGTACTTCTCTATTCTTCGTTAGGAAAAACAAAAAAGGCGCCCTGCTCTATTAGTATATATTAAGTTCAGTATGGCAAGTCTTAATAAATATCCTATTCGTTAAATAATTCAGTTTTCATATTTTCATCTGGGCTCCCTAAGCCGCAAAATAAAAAGGTTTTAAGAACTTGAAATGTTGTGGGTTTTTCATTTTTAATGTTTCCGGCTGGCCACTGACTGGGGAGATATTTGTGATCGAAAAAATCGATTGGGTAAAATTTCAAACTCCGTGAGGAAGTTTGCTTGCGGTCTTAAATTTGATACCTATGCATACACACCTTAATTGGCTTCAGACGACTTTACGAGAGGGTTTTTTTAACCTTTCAAGAAAACATTGAAAGTCTGGCGAGGATATCGATTGCATTTTTTACGTTGAACTTATTTTTTAAGAAACTGCATGCCTAGATCCTAGAGATTACTTGTATGCCAGCGACATTTACTTATACTAATTATACTAATATTATAAATTTGTTATGCTTACATGTTTGAAATGAATAAAGGCGAAAATAGTTGAAGCTTGAACCTATGAAATAGTTGAACGTAGTTAAACGTACTGAATGCTTTATGGGATAAAAGAGTTATTTTTATTCAAAAAGCCTCTAGTTAAACATTTGTTTTTAAGAGTATGGTATGTAAATTTTGATCTCAATTGGAGCAGCGGTATAGGTTTGTGTAGAGAACAAACATATGAACTCCAGACATAATTTTTAAAACATATCATAAATCATCTCCGATAAAATGCAATAATTATAAAACAATTTTTTGGTTTTATTTTTTTCGTTAAAAACAATTTTTAATATTTGTCTTTATTACTTAAAATATTATTTTATTAGTTCGTGTTGGAACCTTTCAAACTTCAACTCCCATGTTACATATAATTAATATATAACATAATATTCATAATTCGCGCAAATGTCGTTATATTGAATTGTTAAAAATTTACAATTGTTAGATTTTACTTTTTTTTCCAATTCGCCTGTCACCATGTATATAGTTGAGTAAGGTTGTCGATTTGAACATCCGCTAAATACGAATCGTAATAAATTGTTTCAGATTCCGAATTGTCGACGTTAATTAATTCCTTAAAATACTTTTGCAAAAACACGTCTTGAATTCTTTGACTTAAATAAATCAATATAAAAAATCATATAACAATCCGATTTCGAGTAAGATGGAAGATGGAATAAAAGGTGTATAGTAAGTTATATTTTGCCTCGTTTCAAGTATGAAGTCAAAAGATAATCTTAAGATTCGATATATTAAATAACAATTGAAATGCATATCTGTTATCAAAATTTATATATATATATATGTTCTGAATAAATTTAATAAAATCTAAAAATTGAAAATATAAAGTTATTCATATAAAATTCAACAAGACAAGTAAGAGATATTGGCTGACAATTTTTATAAGTATCTACTAAAAATATTTAAAACTTGTGACCAAAGACTAAGATTTTCAATATTTTTATAAAATTTAAAGGAAATCAGTTTTGCAACATGAAAACGAGCGATAAAATTATTTATTAAAAAATAGAAAACAACAAAGCTATAATCACTAATAAATCTAAAATGCACATTGCAATTTGGATTTTTCAGGAAAAAATATACATAGGTTTGACCTTCAACTTCTCGTTTTTAGAAAATGTCTATTTGATGAGAACTTTAAGAATGAATTCTAATACAAAATATCCTATTATATGTATTTCTTGTTTTGCTACAAAATCTTTTTCACAAATATGCTAAAAGTTGTTAACCTCATATTTTGACTAGATTAGATGGTGGAACGTATTATACCAGCAATTTACTCATGGAATCTATGCCCACGATTGTAATGTATTAATGCACTGGAATTTGTAATAGTTCTGAGCAAATATTTAACATTAACCAAACGACTTTGCCAGGTAAATAAAATACCCCAAGTTAAAAGCACTGTTGATTTTAATTTGCACAGTGAATGGTTTCAATGCGGAATGCAATGAGAGACATCCTGTCGACACGTATGCAGTTGTTACAGAAATGGAGCGCGGCAGTTCATTTACTTAATTGCTTTTTAATGCGTTTTCAATAACCTGCACATCTATGTATAAGTTCTTGAAAAAATATGTAAAAAAGTAAAAATTTGTTCATATATGTTTTTAATTAAAATACCTATTCGCATTTAAAAATGTGAAATTTTGTATTTAATAATGTGCGTATGTAAAAGCATATTTTTGATGATTTGACTTATATACTGAAAAGAATTAATACTGCAATAATAACTTTTCGTCTCGTTTGATTTCATAGTTTGCAAATTGTTTTTGGAATTACCTATTTTATATTTAAAATATGCGAACAAGATATTGTAAATGACTTTTTTCAAACAAACGTTTGAAAAATTTTTTTATTTCCTCTTTGTTTAATAGAAATGCAGTTTGTCATTTCAAACACGAGTGAGTTCAAATTGATTGATCAAAAGTTTCTATAGATTTGAATGAGTTTGCACAATTTTTGGTGTGAACGAGTTTATCCTTTGAAGAAGTCACTTTGACTCTTTGAATATATAGTAATAATATAGAAATATCTAAAGCCGTTAAAAATCAATCATTTAACGATTACAAGTTAAGCTTTCCACTACACATTAACGTGATCATTGCAGTAGACAAAATAGGAAAAAATGACAAATACTATATTAAATGAAAATTGATGTAGTTGCAGTGACAAGGTTTTTAAGGGTTGATCTAATCTGATCTGATCTGACATTGGATTTGCGCATGATTGTTGTGGGCTGCTTGGATAATTGCTAATGACAATATTTCATACGTTTTGAAGTGTATTTTCCCTGACCTTCCCCCGCTAGATACACTTCATTTACTCAGATTACACTGTACACAGTATGCTTGTATGCTTCACTGTCTATTTAAAGCTTTGATGTGCAGTATAGCACAACCGCTTGTGCGATTAAGAGCTATTGTTTTTTTTTCTCCTGTATTGTGTAAGCTTGTTTCTTTGGTCATGGATACTATACCTCTATGGTAATGCACAGTTACTATTAAACTATACATTTCCCGAGTAAAGATCGTCAGCACAAAAAGAGCACCGAAAGACCACCAAACGTTTAATTTGCCACCAATATACAACCCAAATAGACTCGATTTTCTTTTGGAAAATTAGGAGCACTGATATACCACCAAATAAGGGACAGATATCAATTGAAAACTCTAATAGTCGATGGAAGCCCCAAAACACCCCCAGAACATGATTGCATATAGAATGCCTTATTCAGCACCAGCCTTACTTATAAATTTATATCTGCACGAATTAACATACGTCTAGTTGTTAAATGGTGGTATTTTAGTGTAGTAAACGGTGCTATGTTGGTGCTCATTTGGTATGGAATTTTTTGACGATAGTAGTCATTTGGTGGTGATTCGGTGTTGAAGCTGGTTGTTGTAAAGAAGTGGATTAACTATTTTGTTCGCCAAAAAGGCTTACTTTGCTGTTATTTTATTTAACTTGAAGTGTCGATTTAGTTGTTATTCAGTGTATAGGAAATTCAATGCACAATTTTTACTCAGGTTCCGCCATAGTTCTGATTGTTACTTTATTTTGAAAATGTGACAGCTTATTGCTGAATTGTCTGCTTTGATTCCAATAGCAAAGTCATTACAATGCATAACTAAGTTAATAACCAAAATCCGGGATTTAATGCCTTATGGTAATTTGTAGTGAAATTTGTTTTATATGGATTGTTAATTATTTTTTTATTTTTATTAACATTAAAATTATTTTAGTTATCTAACACGAATTAAAAATTAAGACACAATTTTGAAGCTGATGTTATAGAGACCTAGGGTAATTAATTCAGTTTAAAGTAAAAACCGCGTCATTGCCAATTAAATCTATTGAGATGACCATTTAGAACAGGTAAATTTTTTGCGAAAATATTTATTACTGAACATTTATACATTTGTTTTGGTCATTTACTTTGAATATGGTGAATTGTTAAAATAAAAGTTAAACTTGTTGAAATTAAAATATACGTCCAGTTATTGTTAGTGTTATAATAACCAAAAAAAATCAAAAACCCATTTCGCATTTTTTGCAAACATAACTAAAGAATTTAATATGCTTCTAAAAATAGTAATAAAAAATATAATTAATAAATTCCATGACTAGTGGGAGATATATACAATTCCAGACTTCTGACTAATATCACAATTATTACTTAAAAGAGTTTTTGAAATATTCCATTTTATAGCTGGTAAAGGGATTTTTCTTGAAATATTCTTCAAAAATATTTATGTATAATATATGCGATTTTTTTTAATCCCGCATATTCTAACATGAAACTCGGGTCTATATATTTTTAAAACAATTTCATTTATTTTGTACAAATAGGAATTCTATATTTATATGCATATTTCATAAATATAATTATATTATTATATTCTTAACAAAAGTACACCGGAATAATTTTCAGTATCTAGGCTAATGCTTATATCCAATGAGCTAACACTAAATATATAATAAATGTGACTGTGTAATAATGCATAAGAAATGGAAAATATTCCAAATATTGTACTATCTGTGAGTTAATAATATAGCCACTAAAATGTTCAGGCTAAAATAAATTTTAATGATTTGAATCGTTTTAGGAAGGAAATTTTAATAAATTTATGAAAAATTTGAAAATAATAATCATTCCAAAAATTGCATTAAAAATTTAGATTTTGTAAAATTGACCCAGATATAATTACTTTTATTTATTTTATTATAAAAATTTTACGAAACAGCTGCTATATCATTAGAAAGCCCATTAATAACGATAACTATTACTCGTACATATAATGATGATTTTTTACTAATTACACTTGTCAACAAAAAAAATATTTTTTTTTGTCGTGGTTCGCTTGATTTATTTTCTTACCATGACAAGACATTATTTAAAGTACGTGTGTTAAAAAAAGTTGAAACAACAATTTTCTTAGGAAAATATGTTTACATAAAAAAACAAATATACCAAAGTTTTGAAGACAATTAATTTTTAAAAAATTACTCTAAATACTGTTTTGTTCGTTGTGCTTATCTGTTAAAAGTTAATGACGGATAATCTCGTTTTAATGTTCAATAAAAAAGCGAGAATTCTCGGTGATCATTTTCTTTGGTATCTTTTTTTCATCGCCATGATATTTTGATGGAATTTCTCCTCGTGCTCGACGCTTACAGGACCTAAGTTTTCGCGGAAGAATCTAGATGGGAATCCAGGAAATGAATCTTCAATACGTATTACATCCCAAGACTTTATAATCCTGTAATAAAACCATCTTCTTATAAAATGCTAATCTCAGGAATATTGGAACCAAAACCCAAATTGTAAATGTTATTTAGTAACGGCGTAGGCCGTTCTCATTTGGAACTTGAAGTAAATTCTCCACAAATAAAACAAAAGAGATCCGGTGGATTTGAGCCTTTTCGGTTCATATTATACATTCTATGTATTATATAACACTTCTTCAAAACCAAAATGTAAGAATATTAACAAAAAAACTTTCTACAATTAACAATAATCCGTTGAAACAAACACTAGAAATAGCCGTTAACTGCACTACGTGTTGTAGCAATATAAAACGTCAATGAACAATACCGCGTTGAATGACGAATGCATAAACATTTATCGGTCGCTTATACAAGGTGGCGCAAAATTCATCACCCTATCGGAAGATGCTATAATTTGTGCAAATGGCGGCAAATGTCAGTTCTGCTTTAACATTTGTGAAGTAAACAGATACAAAATACACGTAAATAAGACATGAATTTCTATACTCCTCAAGAACACGGAATAATTTGTCGGTGGTGTTGACGCGACCACGAGGAACGACCAACTTTTGAAATAACATTGAAAATCATCATGAGCGACGAGGCCCATTTACACTCAGTGACAAAATTAAGTGCACGGTAATTGTTTTCGGGATTTTTTATCCGTATTTTTTCAAGGAATAGCTTTATTATTTTAAACAACATAGCAATTAAAAGTATATAATAAGATTTATTCAAAACTATAAAATATAAAAGTTTAAGACATAACTGTAAAGAGGATTTTCTTAAAACAAAAAAATACATAAATTTTACTTGTGACAAAATTAAGTGCACTTTAGATTATTACCTCAAAATATTTTCTGTAAGACTACTTTAGTACTTGGTGGCACCTCCCTTATTATTGATGACGGCCTGTAGTCTCCGTGGCATACTTTCAACAAGAGCCGTTGTAGTTTCTTGGCTTATTTTATTCCATGTGTCCTTCAGCGTCATGAAACAAGTACTCTTACTTGTTCGTTGTTGTTTTGGTAGCTTGGAGTCCAATATAGCCCACAAATTCTCGATTGGGTTAAAGTCCGGGCTTTGTGCTGGCCAGTCGAGGACGTTTATTTGTTGTTCTTCGAAAAACTGTGTTGCTACCCGAGATGTATGCTTGGGGTCTCGGTCTTGTTGAAAGATGTAATTTGCTCCAAGGTTGAGTTTGTCAATTGATTTTGGAAGAAATTCACGCAGAATATTTACATAAGATACTCCAGTCATCGTTGATTCAATAAGTGCCAATTCACCAACTCCTTGGGCCGAGAAAGAACCCCATACCATAACATTTACACCGCCATGTTTTACGGTTTGAAGCAGATTCTTCTCTCTGAGAGCTTCGGATGGTTTTCGCCATACACATTTACGTTTTTTGGAGCCCATTAGCTCGAATTTACTTTCGTCTGTCCATAAGACCTTTTTCCAAAAATCCAATGGCTCGTTTAAATACTTTTTAGCAAAGGATAGTCTCAATTTTTTATTTTTGGCACTAATGAATGGCTTTTTCCTTTGGTATTTGTTCACTAAACCAAACTCACGCAAGCGGCGGTTGACAGTTCGAGTTGAAATATCCAATTTAAGACTTTCGCATACACTTCGACAGGAAACATCACTTTTATTCTGCACTTCTCTCAGGATAAGTCTGTCTTCCCTTCCTGTGGTTTTCCTTTTTCGTCCTCTTCCTTGCAAATTTTCCACTGTATGTGTCTCTTGAAATTTTATAAAAATTTTTCGAGCACCGGATTTTGATATCGCGTACTTCTCCGCAAGTTGTCCATAAGAAAGTCCTTTATTTCTGTCTTCTACTATCCTTTTTCTTAAATCAGAAGAAAATTCCTTTCCACGTGGCATATTTCTCAAAAAGCGAATATCTAAAATTATTCTAATCACAAAATTGTTCTTTTGAATTATAAATAAAATAATTACTAGTTGAAAACAAAACGCAATGGACTTCAATGCACCTTAACTGATCGGCAGCACAACTAAAAATGAACCGTGCACTTAATTATGTCGCGCCAGTTTTAATTACTGTTCTGTTAAACTTCGCCTAGATGGGGAAAACCCAATCATTTAGGGATGCGTTTCTTGTATTTTGACCCGCAAACATCACACTTTTCTAAGAGAAAGGGTTACACGAAGAATCGTCAGTTAACCTTTGTGTGGCTGCGGAATATCTCCAATATAGCAAGTCGTGCACTTAATTTTGTCACTGAGTGTATATCTCTGTGGATATGTGAATAAGCAGAATTAGCGCTTCTGGGGCACCGAAAATCCGCATAAAACCCACAAAGAGCCATTGCACCTACTCAAAGTTATTGCATTGCGTGCTGTTTACGCTAGAGGGCCTTATTTATAATCTCTCGTTTTGGTGATTTGCACTCTTCGACATTATTCTCCGATTTAACCGTTAAAGAAATCTTGAAAATCACGAGTCTATGTCAAAGCCTCAGACTCTTGAAGCCCTTAAAGAGAATAACTGTCAAAAATGCGAGAACCTATCGCCGGAAGTTCTGGCAAGAGTAATGAAAAATGCCATAATTTGGGCCCGCATGATCATTAATTCTGGCGGCGGTGACTTTGCCAATATCATTTTCTCGACTTAAGGGGAAAAAAATCAAGACATCAAATAAACACAGTCCAAGATCAAAACCAAAGTTTTTCATTCATAAAAAATTACAGCCAAAGAACATCCTGTGCCAACTTTAGCGCCACCTTGTATTACTCGAGATATTTATCTTTAAAATTTCGAAAAGTAACATTTTTTCCATTACGATTCTTTGCATATTCTAAATTAAAAGTGTTATTTCTACCTTTCTAATTTAAAATCTTCTTTAAAAACCTTCGAAATGAACGAATTAAAGATAAATATCACTTTCGACTCATTGACGTTGGCAAGCATTTTTCTTACGAAATTGCAAATCGAAGCAAAATATCGGAGAAAATATCGGCGGAAAACTGTCAGTTTTTAAAATTCTAAGGTAAAAATTATCTCAGGAAATACAAGCCTTCCGAAATTTGTTTTGCATATCTCTCAATTTTCCCCCTAAATGAACGTTTCTACAAAATTTCATTAAAATTGGTGAGGAGACTTTAATCTTATGATGCATTTTAATATTGTTCAAAGGTTCAAGTTTTATTCAACTCACATTCTTTTTTCGGTTTCAGCACTAATTTCTTGAATAGCCTTATCTTAAAATATACAAATAATATAATAGAGACTTCGAATTTAAATACTTATCCCTTAGCAGGAATAAAAAACTTCAATTTCATAGTTCGCTCGAATAAATTTATTGATTAAAAATAAAGAAACTTTTAAAAGAATTCCTCACCTTTTTAGAAGTTTATATTTAATTTCATATGTGTGTTAGTATTCCTAAGTTAAATATTGCAATTAAAATTTAGACTAGTTCTAATTAAATAAGAGTTCTAAAAATTTGTGCATATATATAAATCAGCTGATAATATCTTTCTAAATCCAAAATAGTTGATGTCACAAGATGATGAATTATTTTTTGTTCGTAAACCCCTTGATATGGGCATCAAAAAAAGCTTGTTTAACTGCAAGATAGGTTTAATTTATTCCGATGAGTTTTTAAAAATTACAAATATTTACATTATTATATATACTGATTTATTATTGCACATTTGTTTTTTCCTATATTATATATATGTTCAGTATGTTCATATATTTATCTATAAAAGTTTAGTTTTGAATATGCAACACACAAAATCTGTTAACACTGATAAAAATATACCAATCCAACAAATATACAGTTTGACATAATGCTTCAAATGTGTGGAATATCGAGTTTTAGAAGGTGTTTGTTTTATTGTTTGAATTAAAAAAGCTCTAAAAAGAATTTTATGATTGTGCAAGGGTAAGAAGTGTTCTATATTGTGCAGAATTGCACTACTTCCTTCAAGAAATCTCTTAACATAATTAGGAAAACAAAAATTAAAAGGATGCTATAGAGACGTGCACCAGTATTGATTGCACTAATTAAATTCCTTCCATGTAATGATACGTTCTCTTCAAGTGTCTAGCAGAGCATATACTCAGTAATTCACGATCCGGAGGTCGTCTATCTCTGAAGGCTCTTACATGGCATAGGAAAAATTCATGCGCTTAAGAGTTCATGCCTTACCCGATGGAAATACATAACTAGACAAGCTAAATCATATTTATGCTGGAGCATCAGAAGAATCCCATTGAGCCAGTGGCATTCGCTGGAGAACTTTAGATCTTGTCATGTTTTATTTGCTTGACTCTTTCCTCTCGCTGTTTTAAACCGATCACAACTAAGGGTGAACCTGAGTGCACTGTCGGAAGAAAATTACCAGTGGCATGACACTGAGCTTTGGATCATCTAAACAAATCTCAAGGGCTGGTGAGGTGAAATGAGAGTGTGCTCGGTAGCAAAAGCGACTAAATTTTGGGGCCTGGCTTTTAGCTAATGGTCATAGGCTTTTGGTAGGCTCCGTTTTCAGGTCTGAGATAAATTTATTCAGACATGCATGTCAAACAAATGGTGTTGGACATGAGATCCAGGGCAATGCTATGAAAAAGATGAAAGGGAATTCCTTGGTGATGACTTAGCTTACACCAGGTGTGGTATAATATGCGCCTAAATAATGCACCAGCTCCAATTGAGAGGTAGGAGCGCCCAACACTTGTTGGTAGAAGCGTAGAGGAACCGTGACATCTGCATAAGCTTGCATCTGCACAAGTGTTCATACACTGGTGTACAACGCGAATGCACGACGATGAAAAAACTTAATTTGAATTAATGTGGGCAGTAATATTGCCCAGTAATCGAACAAAGTACTTGTACTTGCCTTCGCTGAGAGAAGCATTTGCATAAAATTATATAAAGAATACAAAAATGCATTAGTTCTGTGCTGTCAGGTAGAACATCGAAATTTTTATGGAAAAAAATTTAGAGCAACTCAACTTTTACCTATGTGTACCTATACAGTAAATTAAGGCTACTTTAGAAAAAGGTTTGATGTTTATCCAAATTTCTGGAAAACCTTTGACCGACCGTGTATTTTCCCTTTATCCTACTAGTTGGAATAACTTTTGGACAAGTTACTTTTAAAACTTAATTAAAGGAAAGAGGGCTACTATGATATTCCACTGTGTGGATAATAAATTGTTTAGGTTTATTTCTACCAGGGTTTTTCCTAGTAGTACGCATCTTCAGACGTTTTTTATTTTACACTTTAAATCTTAAATCTATTATTATTTTTTTCTCTTAATTAAAAAAAATTATTAAAAGGGCGCATTTTGACATAATTTTACTTTAGACGACGATATGGTATATGTGGGATTTGTCGCACTTCTGTCATTACATAAATTAGAGCAGCATAGCATTAACTCGACAGTCATAGGTTCGAATCCTGTCTCCCGGCCAAAAAGTTGTTGCTTTTTCTAGTAATTCTAACAAAATTGATTTGATAAAACCCATTTGGAGAAATTGTGTGTTACAATTATAAAAATGATTTTTCAAAAAAGTGCGATTTAATGTTTTAAGAAATAAAATTATGTTTTGGAATTTCTAGACTGGAATCCTCCCATAAGAACAAAATAATTTATAATCTTTTACATAAGAGAAACAATTAAAAATCAAATCAATATATAATTTTGAATAGTACATCCATTAACAAAACTATTACTATAAAACGACATTTTATATGTCTAAAATGATCAAAAGTAGTCAAAAAAGATCGATTACTATTACAATAATAAAGTAATTCATGACGCTTAGTAGTTGATTCGGTTTATTCAGGCTATATTTCGATATGTTTTTTTCACGAATATATGTTAAATAGTCATAAGGTCAATTTTTTAATCATTTTATTTGATAGATAAAAATATTCCAATAACATGACTATGATTTAAAATATTTTGTAAATTTATAATTGTTTTGTCTTTTTAAACACATTTAAATGAAAATGAAGTGAAGTCAATTTGATCTTTTAGAATTTCGGCAAGCCGTTCTTTTAGTACAACAAATTTTTGCAATGGTTTTTAGTATCATCTTTATAGTAGCTTTGATAGTTGAATAAAACAACAAAAACAGAAGAGTGAGGTGAAAAGAGGTTGTTAAAACAAATTTTTATTTGAAACTTTGGCTTCAAAGTCTTTGAGACATTTTCTACAACCACCTTTTTTTAATTTTGACTTAATTATAAATTAATATTTTAATATTCGTTTTTTTGAGTCTATACATTTTTAGCAACATTACTACATTTATTTCTAAAATAAAACATGCTAGTAACTAACTTGTTCTTTACTCTCAATTAGATATTGAAAATTCAACGCTTAAAAATTTAAAAGAGTAAATGAAAAATTTTAGTTGTCAAGACAACAACATGCGATTTTAAATCAACATCCATTATAATTTCTGATTTTTGACGTTTATTTATATTGTATTCTACTAGTTATGTTAAAAACAAGCAAGAGATTTCGCATGGACACTTATTTCTTTCTCGTCGTAGTGACTTTAATTGTTGATGAAACGATTTTGGGGAAACTAATGATGCCAAAATTCACCGTATTTCTTAATCGATGTTGATTAAACTTGATTAATATATGTACTTTCTATGATCCGAATGCTTCGGAAAGCCAATTCCCAAACCTTTTTCTTCCACCTGAGTAAATCATCTCTTAGGAATGACCTTAATTGTCCCTCCTAATCTTGACTATTCCTTTCTAATTTATCGTTTTTTCTTAATTTAATTTGTTTTTAATTTATTATATTTTTTAACTTAATGTTAGTAGCTTGTATTAAGCGATTAATAAATAAATAAATATTTCGGATAAGTTCCTGAATGGATTAATCAGTCAAAAGGGTGAGGAGGTAAAGATTATAGGTACGCTCTTACTTAAAAATCATTAAAACCCGACATTTCTTGTATTTCACAATCGATCAAGTTTGGCTTATATAAATTCGACTTCTTCATCATGTATGAGAATTTAGCACATATTGCTTAAAAGAAGCAATATTTCCCACTTCTACAAAAATTATTTTATTACCATGTTTGGCCTCGAATTCGTTAAGTGGTTCTGTCAAACTGTCAATTTTGCATACAATTTTGTGATACTATGATAATTGGACACTGGGAATATATTACTGAGAAAAAAGATACTTTCACTTCACCGAAAAGGTAGTTTAATACAATCAATATTAGACTGTGATAACCAAAAAGACAAGTTTAACTCAAACAAAAATGAGTTCGGCTCGTTGAGCCAAAAGAACGGTTTCCAAGTTTTTAGTAATTTTAAACATAATTTTGGTTATCATTCATCAAAGCCGAGCTGAAACCACGGAAGCTAATTATATAAAATTTGGACAGACGGTGTTTTTTCTGACATTAGCACCAATCAAGATAGGGTTTTACGAGATTCTTCCACTAAAGGGCTAAAATATGGGATAAATATTTGTATGAAAATCATTTCAAACACTTTTTTCGTAGAAATGACAACTGTTTGAAAAAAAAAATTCTGGATTTGCACTAACATTTCAAATTAAAAACTACATAATAAAAAATATATCACTCGGCATCTAATCAAAGAATCCTAAAGAATAATTTAAAGGATATTTGTAAATTTTATAAAAATCGGTTGTGTATTATTTTGAAAAAACGTATAGTTTTGAGAAAAACACAAAATAGTACCACATCAGCGTATTAAAATCAAATGTTTTTTATATTACCTTCAATCTCGGAATCTTGATCCATATATTGATTTTTCGTCAGAAAAAGTAATTAACTCAGTAGGTCTTATTCAGAAGAAAGAATAGATATTTCTATGCATTGGAATGCGGGTCTATACTTTGCAGCGCTCACTTCAAATTGTTGTAAATCAGGTAATAATTGGCATTTTGGGAGGAAAAACTTAAATATTCTTACAAGTATAAATAATAAATATAAACAAAAATAGACAGAAGTACAAAAAATAAATTTAAACAAATAACACAAGAAATTCTCAAAATTTTCTTAAAACCTTGAAACGTGTCATGCTTAATTCAAAACCAATAGTATAAATACCAAATTACACATCTCTATTTATTTCGACATCCATATGGACACAATTTTGGCAAAAAACTAATTTTATTATATTTATAATAAATTTAGTAAAAGAGGCAAAGTTGGACATGTAAGGACATATTTTCAAAGGTTGTCTGTGGGGGTTAGGGGGATGTATCCTAGGCCGGTGATTTTTGTAAACATGCAAACTTTCTGGATGCCCATACTCAAACGGAGCCTCCACATATCTGTGCACTAGTTCGCAAAATATGTATATAGTCGTGTCACAGGACGTCAGGTGGAGGAAGCTTTAGGAAAGTGATATAGGCTCGAAAGATGTGTGGGGTGGAACCGAGACATGGAAAATGATAAAAATCTTTGTTGCATGGAACTCGGGAAAATCACCAACTCACCGTGTACAAGTACGGCTCTTGTTCTAACGGTGGAAGTAAACGTGAGATCCCGCGATTCAGAGCAGGAATAAGTGGAGTAGAGTTGGGGTGATAACCTTTCAAATTGTGTTTTTCATAGTGAGGAGTGGCTTCAGCTCTACATCATTAAGTACAGATCCTTCCGCGATATTAAAAACTCAACCTTTCGTGAATTACGAGCATAGCAGTTTGATTCGAGAGTAGTCTGGATGGGGGTAGAATTATCCTACCAACTCGCAGGATTTAATCAATATTCCTGCGGCCAGTGGCAGTGCACTATACTGCGTTTATCCACAAGCCGTATTTGCATTTGTCAGGTACCCAGCTTGTTCGTTATTTATGCGATGTCACGTAAACATCATTTTGTGTGCGTTTGCGAAAATAACTTAATCAGGAAATTTCCATAAGATTTAGGCCGATCAGGCAATTTTTCAAGTCTGCATTGTCAAAGTTTGGACAATGATCAAAAATATTTCTCTCATATGTTCCAAAATATGCACAGGAGGAGTAATTCAGGCAAATTATAATTATTATTACTAAACATATATACACCGCCTGACATAATTCTTTAATTTTGCATTTATGTAATGTAATGATTTATTTTTCCAAATACAAAATGACATAAAAATTTACATTAAATCAACCCCTAATATATGTATATACTACATACAGAGTTTATCTGAAATCGAAATCGCATGAACGGAAGCATGCTAATTCATTTTACATGCTGTTTTGATCAAAGTTTTTTCGGAGTACTCGCTAAAATTTGGTTTCGAAACGTACTAGGTCGTTTAGCATCAACACTGTTTTTATTACTTACTTGGTAAGCAAAATTAGTGTTGTTCAAAATAGAATTCTTTCCTTAATTTATAAAATTAAATGAAAAAAGTAGTAAAGTAGCTGTGTAATAAATAACTGAATCAGATTGGCGTTTCTTTTAGTTCACTTAACCTTTTGTTTTGTTTGTGTCGACTTTTATAAATTAATTAAAAAATTCTTAATATACCTATTTTCGTAAAATTTTAGGGGTGGGTATATTGCAAAAGAAGAAATAATACGAAAATGTTCTTGCTAATATTTTTGGATTTTAGACACGGATTCAATCATTCTTTAACTTCCTCCGCCACTGTATAAGTTAAGTTTTTGATAAAATTATAGTAGAGGTAAAAATACAGTAAAATGAAATAATTGAAAACAATGAACTGAAAAGAAAAAAATAATTATTAGTTAACTAATAATTTGTTTCTGATCTTACAAAACTTCCTTTAAAATTTATATAGATTATTAAATCTAAAAGTAAAGAGAGTTTAAAGTTGTAAATCTTAAGAAACGTACATATGTATAATTCGCGCTTAATGGTTTTATTTTTAAGAATTACTTAAATTTAATCAATTAAAAAGCTTAAATAAAATAAAATATATAAACTACAAATAAGCTTCATTCAAATACACATAGTTGAATACAAAACGATCATGTCAACAGTCTAGAAACAACAAAATTTCGGAACTGATAATTTTTGGACTCGAATTTTTATCTTTGGCGCTTTGTATTGCCAAAATTGTGCCAAATATAGAAATAATGTTTTATAAATCACATGAGGGAATGCATTCAAAAGAACCAAAATATATTGCACTAAATAATTTATTTATATAACAAAACGTTTTTAATTACTTTGTCACATTCTAAATTTATGAAACTGATTGAAATAGTTAGTACGCATTATACTAAGTATGTTCATTTTGTTTAAAGAAATAACATAATCTCAACCAAATCTTATCTATTTGAAATAAATTTTCGTAGATAGTTTAAATAATGTTTTCGGTTTATTTGACAAAGTTAGCAGAAAAAATAATAGGCGTGTCTATTAGACACTAGTTTTGAAAAATCTGTCTCACGAGTTATTAGGGACGCTGTTCGGCATCGCACTTTCTATAAGTTTTATTTAATATCTATGAATTAATAATTTTTTTTATAGTAGGTCGGACTGATCCCTAAAATTGCATTGTATATAGTAGTAAAGAAGAAAGAGTCTGTTTGTTTAATAGAGTGCATTTTGTCATGTATAGTTATTTTCAACTGAACTTAAATTGGTATTGAAATTCAAACCACTTCTCTCTAAATATCACTGGGATAGTGCGCCGTAAATTTTATACAAACATTTGTGCCAAACAATTTTAGGCTACTTAAAGCTTTCGAAATGCAAAAGTTTTTTGAAGTGAAAGCAGATAATATACTTTTTTTTGTATTTGACTTTATTTTATAGTGATTTATATCTCTTTAGTATCTAATAGTACACTTAAATAGATATTCAACCGAGGAATGAAAGTCAGAAAGATGAATATATACATAAACTTTTGTTTTGATGTTTAAAGGCTTGCTACAAAATCCAATTCAATCTCATATCTACGAGTCAAAATCAAATTTTATAATACACACGGAAAGTTTTTAAAAATAATAGAAATTATACAAAATTGTAATTGTAATTTTTAAGAATAAGTTTTGCGTGGGAGAATTTTAGAGACGATATTGGTTTTTATATTAAGTTTATAAGTTACGATCTTCGTTATAAAATTGGAAATAAAATTTGTTCCGCAGTCGGATTTATAAATATCGAATAGCTCCCGAACCCTTCTAAAACGTAGACGTAGTTATTGTCTTGAGGGTCAAAATGGGGTTCAATATATAGAGAATCGCTATAACATTGATTCTTATTTACTTTTCCATACCTTCAGTACCAAATTTTAACAGTAAAAAACTTTACGTGAATTCAAACGCTACCAATATTTCTTGTCATTTTATCCGAATCTGTACGCTAAAGGACTTATGTGAAGTATTATTGAATTGGTTTCTTCAAGTTGGAATATGAAACTGCCTAAACCTCCAGGTTCGTGTTATTGCATATCTCTAAGCAACATAATAGAGCGAGTCTATGTGAAATAGAATGCTTTTTCGAAAACCTCAGATATTAAATCATTCTCACTTTTAGACATGTACCTAAGTAATAAAACCCCAATATTGTGTTGAAATGACAACACTTGTTCAGTACCTAAATATTATTTAAGCAATATCATTGTAAGTAATTTCCGATAAATTGTATCGGAGGAATATAATAAAGTATCCATTTAATAGAAGTTATTTAAATCTTTACTACAAATATGTACTCGTATGTGGAAATTAACATTAAGCCTCCGATACGCCTAGTTACATCAAACTTTACGCCACCTCGACTATATGTTTTTTTAAACACCAGCCGTCGGTTTATGTTACGGCTGTGGTGGATGCTAATAATTTTATTCATACAGCAGTTGAAAAATTATATCTGACCAAATTTCCTGGAATGTTTCCGGTGTGTGGTTGTAGAACACTTATTCCAATCTTCTTTAATGTTCAATATAGAAAAAAAACAACTTCTAGATAAATGCGATAATAATGAAGTTGTATAAATTGGAGCCCTATGCTGTTCATTTCACCAATATGAACCCGGTTCATTCGTGAAAAAGCATACATTTCAATTTTCCATTTCTCTGTAAGATTTTAGTTTTAGAAATTATTAGAAGTTAAATTAGTACACTTGTTATAAGCAAATTTCTAAAATTGATTTTGTATGTGTATAAAAATTACTGTTCATCCTATCATATTTAGTTAAAAACAATATAAGAATATTAATCGGGTAAACAAAATTATCATTTTTCTTTTTACCACAGTTCTTTAAAACATATTGCTTTAGATTAATCATTTTAAAAGATTTCTATTGCCATTGAATCAGTTGAAAAGGAAAGAAAAGTATGAAAGTATGAACATTTTCTATTTAATGTGCTACTTTTCAAAATGTTTCAATGAATTTTAAGTTAGTATATGGTGTGGCGTTATTTCATAACTGCTTCATGTACAACATAAGTAAGAAAAAGTTTTTAACTTATTCATTTTACTGGCCTTCTAATATCTGAAAGATCACGCCTCATAACACTTCATAAATGATTTCGTTTCTTGAATACTTCAAATATGTTCAGCCAGAAAAGTTTTTCTTTTCTTCCATTTTCGTATTGTTACAAGAGGTTGGTCGAAACATCTCCTCATATAGGAAACATTTGAAGTGATTTGGTTAGGCTTAACTTCTTAACGCCTGGCTTAACTAAATCTTCTGAAGGAGCAGTAACATTTTTCCATTTGCTGACAGAAAATTGGACAGGGGCAATCAACATGAAAGGCGCATAGGGAACTTATCTATACCATTCTAATGTAAAAAAAAGGACGAGCTTTTTATGGTGTATTGCAAAGAAGAGCTTTTATATAAAGAGTGGTTTAAATGAATTTCAAATTTAAAGTAAATTCGCAGTTGTAATGGTAGGCTGAGAGAAGCAATTTTCTTTTAAAAAAGGAAGGAAGGAGTGTCTGTTTTAATTTTAAATAATTTTCTCTTATTTAAAGATCTATAGTACATATAAAATCGAAGAAATTGCAAGAAAAAAAACAAGAACTAAGTAATCCTTATGTAAATACATTTTTCCTTAATCAATAACTCATTTAAGTGATGTAGAACTTCTTCCTGCTGATAGTGTTGAACACGAACTTTAATATATTCTACTATCATGAAATTTGGAAAGATTGCTGCCTAAATTTAAAATTAGGTAAGTGCATAATTGTTTTTATGTTTACATTTTTGTAGAGAATTACAAGCAGAAGAAACGAACTCTTATTAAATAGATAATTCCTATGCAATCGACATTGATCAGGACACTTCAAAGAATCGATTGGCATATAGTGATGGACATCCTTCCAAGACACCCTGCATCTAATTGGCAATCTTGTTTTTATAAATAGGTTATGATTTCTATATTTTAAAAGGAACGATTTATTAAAACAATTCATATAAGAATGTTGAATTGAGATAGACATATGTCGAATCAAATTTATGCCAACATTTTCTGTCCTGTGTACTTTAAAATCGTATGAATTTTTACTTTTGTTGTGAATTGAAATTTAAAACAAATATAGGTTATTGATAAAATTAAAAACGTATTGGAGTGAACATTTCCAATAGGGGCGCAATAAATCAGAGTTTTTCCGTCGGTTAATTAATGCAGATGAAACTAAACTACACCATTATACTCTAGAAATACATTCAAAATAGTGAACTACGAAGGGGGAATTGACTCAAAAAAAAAAGGCAAACGTTATTCCTTCGGGTGGAAAAGGGATGGCGACTGGAATAATAGTGGAGTTATCTTAATCGATTACCTTTAAAAAATATGACAGGAGCATCATGAAACTGAAGCTAAAAATTGCAGAAAAACGGTCATATTTGCAGAAAAAAAGTTTTGTTTCATTAAGACAACGAACTGTTTCACACCTTAGCGGTTTCCATTACGAAAATTCACGTATTACAATTTGAACTGCTTGACCATCCCCTTCCTCACCAGATCTAGTCTCAAGCAATTTTTTTCCCCTAAACTAGAAGTTGCGCTTGGAGGACAGAGATTTTTGTCGAATGAGGAGGCCATCATAATCGTAAACATGTACTTTGTAAAAAAAGGAGCATCGTTGGGAGAAGTGTATAGACTGACAAGGACACTATGTAGAAAAAGCCAAATAAATTTAAAAAAAACTGTCTTGTATCTTTGTTTGGTCGAAAACTTTCCGGATAATCCTCGTATACAGGGTGTTCAGAGGTGGGAGGGAAATAATGCAGGAGGTGAAAGGTCAGGCCGAGGCAAGCAAAAAATCGTATGGGTGGGGGGGGGTCACCTCGCACCGTTCGGCAGTTACAGGTTGATTCGTAAATCAGGATGTTGCCTTATATGGGAACCGCTATTGTATTTTTATTTTTTTTTCTACGCATCGCAGCGACCCCAAACCGGTCTCAAAAAATCACTATTCTGAAACCCTTTCCAAAAAGGTCAACACCGCCCCCCTACCCCCAACCCCTTGGCCACAATCACCTCTGGAAGTTGAATATTATATATATTATAAAACATTTTTGAATTCCAATGAAGAACTAAAAATAGCATTGATTAGCTCGATCCGAAACAAATATAGTAAATCATGTTAATTCTTTTGTAGATGTCCATGTTTTTGTTACAGTGCGTAAAGAAATCTTTATTTAATTCTGCGAGCTTACGACAGAACATTATCCTTGCTGGGTAATAAGGAACCACCTCCTTTGTATTGGAGACAATTCTCCCTAATCGCATTAAAAATTAAAAACTTAAAGGTGACATACCTAGCCCTATGCTCAAAATGTTCGTCACCCTGAAAAGTACTTAAGCGTCTTCGAGTTATTACTTTGAATTGAAATGGTTGCGCTCGTTCCTCAGGTTGTCAATAAAACAAGAATAAAGCAGGGCGCCCGTTTACCTTCTGAATTATTTAAAGATACTAAATAGAATTACATGAAAATTCCGTTTCAATATGCACGAATTTCTGTGGAAACCCGTTTTACTCCTCGTCGAACGATTCCCTTGTGAGTTCACATTCTTAAACTGTGTGATTTTCCTCAATGATGGGAATTATCTCTTTATGTTGTAACGCAGCATTTAAAGCAGATAAAGGGCTCTCCGCTCCTGTTGGAATATTCTTTCATTCTTGAAGTAATTACGTTCCATTTAATATCTTTCATAAGAAGCTTACAGGTTAAGAAGAAATTACCAATGTAGCCAAGAAGACTTTGTTTGCACACATTCTTTGACAAAAAATATTGAAGTACAGGAACAAATGGCAAGGAGAAAGGACGTTCAGTTGAATGCTTACGAAAATTAAGTCAAAATATATTCGCACAGGGCATTAATTTAGATTTGTTGTGGGTGCTTTCCAAAATTTGTTGATAGCGCTATATAGGAGTTTATTGCCATTGGGAATTATTTTGTGGTCAAACTCTCACTGTCAGAGGAATAATTGCTTTTATAAAATTAAGTAAACTCGTTAATAAATGGTAATAAGGAGGAAGATTATATCAGTCTTGCGCTATGTAGAAATAAATACATTTTTTCATATTTTCCATATTTTATTTTCTTAGCGCTTACGTGTTTGCTATAAATATTTTCGAAAACATTTTGATGTTATTGGCTTTCTAAGTTGCTTTGGAATTTAGAAGCTTAATAAGGAGGATATATTAGATAATTCTTTGTAGAGACTGTTTATCGTTACGTTTTAATATGGTTACTATTAAATGTATTAATGATAATAAATAATGCAATTAAGGGGTTTTTCTAATCTAGAAATATCTCTTTAAAAGTTTTATTTATTTTTTTGTTTTAGTAAAATAATAGTATAATAAAATTTTTTTCTCTGTATTTGAAAACATTTATGTAACGCATGCGGACAAATTAGTCACTTACCGCACGCTTTTTCTTGTGGTAAATGGCAAATAAAATATGCAACTTTGACTGATTAAATTGCGGTTAATATGATTTCCAGATAATTCCCTCTTGCCGCATTTCTTCATATGGCGCATAAGTAAACAAGATTAAAAAAAAGAAGTACGTTGAAGTTTTAAAATTGGAGGCATTTTACCCTATACATATTTATTTTTGTTTGTTCTGCCCCTAATATTTGTGTGTCTTCTGGACTTGTAATCGTATTTAGATAGATCTTATTTTTGAGAAAACTTTAAATTTAAATACGTAGACATTCAAATTTTATATTTCAATGGATCTGCATGATAATTGGTAAAAAAAGGTATTTTAATTTCAAATACACTGCCAGGAATTTAAAATAAATTATATTTGAAATGTGTCGTTAACAGAAATGGAGAGCCTGATATACAGGGTGAATTAGAAAAATGTTTTCCAACATATGCAATCGAAAAATGGCTGAGCTTCCTTTCTGATTTCACATTTACGGTATACGGTGAATATAGTGCAAAAAATAATTATGAGTCGAAAATTATAACTTTATCTTTGCTATAATTGCCAAACTATTAGTCTGACGTAGAGAAATGCCTCGTAAAAATATGGTTATATACTAATCCCCTGTAGATGCACTGTAGATCGTACTTATAATTGCGGAAATAGAAAACACTAAATGATCCATAATTCATAATTCTTAAAAAAATTTAGCAATATTTTAATTACTGTCAACACTGTCATATTTTCTTCCTTATTTGTGATCTGATTCCAGCATTATCATTCGATAGTATGTACTTGATGCGATGTTGGTCTGATTATTGATAAATTAATCCGTAATCATGTATAAAGCGAAAATGTTTATTACCAGTCGTTTTCATTTTAAAGGTGTAAACAATGTACATACCAAATCTAGGGATAGGTGTAATTACTATTTTCGAAACTTTAAAATTTGTTGAGCTATTTACGAGAGTAAAAGTAGTGGAATTTGTCAGTTTAAGAGTTCATGAATGGCTCATCTATAGTACTAAGTCGAACAGTAAAATATTATAGGTGTTTCTAACGAACATTTTTATCTCTACAAAATCAGTCATAAATACTTTAATGATGTCTCTAAAAGTTAATGAGTTATTTGCAAAAATTTAAATGTACACCAAATACTAAAGTCTACAACGTCATAATCCTGTAAAATTAAAGTTTGTAACTCAATGCAGTAAAAATATATAAATAATATGATATAAAAATAAGGTACGTAGTAAAGGAAAAAATTCTAAAATTACTAATTTGTATATAAGTTGAAATATTAAAATTATTAGGTGGTAAACTTTTTTTGTTTATAATGGTTGGACTTGAACCGCGGCAAAAAGTCTTACAAACAGGAATAGCGCAACAATTCCTTTTGTGATGTATCCTTCCTTTTATATCCTTTTTATTTAAGGATTTATTTTTCTGATTTAGATCAAGGAGCCAATTTAGTAGAATGCTAAGTTGAACTGAACTGATGAAAAAAAAATAGTTGTATTTTACTTGTCAGTTGTATTTTACTTGTGATAAGTATCTATTTCAGTTAATCTGGGCCTTTTGTTTGCACACTATAAAGTGTCTATTGTGAAAGTCCCCACGTCTGAAATGAAAGGGGTGTTAAAATCGATTGCAAAATTGGGATAAGCTTCCTCTGTTCGGTTCGCATTTATAGGCCAAGTGTAGATAGATGTGTTAAGTGGAAGGATCAGTTCTTAAAAAAAAAAGACAGACAACCTTCTAAAACGACAATGCTGCGAGCTAAGATGAGGATATTTTCAATCAACTTTGTTCCTCAAGCGACTGTTGTCCACCAAAGCTTTAGTCAGATAAAACTCTAATCCATTTACTGTCTAACAACGATCTATAAACAAATTCGAAAGAGTTACGCCCTGTGGCCTATAAAATAAATGGTAGCAAGTGTGCGTAGACACGCAAACAATTTCATCACTAAGCGCAATAAATACCTCGATAACAGTGGGGCTTTACCTTTAAGCTTCGCCCCGAGTGCCTCATTAATCCTTTGAAAAGAGCAACATTGCCGTGTACTGCGGGAGGGGCAGGATGTGTCCTGCGATCAGGATATTGGCTGAGATCGATTTACTCTACAGCAGTTCCAGCCGAGGCCTATTGTTGGTTCCATTAAACTAAATCAACAGGCCATAATCTGGTGAGCAATGTGCACTCCTAAAATTTAAGTGTTTTCGTAAGTAGTCCATTCCAAGTTAATTCATCGCAGCAACTTCTTATCCTTTCACCGCTGCGGACGGGAACTTCCACTTAATTTCTAATGGGCCTCGGTCGCGATGTTTGGATGACTAAAATTAGGCCTGGAATTTTTTACTGAGTTGAATGCCATTTCTTTGGAGAGTTAATTTAAAATAAGTCCAGAAGGTGAAGAATTGAGAAGTATTTTTCACCACACAACTATTGAGGAAAGGAAGTTATTCACAAAGTCGTTCGTGTCAGAACTATTCCGCAGTAAAAATTTCAAAGGCATTCACTGCTTGAATAGGGATGCTCCCTGTAAGAATTCCAGAGCTTTTCAAGAAATTAATGAATTTTAATTAGGTAGTTTTAAACTTCATTTTCACTCTTTGTTTACGGTGATAAATAGTCTCTGAAAATTTATTTATTTTAATTCTCCACCCGACTTCATTCATTCTTTAAGTGCACAAAGATTTATTTGGGAGCCCGTGGAGCCAGGAAAGGTTCGTCTATCGAGGTCGTAAAATGTTACAGAAAATTTGTACAAATTCGCATTGAATCATTTTTATATATGTTTTATATATATATATATATATATATAGAGTTTATAAAGTTTATTTGTTTGGTGTTCTTTTAAGATTGAAAGTAAGATAAACCATTTATGAATGTGGCAAAATTTCAGCTTTCTAAGATACCCTAAAATTTTGATGAATAATCAGTAATGAAATCAACGAAATTTGCGAATTAATAACATCTAGAGTAGAAGAACTATAAAAATGAAATTTGGTATATTTCATTAGTCTAGCGACTACATCCTATCTTAATCCTGGTGTATATATATATATTTGACAGTTCCGAGGACTATTTTCGTAAGGATGTATGCATTATCTAACATTGCCGAAAAATGAATTATCAGAAATCAAAATGTCGAATAAATAATCGAAAACAAATATTATTTGACATCAAATACATTTTACTTTAATATAATAATCAATAATTTTTAAATATATTCAAGCAGGGTGTATTGCTTGATTGAATATAAACATGTTTAACATAATGTTTTGGAAATATTATTTCAATATTGGTATTTTGATCTTAAGAAGATCTTTGGTTAAATTAAAGATTTTTAAATAAATATAGTGCTATATGTTCTGTTGTGGATCTAAAATTTTAGATAGATAGAAATAAGATTTACCTAGAGCAATGTTTTTAACATTTTCAAAAGGTCCATTCAATTGCAATGATTTTTACTCATTTAAGTTCCAAGTCGTGAACTGTAAAAGTTATTTTATATTGATTCAAAATGAGCACAAATCAATGCAGTTTTATTTTATTTTCATAAAATTGAAAATTCTCCATTATTTATTAGAAGTAAGTATTTTTATATTAATTTTTTACAATCTTCAAATAGAATTGGACGTTGTAATCAGTCATATAAATTAAAAATGTTGGAATCGAAATTTTAAAGTGCAGGGTTCTCAGGGTTTATTTATATGGAGAAGATATGTACTATATATTTCATAACAATTTTGAGTTCTTGAGATATTATGGTCAGCGCCAGTAAAGTAGATAGAAATAAAAAAGCGCAGTTTAATTTATCCTGGTGTACTCTTATAAAAATCAATTTTATTCTATAATCAGCGGATGTAAATGTGAAAATGTAATTTCAATTTGTATCATATTGTTCTGCAAGCTTTGTCAGTTAACTTCGTTCGTCATGTATATACGTCAATCTAAAGCTCTATTGCGATATAGTTGACATACCATATATATACGTCGTGGAAAACAAAAAAATACCCTTCAAATTAAAAATACATAATTTCAGTGAGATGCAATGCAGATATCAATTAGTATTGTATTTCCTTTATATTAAAAGTAACCTGCTATAATTTGAAAAAAAAGAAATAGGTTAAATTCTTTGATATAGAAATTATTCCCTATATAAATAATATATTAAATTTAAAAAGAAAAATAATTAATTATTTTCTCAGTGTACCTCGTATTGTTTTGTTTAGTTTGCTGTTGTCTACCCAATAACAATTGCAGTAATTTAAATAAATTACGCGAACTATGAAGGCCTTTAGTAATTTTTGGTTTGTTGCAACAATATGTAACAAACCTTTTTGCTGGATTTTATTTTTTTTAACACTGTATTATTAATTTTTATCTAATAAAAATGAAATCTTTATCATTTTACTTTGATTTTTTCGTAAAATTTATTATTGTGCAAGGTGGCACAAAATTAATCACTCTATCGGAAGATGTTATAATTATTGCAAATGGCGTCCTACGTCAATCATATTTGACATTTGTGAACTACACAGCTGTAGAATACAAACAGACAAGCAATGGAGCGCTATAAACCGCAAGAGCGTGGAATAATTGTGTCCATTTTTTTGACTAATAATCGGTCGGTGGTGTTAGCTGCACGCTGCGCTTCGACGTCGATTTCCTAATTGTGTCGCGCCAACAGGACAAACATTTCGCCGCTTAGCTGCTTGACTCGAACAGACTGGAACCACAAGAGACCTTGCAAGGCGTGGCCGCCAGCGGACTGGTCGTTCTGCCGAGAATATCGCGGCTGTGGCTGCCGATGTCGCTGAGAATGAAGAAACATCAACCAGACGATGAGCCACGGAATTGGGCATCACATTGGACCCTACAGCGAATTTTAGTGAAAGACTTACACATGTTCCCGTCGGCGGCAACCATTTGACGGATATCAGCTTTTCCACTTAACAGAAAAAATTGTAAAGCTCATAATAAAGATTTCCATCATTCAACATATTTTTTTTATTTAGTAAAAAAGTTATATGAAAACAACATTGAATGATTAATTTTGCGCCACCTTGTATATCATTCAGTGTGTATATACGTTACCCTTTGAATTTAATTACGCATCTGGTATGAACTTTTAAAAATAAATTCCACAGTTAACTAGAAAGACACCTTTTGTTCTTGGTGAAGCCTCGCATGGTCTTGATCTTGGCTTCGAGCTTGCAAGTCTTGATTTTGGTTTTACTACCGCAGCGGTCTTGGACATGGACTTTCTGCAAAACCGAAAACAAGACTAAGACCGGTAAACATGGCACAATTGTCATCGCTTAGGTACCATATTAGCTAAATTTGGCCCGGTGTGAATTTTTCTTGTTCCCCAAACTCAAATTACCATTGCATGGGAAGCGTTTTGAGCCGATTCAGTCGGTAAAAGTGAATTCGCTAAAGGAACTAAACCCCATTGCTGAACGGTCCCGAAAAGTATATAGAGGATTGGGTTAAGCGGTGGCATATGTGTATCGTTTTGGAAGGAGTTTACTTTGAGGACGATAAAATAAATTTTGATTAAAAATTACAAATATATGTTTTATTGATAAAACCGGGGTACTTATTGAGTAGAAGGTATATAATTGTATTCAAAAATGGCTTTAAAGAAAATTGATTTAAGCAAGACAGTAGGGAAAACAAAAATGGATTTTCTCTTAACTTAGTAATGATAATCGTCTCTAGCAAAGTGCTTCTTGGATGAAAGTTTTATTTATCATTGCTAAAAGCATGTTCTTTAACCCTTGATTCTGAGCCAAACAAGAGTGATTATTCCAATGAAAATGCTTTTAGTCCTTTTCTGAAAAAAAGTATTATAATCAGGGCCTAAAAACGTTGCTGCCGAAATAGAAGATAAACGAAGATCAGTCTCTTTCCTCCCTTGACCTAATTATGCCTTAACCCACACAAGTTCTATTACCCCTTTTCTCGGGAAACTGAGCATCGTACAAGAAAGTTCCAATAAAGTTAAGTAACCACCTAGTCGCTTTTTCTCAGATGCCTGAATCCCTCAATTTCAAAGTATGATTAAGACTACTTAAGCCACGAGGTTGAACCGTGCGTAAAAAAATCCGGAAAACAACAGAAGTGAGTGCGGAATTATAAAAAAATATCGTCCTTTCGACCCATCCGTTACCCCATCACGAACTTTAATTAGCGAGAGGTTCATGAAATTCATTTTATATTTAAAAGCATACTTATCATGTTCCCTACTCCACTGAATATTTAGCCTATCTAAAGTACGTTTGGACGTAGCTAACGAGGGTAATATGTACCTAAAATCGAAATCGAGAGTCCTGGTGTATTATAAATTCGAAAGGTACCTTGATGTTACTTTAAAGATTTCTGCTATGATTTTGAATCAAATTTGCTTAAAACTAAGATTTATACTGCGATATCCCTTCAGATATCCTTTAGATTTTAAAGCTAACCGGGAGAACTCGACTTGTCAAACAAACTCCAATCTTAGTTGGGTACATGTGAGGATGAATAATGGATCTTTGTTTACTGAAGATAATTAAGTCAAAATTTGTTTAGTATACCAAAATGCGCAGAGGAATTTGCTTTTTGCACATAAACTGGTCCTGTTGGAAATTGGAAGGAGCAAACCCCCTTTAGTATGAACCGAATACTCAGGAAGATTAATGAAGTCATTAAGAAAGTACCTCAAAGTTTTGCATTTGTTTCAAGTTATGAATTGGAACTAAAATATTTTTGTCCCTTGAGATATGTATTCTTAGTGCCTATAACTAAACATCTGGACCCGAGCACCACAGGCTGATCAGCACTCATGAAACTTTATGAATACCAAATTGGGTAGACCTTATAGATTTTGGATTTTAACGAGGTGTCCACGCCTCGATATACGTACGAGAGGTGAATAAGAAACTTCGAACAGATTTTATTATGACATAATTTAAATTCTGCAAGTAAACTTTTCTTCGATTACCATAAACTTAATATTTCCTCTCTAAAATCCTATCTGTCGAAGGAAATCACCTTTTGAGATAGGACAAAAATAAATATGTACCTATAGTACACGTTTCTATAAAAAAAATACCAGATATATGTTCTATTTATTCCCAATCATAACCAAGGGATGGTTTACAATTGCGAGGTAAATTACACAATCTGTACGTGCATTTCACAGACATTTTTGAAGTCATGCAATCAAGCAGCACATATTGATACGAGAAAAGGACTCCTATTCACTTAGCTGAGCAATTTTGTTGGTGCAGGAAATATTTTATGTAGCTATTTCCGAAGTTGTTTGCTATTTTCCTAAGGAAATTTTAAATCACTGCAAGGTTATCCAAATCAAATTGATCCTTCTTACCCGTGACTGCAAAGAAAAAGTGAAGTAGCACTATCACTACAAATAAGATTTGCTGGAATGGTTTATTTTAATCAAATTAAGGATCTCTATATTTCAGATTTTCCGGGAACCAGTAATCTTGTTTATTACGCTTAAGGAACTCGTAATTCAAAAGAAATAAAAGGTAACAAATAATTGATAAGACAACCTTTCAAGGTTTTTTTTTCTTCTTTTTTTCTAATATAAGGTTAAGCTAAGTATATCCCTAAAAGTTATGTTACCAGTACGTGTAATTTATTTTGAAGATTTGAAAATATAAAATGGATTGAATTATATTCATAATTCCACGATATTAAAATGTTTAAAATTTTTAAGACAACTTGATCATAAATAAGAAATGTACCGTTTATTTTGAAAGTGGTGTATAAGTCAAAAAATCTCATTACGTCGATTTTACTTTAAAAGAATGTGGAAAAATCGTCTTTATGGCATTTTGGACTTACACCACTTTTAAAATAAATGGTCCAAATTGAAGCGATATTATTTTGGTTTTTAATAAAAAAAACTCTTTTCAGTCTTTTAGTAAATAATTCTGCGTTCTTTTTGAATTGTACGCAAGGCAGGTTGATCTTGAGATTTTACATGTTCTAGGATTCGTCCACCCGTGGGTGTTCGAATATTCTATTTTGATTAATTCCATAAACTGGCTCTTCATGCAATACACCGATGGGTATACGGAATTTTATCTTTTCTTGTATTCGTCGCTAGTTGTTACTTACCATTATTATCGAATAATATGTTTCCCCCTTTTGCCTTTTCTCTAGCCGTATTGTTATATCTCCACCAATCGCTTTACAAATTCATTTGATTGCGAATATCGTGAGCTAAATGTAATTGTAAAATGTAAATTGTAAATGTAAAATTATCCATCGATTTCATATTCCATTGTTCACCTTTTCTACTATTATTAGTAATTTATACTTTTCTAAAATACACTTTCCTCTATATTGATCTGTCGATATTGGCTAGATGATTATGGTTAAAATTGTCAGTATGAAATTGGTTTTTAATATTAAGAGTTTTATTTCGTTGATAATAATACATTGGCAAAAAGGAACTAAATTGTAGCAGTCAATAATAATTATAAAATCTTATTCGCGCCAATATTTGTTTGTCTAAAAATCAATACAAAAAATAATGGAAAACTTATAAAAATAAAATAAACAAAAATAAAAAGCAATACGTTAAAATGTCGCAATAATAAATAAAAATTAAATTTCAGGTATATTTGTTTATTGCAATTTTTGCAATTTTTTTATTATAATTTAAAATAAATGCAAAGTATTTATATAAAGGAAATATGATATATACATATACATATGTGGGATCGGTCGATCGAACTTCTCATCAGAACAAAAATTGCTCGAAACTTCATCGGCAACGAGGCCACGGGTAGCTCAATTGGTCAGAGAGCATCGAAGCGCCAATTCGAGGGATGCAGGTTCGAGCCCTCCCCCTTCTCAAAGATATCCCTCAATTAACTGTTGTTCACATGGCAGATGTAAAGGTTTTTACAATAGGGACATAATAATTTTGTACTTTAATACGAACGAATGTTTTTCATGATCTGTCAACGTTAAGACATCAGTCAAGGTTAACATTTTTATCACTAACGAGCAACGTTTGGAAATAATTAAAAATTACTATCGCAATTCTGAGTCGGACTGCAACTTTTAGCCGCAACTTTAAGACCTCTTACCCCAATTTTCGCTCGTAATAATCATCCCACCAGACAGGATGTGCATTGTGCGTGTTATAGTGGATAAATTCGAGTCAATATTCACTATTGGATGTTCCTGTTCCAGTGAGACAACGCACCAGTCAAAGTGCCGATAATATTGCAGCTGTAAGTGCTTCAGTACGAAATTAGCTGAATAAGTCGATTCCACGCCGTTCATATGAATTAGGAACCTCTCAAACCACATTGGGGCGAATTTTTCGTACAAATCTTGGCCTACAACCTTAAAAGATCAAATTAACTCAAGAACTTTTGACTATTTAAAGCGTCGAATCTTCTCCGATTTGCCAAAGTTTGAAGAAAATCCTGAATTAAAAAATCGTCCTCTGCAATGAAGCTTTTGGTAAAATATGCGTTATTTAACAGCAACAAATTCACATGTGCTGCAATAAACTCCATTACAATAACACAAAATGACTTCAATTCCATTCAATTCCATTTATTATAAATAGAAGATATAATTTACAAGGTGTAATAATCTTATATAGAATTTAGTTGGATCTGAAAGTAGAAAAAGAAAACAATAAAAGAAAAATTTAAACTTCAAGTAAATGAATTCCAAGAATAAGGATAAAGTTAAATTAAAAAAATTTTATGGAGAATTCAAAGAGATAATTTGTAATGAGAAAGATAAACAGTTGTCCATAAACAAATTTAGCCATGTTGTTAGGTATCCATGACCTATATACTTATCTACCCCGCACTACCTGAATGTCCCAAACGAGTCCGCCCGCTGCACGCCAAGCGGTAACCCATGCTAGAGTCATATGCACTGCATAGTGTATAACCTCAAGTACTGAGGTTATAAATCTTGAGAGGTGAAAACGTAATCCTCTAGCTGAGCGGAGAGGTACATTGTTTCAAGTACATGGACTGAAATGACTTAGTGAGTTTGTACATGTAAATAGTATATCATTCTTCGCCTCAAGAGGATATCCAGAGAATATCCGAGCACTGTGTCACAGAGAATATCCGAGCACTGTGTCACTGAGATCCGATACACGGTCAAATCTTTTCAGCCCATAAACCTAACACAATTTTTAAAGACTGCATTTCGCTTTCGTAAGCAGCATGAGTCGACATTAGGAAATATCAATGAATTGTTAAAAAAATATGGAAAAATTAACGCTTTCACCAACTTCAACCGCCGAAATACTCCATTAGCCTTAGACAGGCTTGAACTAATTTAGTCGCACCAGATCATCTTTGAATTAAAGATAATTCCCAAGTTGCCTCTCTTCTAAACGTAAGGAACTATGTTATTGTTACATGACACATGCCACATAGCTGGTCAAACAATTGATCTATTGAAAGGGAACTTCGGTAACCGTATAATCTCGAGAAATGGTCCAATCGAATGGCCACCTCGCTCATGCGATTTAACCTACCAACCAACAAGGAACTCAGGGCAATATCGAACGAGAAATTGCCAACGTTCTGTCCGATATGTCTGAAGGAGTGGTGGAAAACTGGCTCCAACGAATCGATCGCTGCAAACGTGCTCGCGGTAGTCATATGAGCGAGATCATATTCTATAGTTAAATGTAACATGTGTACTGCACCTGAAATAAATTTTAGCCCAATATCTTAATTATTCTGTGCTCTATTTAAATACATAATTGTTATGTTATTATTGGTAAACCCTTTACGTTCCGATTCATACATTGGACAAATGGCTTGTAGGTTGTCTATTGTGCAAGGATCTGAAACTTTTATTTTAATAAACAGGATTAACTCATTTCATACATATGTATATTAACAGAACTATCTACTATAGCTTTCAATGCAAGTTATAGGAGCAATTTTTGTGAGTTTTTTTCAGACAATATTTCTTATATGCAGAAAAAGACTTGGTCACTTTAAAAAAAATAAATTTTAAAAAATTGTCGTTTAATTTTACATATCAAAAGTAATTGATTTAAAATGTTATTCTTAAGCTGACGAGTTACGAGGTGTAGAACTTAATTTCTGTGGGTTTTTTTCAAAAACTGAGCAGTATTTGTGAAAAAAAAAACTGTTAAATATTCTTTATTCAAAGTATGCTCCGTCATTAGATATACATTTTTCCCATCTTTCGGCTAACTTATGAATTGCCTTCCAAGAATAGATATAGAACTGTTCCGGTTTCGAAGCCAAGCAGTCATCAACCCAATTTTCGAGTTCTTCATAATTTTTGAAGTGCTGCTCTCTAAGGGCATGTGACATCGATGAAAAGAGGTAGTAGTCGGACGGGGCCAGATCGGATGAATACGGCGAGTAGGCTAGAATTTCTAAATTTAGTGTTTTCAACGTATGTTTTACCGCATTTGTTGTATGAGACGGAGCGCTGTCATGGAGGAGAATTGCTTTTCCGTGTCTTCTTGCCCATTCCGGCCGATTTTTTAGCAATGCGTTGTTCAAATTGATGAGTTGGCGTTGGTACCGAGTCGTATTAACAGTCTCACCAGGTTTTAAGAGCTTCTGATACACCACACCTTTCTGGTCCCACCAAATACAAAGCAAGGCCTTCCTCCCGAAACGATTTGGCTTTGATATTGAAGCTGATGGCTGTCCTGGATGCTTTGCGCTTTGGGTTCTCAAAATACATCCACTTCTCGTCGCTGATTACTATGCGGTGCAAGAAAAACTGTCTCTCGAAGCTCTAAAGCAAAGTTTCATAAATTGTTTTGCGCCTTTCCATTTGCCTATCAGTGAGTTTGTGAGGAATCCATTTTCCGGCCTTCAATATCTTCATTATGGCCTTCAAATGTTTGCTGATGACTCTCTGTGTAACACTAAGCTTCTCTGCCATCAGCAAACTCATGCGTGCTATCTTCTGTCAACAAAGCCTCTAACTTTGCGTCCTTGAACCTTTTTGTTTGCCCAGGACGCTCCTACTACTTTTAAAACGTTTAAACCACATCTCACAGGTGCTAATGTGTGGAGCAAAGTCACCATAGGTTTCGACGAGCAAACGCCGGCTCTCAGCTGCAGTTTTTTTCTGATTATAGAACAAAAGCAATGCATGCCGCAAATGCCCTTTGGTCGGCTCAAAATAAAACATATTTCGCTTGACACACAAAATTGACAGCTCTACGAAATAGCACATATGTCGAATTGACAATGTACATATAATTCAGTGACGCCATCTGTTAACAAAACCCACAGGAATTAAGTTCTGCACCTGGTATAAACAAAGGGATTGCAGTGGCATAGTTGGTTCGAGGTTCGATGCAATTCTAAGGCTGTGCGTACGATACCCTTATGATGAAAACACTGCTTGAAATCTTACAATATTAGCTAACAAGCAAATTGTAAGTTTATCAAGAAATGGTATTTAAATAATTGTTTTGTTTAAAATCGTATGACATCAGATTAAATTTTTTTCCTTGTTAAAAAAAACCTTCTTTTTCGTGGAACGCATTTTTAACCTACCATTTTGGTTATTGCGATCAATGTTTTTCTTTCCGGCACTAGTGTATTAAATTATAGAATCACATAAGCTGACTTGCGCGTTTACCATATATATAATAGCATATATGTAGATCAGCAAATATGAGGTAGAACTTGGAAAACACACTAAAGTAGAAAGACACATAAAGATAATTTACAGAAATTGAAACTATGAAAATCTATCGACATGCTTGCCTGTCACAATATCAAATATTTGAAATTCTCTGTCACTTTGTGATAAGACACGTGATTTTTACAATCTTCACACCGTATCATTTTTCACCTGAATTCTTCTAAGTGTATTCTACTATCTCAAAAGAGAAAACGTTCTTCAAACGAGAAGTATAAATTGATTTAGTCTCCTTAAATAGAGAAAGTGTGGACCAGTTTGAATGAACTTCTGTTAAAGGGTGCGGTCACACACAACTAATTTACCGAGAGAATTCCTTCTACTCCAAAAGGATGATGTCTACTCTTCAAAGCTCCAGAGTTTGCTTATGTTAGATTTGAACATAAGGCAATATCCTCCGTGTAGAATGGTTTGTCCAATTCAGCCTAAGAATGCCTTCGGTATTTGAAGAAAAACAACTCAATGTTGCTCAAACAATATAATGTAAATTAGAAGGGCCAACTGGCTAATAAGAAGTCCTTTCGTAGAGTGTAAAAACGCCTTGTATTTAGAACGACAAACACATAAATTATTTCCTCAGTATATATGCACAACACTATAAATTTATATTTAAGAAAATTGATGTAGGAAGGAATACTAAGACTTTGGATATTGTTGAATAATATATTAATTTCTATATCGTTCCCCTGGGAATATGTCCAACTAGGACGCAATGAAAAGGGTGGATAATATGATGCGATTATCTGATATCTATAGTCAGGAAGAAGATGGTTACACTCACTTTTCCTTAAATTCTTAAATCCACTTTATTTTCATTCTGCAACAATTTTACATAATACATGCGTAGCTGAAATGAGGAGTCTTTTGAATTTGCATGAATATTGATTTTCTATTTTCGGCTTCAGAACATAACTATGCAAATTTATTTAGGGCAATAGCAGCTCGATTTGATGTGAAATCTTGTTCAAGTATTTAATTTTTAATAACCACGAAACGTAAGGACATGTTTTGTAATTTATTTAAAAATATCAGAAAAACGATTTTGAATGTCTACAATTGTTTTTAGTAATAAGTTCATAAAAACTGTTTTAGTTATTATTTCATCTTGTGGAATTAGACATTTTTCAAATTGCAAAAAGAATAAATTTTACTTTTACAGTGTTTTTTCAAGTTTCTTCTTGGTATATAATATTTCAGTTTATTTTCCGAAGCAGTGATGCTAATATGCATATTTTTTGAATATATGTATGTAGTGGATATCTTTTATATTACATATAGATTTTAATTTAACTTAATTAAGTAAAACGAGTTTTAAAAAGTCATTAGTATATGTTCCAGATGGATGACGATTGATATTGTGGCAAAATTGATACTGTTATACTTAAAAAATAACCCGGATTTTGATCCAAGAAAATTGTTAGAGAATATTAAACTAAGTTTAAGTTAACTCTAAGAACATCTTATTAGGTATATTGACAATAAGTTTCTGCTTATTTTTAAATGATTTGGATTTTGAAGTCTCATCAGAACGCATGTAACAAGTTTGGAAAAATCTTTAACTTTGCTGAGAACAGGAACCAAAAATAACCGGTATTTTCTAGTTTTCAAACGAAAAAGTCGCGTACAAAAAGGATACTATAATAAAAAGTGTTTCAATCGTGAATGCATTTCTAAGAGCATTATCGATTGGTGGTATAATAAAAAAAACTATAATTTTTTTTACAAAAATGAACAAATATAAATAGAAATCATAAATCATATTACGAGGACAGTTTGATAAGTCAGTGATTTTTTGAATTTCCCGCGCAGTAATTTTAATTGCAACACTGCACCCGACAGCTGTAATCTATGAATAAACTACTGCCAAATTTTGAGCAAGGTGCGTTATTTAGTTTGTGTGTGAGAGCCATTGAAAGCAGACAACCTCGAGAATTTTAATCAAAATGGAAAAAAGTGAATTTCGAGTGCTTTTAAGCATTATATATAGTCACCGTGGGAAAAATCCATAAATTGGGCTATAAACTGGTACCCCATCAAACATATTCTCCAGATTTAGGCCCTGAGACTATTTTCTATTTCCAAACCTGAAGAAATGGCTAGGCGGTAAGAGATTTAGGTCGAATGAAGAGGTCATCACTGAAACAAACGTTTATTTCGAGGGCCTCGAGAAAAGCTATTATTTGGAAGGAATAAAAAAATTTTAAAAACGCTGGACTAAATGTATAAAGCTAAAAGAAGACTATGTTGAGAAATAAAACGCTTAAATATCTTTTATTCAAAAAGTCACTGACTTATCAAACTGCTCTCGTAAAATTCTTTAATAAATTACTTTTATGGTGTAATAAAAAATATTGAACTTTTTATTATAAGTAAAAATCAGAAGTCATATTAAAATTCTGTAATAATTGACTTGTATTCAATTGAAAATATAAGTCATAAAATATTTTTTATGTTGTTTGAAAAATAAAATTAAGGAAATTGATTTTATTATTTGACTGAAAAATAAAAGTAATTTTGTTAATTTTTATTATTTGAGTCACTTTTAGACTTTCTTATTTGACTGAAAACTAAAAGTCTTATATTGACTTATACGAGTATTTTACTGAAAATAATGAGTTAAAAACCACTGGTCACTTGATATTAAAATTGATATAGAACCAAGGAGTTATTTCGAACATTTTCTACAAGAAAATTCATGCAGTATTTCACGAAAATACCCTAACTAGTCTTTATTTTATATGCTTTTCAAATGTTATAAAGAAATTTTAAAAACATGCATACATATGTTATAATTCAAAAACGAGCAAATCAAATGTTCGAGATTTTATTCGTTTTAGACCTTTTATACGAAAGTTGGTATAATATAGATATCCTTGACGCACACATTATTACAGCTAATGTGCTGCAAAAGAGCAAGCATCCTAAAATGTTGAGATTTACTAAATCAATTAAACTTCGGGGGTTTATGACCGACAACGAAATTAATTTGCATGATGGACGTATTTTCTTCAGAGTTTTGCAGAATGGAATATACAGTGTAAGTGATGGTATTTTTGCTTCGCCTCCTACCCCTACCCAGTCTCTCTCTACATTAAATGATAATTAATGAAATTTCCACATTTTGAATGACTACCATTCACTGCGTTTCACAATTTCTTGCATTCCGAACGTATACGAGGATATTATATTCATGATTAATTGTGAACGTCTTTATGGTTAGAAAAACACATTAATCTCTCTAATGATGTTCACTACCTAAGAATATTCTTTAAATTTATTTAATATGACGCTTGTGCCATGCAATATAAAATTGTTTAGAAATATTTATTTAATGCTGTTACCCGAATCCGTATTACAATTTACAAATATACCTCAAACATTCGTTGAAATAATTTTCAATAAACTTTCGATATCTGTAAGTAAATAATTTGCTTTATATTTCACATTGCTTGCTCAAACACTGCCATTGCAAACACTTTTAAACAAACTGCTTAGATTTCCTCACAGTTCTGGAACAATTTAGGACTTTCAAAAGTTTTGTTTTTAGGATATTGTATCAAGTAGAGAAAACATAAAGTTTGTTTATAAAACAAGCTGTTAAAGGATGAAATTTCAGACGGTATCCTCTTAGCGGGTGAATTTACTTCTAGCTCAATAAAAGCTTTGTTGCACCATATTAAGCTGATCAATTAATTCAATCCACACTCGGTTAAAAGTTCAGAGTACAAACTTGTTCCTAGTTCTTTAGTGTTGCAAACAGTTTAATTAAAGAACAACTCAAGTGGAAGAATTTGTAACCGAAGAACTTTGCGAAGTTGTTATATGCACTAAAATACCATAGCATATGCTTCATTTTTATACATGCAAAAAGCCTCGAAATTATAATTTACTTAGTTTGTTATTGCTTAAACGTTAAATATTGCTTGGCATCAAAAAATAATTTTCTTATTAATATAAATCGTCTTGTCGTTAAATTAATAAGTTAATTGGAAACATTTGTGCTTTTATAAATGAAGTCTTTACCCAAAATCTACTTTAAATAAAAAACCCAACAGTCTTCCGGAGATGCTCTTGATGCCATTTTAAATTTTAGTAACACCGTATCAAACACTTAACTTCAAATATCTGATGACGTTATCAACATAGCTGCAGCCAAAGACAAATTTTCTATGTAAAGGATTATTTTATACATATGCCTTTAATTTGAATATAAAATTGTAAATCAAAAAGCCTTTATTAAAAATGATTACAATTTTTTTATTGCACTATATTCTTACATTTTCAAACTTATTCCACTAACATCTGTAAAATAAAGCACTGTTCGCAGACAAGAACATTTTTTAGAGCCCAGTAAATTAAAAATGTGGCAAATTTTATTGAATCAAAAGCTTAAGAGGAATTGTACAATAAAGAAATCACTCTGATGCTAACATATTTGCCCTAAAACTTAGGGACTAAGGGACTAAGGAATTTTGTGCCGGTCGTATTTAGATTTGCATATACATATTCAACTTTTAATTTGGCAAATATTGACATTAAAAATTGCCATTTGACTATTTTACTGAAATCCGCGGCAATATAAATAGCGATATTTTATTCTGCAATTTCTCTTTTCATATTAGTCTTTAAAAACTGAAAAAGAAAACAATGTTAAATGAAAAATACAAATTCTCCTACCTACTAGTGATCTGTCATTTTCGTATGCATAATAATATGCATTTGTATAATAATGTGACAAAAGTTCAGAAAAAAGTATTATTATGTATATTCTCTTGAATTCAGTGACGGGAATTTTAAGGTTCAAATGACTTCTTTTCATACAAAATTTCTTTAAAGACCGAGCGATTTCTCTATAGCAAATTTAAGCTAAAGCTTAATAATTTCTGGAAACATGCATCTTGGTTTTTAATTCCCAACTGCAATCTGTATAAATTGACCAAACTTTTTGTCGAGGACAATGATTAAACACCAGCTTAAGTAAATTCGTTTAATTAACTATTAAAATTTGAAAATTCTAGTAAACGGATTCAATATCAAGGGCAAAATTTTCAACCTTATGGGATTTCAAAGAAAATCAATGCATTAAAATTTTGGGTTTTCTGATCTAGAGTCGAAGAAATTTGTACTAACTAGATATATCTTTAAACATGTCGTTAGTGATCAGAATAATGATTGGTATTGGTTGGAATGCCAAGAAGACTATCGCAGGCTTGGTTTGACCTTGTTTTGCTTATCACTATATGTCGTACATTTAAAATCTTCTATCACCAAACACTCTCAAATTAAACACTAACATAGGTATCCTGGACAATGTGCTACTCGAAAAAAAATATAAAAATATTTAAAATCGGTGCTATGCATATAGCCCCAATTGCTGACCATTAGGCAAACATATATAGAATAAAGTAATTCTGTGGGCATAATCTCGTGAATAATTTTCAAAGTTTATTCGGCTCTCAAAGACTTTTTATGTAGTGTATCAAATAATAGTCGAAATAGATTTGTTATGTCGAAGCTTTTATTAGTGGATTTTATCCAGCCAAATATTCCTGTTGTACAATATCACAGCAAAGATTTTAATTTAGTAATTTAAGCAATATACGAAATCTCTACTAACGGTTGCGTTTTCTGAAAATTGCATTTTGACTAATTACTAATTTAAACTGCAAACTAAATTCGTATGAATTCTGGTGCAATGTCCGAGGGAGGAGCCCCTATCTTTTATGTACCTCCAAGTCACACATTCCGTTTCGCGTTTTCTAGACTAGGCTTATGCGTTTATTCTTAGCGGCAGGTGAATGCGTTTAATAAAACTTATTTATCAGCAGCCGCCAGACCGCTGAAGCTTTTGAATTCGCCCACTACAACGGGCCTGACTGCATTATCTATCCTTGCAATTAGGCCTCAATGAAATGCCCCTTCAATGGAGATATATTAATTAAGTCTGATTTAATACACATTTTTTCCAGCGCTGTTAGCCTTAGAACTTCCTAAAAAATGTGTTTTCTATATCACAGCTTCTTTTTCGGGATATAATTTTACATATTTCTACGTTTTATATTTTAATATATACATAATTAGAAAAGCGTCAGAAGAAAACTCTGAAATGTGTGGTGGTGGTGGGATAATGGTGATGTAAAGCCAATTACACAATTAGAAGTAAATAATAATGAAGTTTACATTACCATTATTCATTGGAATTAAAATAGTAGTAATAATGAAAATATGGTTTTTAATTAATTACGAAGAAATAACTTACATTGCATTGCAATTATTCTACTGAATGATGAAATTATGATGAATGAAATTATTTTACCATTGTAGTAATGGTAATGTAAGATTACCAGCAAGTGATTGTACCTTGAGATTGTATTATTTATTGTAGATAAAATAATTCGTGGTTGTTTATTTTATATATGTCGTATTTAAGAATTGTATTTTGGCACTTAAATATTAGTGTAAATTATTAGGTTTGGTCTCAAACCACGACACAGGTGTTGTTCGCATCTAAAATATCTCAATTAAATACTACTGTATGGTTCCCAAATTGTATTAATAATTAACAAAGTTCGTACGTGCATGCTATACCGCACCATTAATATTAAAGAACCTTTCGATCCACCCATATTCAGGTTTCTTTAATTTTCAATTTTGTCTTAATAAGAACGTGGAAACGTCTTTACCTTATACATAGTTTTTAAATAATTTCTAACGACATTTTTGTGGCAATGCACAGACAAATTCAGAAGGTCAAGGCGATCAAGCAAAATTTATTTTATAAATTTGTCAATTTTAAAGTATGTTCTACCTGATACGTATCTTTTTGTTATTACTATAACGTAAAGTATTAAAATTAACTACGCGTTACCGTAATGCAACACATTAATAGAAAACTAAGAGTTATAATTGTGCATATACGTATACTCGTACCTATGTTTATTATAATTTAGATTAATTTCATTGGAATGTATTTTCAAAAGATGAACTTTATTCCTTGTGAATTTAAGGATTATACGGCTTATTTATATAATACAAGGCTTTTTACATTTTTCGTTGTTGATTGTTGAGAAACGGGTATAAAGATATTTTGATTTTAAAATAGCAATAGGACTTTTTACAGTGTGGTTTTCTGAGTATATTTGGACTTCTACTAGCACTTAACTGCTGAAACAGAATTTCAATGTGTAACATTTTAAGCTGTTTCAGGGACCAGGGTATAATAAATTTGTTAACAAAAAGCCACTAATCATTGTTCCACTCATCCACGCTATCCTACCTCTGGTTTATTCATATTTTATTTTATTTTTCTTATTTATATTTGGCACCGGCTTGAGAACCAGCCGCGTTATGTTGACTGGAACAGTGCCCTCAAAAGGAATAAAAGAGCACTTGAAAGACGACTTCTACTACGGTGGTGGTTCAATAGCCTTTCTTAAACACAACCTGTTCTGCAAGATGGACGAGCACCTACACATCAAAGATAGAGAAGTACAGTAAATTTGAAATACCAAAACCAGGCTATGCCGAGATGAATGCATCGGCGGCTGCAACAAACTGCACAAAGAAGAACGAAGCACCGCACTGGGAGTTGCTCTTTGGGCACAAAAGCGGTTTTACTGAACGTGGATGGGACGGTCAACAAAGAAGACCTCTCCCGCAGCAGCTGATATAATTCACGACTATAAGGCTTTTTGTCGATTTCCATCTCTGTAGTCGTCAACTGGTAGTGGAAGAAGGCACTGCGAAATTGTTCGTCTTTAATTTCACCTTTGTTTCACCAAATGAGCCCTTAATTTTGGGCAAAAGTTCCTCCGTGGTAATGGTTGAACCACTAGAATTTTATCACACGAAGGCATGTCATGCCGGGTCACGTTTTGAATTTATTGTTCAAGCTCTATGTCTTAGCGAAACTAATACCCTCCTATCCTCCACTAAAGTGGTCTATTCAATTTTATTAGCTTGCTAAAATCTCGCTGACATGATATTTTCTTTTCTTTACCAGGTAAGAGAACTGCTCTTCGTCAAGCTGAACCTTCGTCATATATTCAACTATGGTAAAAGATGAGGTACAGGATTCAATCCTGTGGGCGTCGTAACGATAACCGCGCCACATTCATCCTTTGAACGTCTACCACGATAAGAGACGGTACATTTCTGAAAATTAATTAATAACTCATTAAGGGAATTATTAATTAATCCGTCAGAGTATTTGGCTTATCGTTGCTTCACGTACTGCCTGTAATTTACATTTTTGACTGTGCCTGTGGCTGATGTTGTTTGCAAATTTGAAACATCATCTGTGATGAATTGACAGCGGGCCTTTTCAAGCTTATGGATCAATAAATCAGAGCGGTTCAGTTTTTGCTCGAAACGGCAAAAACTTTTGTATTGGCAGAAAAAATGTTGATGACTTTATGATTACATTTGGGTGGGGGACTGATAGATAACAGTTGTGCAAAAGTGCCAGGTCACCAGACCCAGCCGTTTGCATTGAATCAGTCGAATCAACAAGTCCCAGTTATGGCTCCGGAAAGTACTGTAAAAAAGCGGAAGCAAGAAATAATCTGATTCCTGCGAGTAACCCTGCACCGGATATGCAGACGTTTTTATTTCTAATTACTTTCATTTATCTTCATGCTCTTTGCAGTAAGCGGGTTTTTGATATTATGGTAAAAGGTCGAATGTATCTTTGCCTACTCATTAACAGGAGACAAAAATACCGCCCTAAAGTGCCTTTACGAAAAACGGTGTCTACTAGAATCACATTTTATATTTTAGCGCTACTTTGTAAAAAAAAAAAAAAAAAAAAAAATTAATGTTAATTTTGTTTACTTGAACATATGGTATAATGTTGAATAAATGCCCCTTCAGTATATTGGGCTAGTGTTCGTCATTTACTTATTTTAATCATTTAAAAGTGGTGTTATTCCTTAAAAGTATATGCTGGTTTTGAAACTATACAGGAACATATTGATATTGAGTTGAGTTGAGATACAAAAAACAAAAATCTTGGGGCCCTGTTCTTTGTGCGAAATTAATTGAAAAGAGCTTACATAAGCTTCGCTTGACTTGAAATTCCTTAGTAAAATTTTTAAATTTCTCGCAAATTTACTTCAGTTATTTTTGATTTCGTCAAGTTTTTTCACAAAAAATGCGAAAATAATTCGATTGAATTTTCAAGTCGAATTATTTTAAATAGCTACTCTGAATGAAAAACAGAATTGAAATCAAAGTAAACTGAAATGAATATGTTACAAATTTAAGAATTTTGGTATAAAATCTCAGTTTAAATGGAGCTTTTCTAAATTAAGAATTGTTCTTGATATCTAATTTGAATTTCGGTTAGAAAATTTAACCGTTTGGGAGTTCGTAAAATCCAATATTTCATGGAACATTATCAGGAATGTTTGTTTAGCATGCACACGTAATTAGTTTTAATTATTGCTGTAATTAGCTTATTTTAGCTTGCCATACTTGTGTGTCCTGGAGCTCTGATACTAATACCTGACCAAAATCTCAAATCGACAGGTACCCCAAAGAAGAGTATTTTCGCGGTCTTACAAGAGTTCAAGAGAAATCGGAAGTGTAACTTCAAATAGGACGGGCCCGAACAGTAAATAATCAGCATCGTCAGGCAAAACCCTGAAACGAACACCAGACGAGTCGCAAGTCGATTAAGAGTGCCTCATGTTGTACCTTTTTGGAAAGGTAATAAGATGATCAATTCGATAAAAATAATAAATAGATGCATTAATTACGTAAATTTCGGAGAAAATTCGATAAAAACGTTAAATTTTAAGAAAATTTAAAACATTTTTTCCTGGCGTGGAAGTTGGTGGATCAACATTAGGATAGTAGATTTTTTGCGTGACTTGGATGTCGTCGTGTTGAGTAGATCAAAAGATAAAAATAAAATAGTGATGTGCATTCCATGAAAATTTCATGAGTATTTAAAATAATTCGACTGTAAACTTCAATCGAATTATTTTCGCATTTTTTGTGAAAAAACGACGAAATCAAAGATAATTGAAGTAAATTTGTGAGAATTTTAAAAATTTTACTAAGGTATTTTAAGTCAAGCGATGGTTTTGTAAATTCTTTTCAATTTATTTCGCACAAAGAACAGAGCCTTAAGATTAGTTGCATTGAGTAGATCCCCACTCTGTAATTTCCAAACAATTGAGATTTCCTGTTTGCCATACAATTTTTTGTTCACCTAGGTCAGATCTTTCACCCCACTCATTTTGGCATACTACTACCAGTAAGAGACACCTTGTATAAATATACTGTTATTTGGTTTAACGATTTTAATTTTCTTTTCTCAAACTTTCATTATCTTAAAAATTTTTATAAAATTAATGAGTATTTTAGTAAAATTTTGGAAACTGTAAGGTTTATTAAATCAACTGCAGATTTTAATTAACTTAATACATATATTTTCCTTGATAATTGTATTCTTTATTGATTTTATTATTTTTCTTATGTTAGCTTTTAAGAAATATACGTTTTTCTAATAATGTTAGTAAAGCATATTTTCCTTAAATTTCATTTTCGTGATGATAATTTAATTAACTAAAGAAAATTTATTAAATTTTATGAAATTTAAGGTCTATTGAAACAAGTGCAGTGTTTCATTAAAATAACGCATCTATTTTTATTAATGTAGATTTAACAACTTCACGATAGAAGTCACTGGTTCATGTCCGTAATAAATGTGGTCTTATAATCCCAACAACGAGTTGGCTATGTCATGCTCTTTAAAGTCAAAGTTAAATGTAGCACCCAGAAGCTTCAAGTAACTACCTACTACCCCGAGGTATTGTGGATGAAAGCGATCCTTTGGAAGGATGATACGAACTCAAAAGGACTTCAAGAACACTGAATCTTTCAAGTTTGCACGCATACAAGCAGACATTTGTTATTTAAATTTAAAAAAATACATTAATGCGCTTGCAGACAAGTACATTTCTTATTATTTGTCGTAAATAATAATAATTTGTAATTGAATTTTAATTTGGAGATCGTTTTTATTAAAACAGCTTTTTTTATAGACCCTTCAATTTAATCCAAGCTCAGGCAGAGTTGCCGCATGCATATGTGACTGTATCATCATTTGGTTCTAGTTAGTACCAGAACCATATATATGGTACATATCATGCAGCAACATGCCAGATAATCGTACAAATAGCAACGAGAAAATAAAAGAAGAAAATATATCACACTGACAATCATTCAAGGCTAATTATTATAAAAAGCTCAAACAGAAAACTCGAGATTGAGAAGCAAGACAAACAAATAGCGATTTTTTTATTGTATTTTTTTGTTTTTTATTTAATAGGAGATACGAGATACTCTGATAATTGGTACACCTTTTTTCGTAAGATGAGTAAATTGTAACTAATATTTGTTTCTAATTTAAACTCATTAGCGTCATTTATCTATTTACGGTAATTTAAAATAACAAAAAATTATTCTGCGTACTGTACCTGAAAACATGTTTCATAGCTCCTAAGTTAATTTAACCATTTAGCACCATCATTTAAGCCATTTTTGAAATTTTTCCACCCTGCTCTGTAGGTGATGTATGCAGATAAGACTTAAAAATATATACATATATGCATATATAATAACCTTTTGTATTTGAATTACATAGTCGTAGGTGGGTTTGGATATCGAGTTGCGCTTTTAGTGTAGGGTATATACTTACTTTACGTATATATTCTATAATAAATAAAAAAAATTATTTGTTTACGGTAAATGTAAAACGAATTTAGCGTCATTACCGATTTTTGTATTTGAAATTTTGCATTTTTCGATTCTTCACCATAATAATGCTCCCTCACATATGTCCTCTCTTGTTCGTGAATTCTTGGGAAAATAACCGGACATCACCCAGACATTATTTTTTTGGGGATAAACTATAGTTGAAATTTCAAAATGTGCATGTCTCGGCACTTTATGATCCTAGGGAACTTTGGTACCTATATATTTTATTCTAAAATTGGAGATTTGTTAAAGAAGGAGGGGATTGTATTATAGTTCATAGTGTATATTTAGGTATGTTTTTGGTACTATTTCCATATTGCTAATAATAATTGTTTTGAAACATGCTTATTCCTAGCTCATTGGGTCGAAAATTTGATCGTATTTGAACATTTAGTTCCTTATTTAATTTTCTTCGGCCATAAAATCTCTTAATTCCTTTAAATTAAATTTTCTTTAGCTATTCAAGGCATGAATATCTTAATTGAGGTTATAAAAGGGAAATTGATGATGGAGGACTATTTTGGTTTTTTTAAGCCCTTCGGAAACTTCCTACAACTACAACTTGCTACCTGCTGACTGCTGTCGCAATATTCTTTTCCAGTGCTTTAAGAATGGACGAAGAAAATAATTTCGTTAATAGTTTTTTCTTTTTCCAAAAATAAATAAGATTCTAAACGAGCTTACCTAACACCCTTATCAAATCGTGCAAAAATGCATTCTGTAAAATTTTTGAATTCATAATAATTTAATTATTCATGATTTTAAAACAAAAAAAATTTAAATCTAAGAGCATTTTTTGTGGCAAAGAAAATGTATACTTTCATTGGAAGCGTTTTAAAGCTTAAAGTTGAAATTCATATATTGCTCGAAATACGCAAGAAATAGAAAATGAAATAAACGGAATATGAAAGCTGGGCGTAGGCACGTTCAGATAAGGAATTTTTTGGTGTTTATAATTGAATTGTGTAGCTTTGTAATGGGGCAGTATCAACGTACCTATCCTCGTTATTCGTTACGTTCTCCTTAATTTGAGTGCGAGATGTTGACAACTTCTGAGAGCTACGTGAATATTGAATTTGGATAAAGTGTCCTTCATTACAAATGCAGTAGAGATGAAATGTTAGAAGAATATTTCTCACTTCTGCTTTGTAGCGAAAAAGAAAACCAAGCTTTTTCTGGGAATTACAATGAAACTTTTGAATGAATTGCGACAGAGCTCATTTACAAATATTCAGATATATCTGGGAGCAAAATATCGTTAGTTCTACATAAACACATAACTCGCGAATTCCATGCTTTAGTTATTAGTGGAACTAGGATCTATACCTTCTGCGAACATTTGAAAATTCATAAGTTTTCTTTTAAATTATTATGTATTTAGAAAAAGGATTTTGAAATTAGATAAGAATTTCAAAATTTATATAAGTCAGATTAGATTTAACACCGACATGTTCATTCACCAAAAAGATTATACCAAGTGTAAATGATTTAGGTCAGACAAGGGAATGCTCCTCCAAATCAAAGTTATATTTTATCACATATATGCTTTTAGGGTTATCAAGCGGTAGGCAGCAACTGCCATGTTAAACAATGTTGTGTCATGTCGGGATGTGTGTTTAATTGCCCGGAGTCAGTTAAATAAGTAGACCTACTTCAGAAACACGCTTAAGAGAATTTGTAATTAGTAAAGGAACTATAACATGAAAGGGATCATATCAAAAGCAAGAATTAAGTTTAAGGCTAAGAAGAGGACAGAATTATTTATTTTATCTAGCGGACTGCCGCTGACAATGTATATAAAATTAGAAAAATGAATGATGTAAAATTCAAAAATTTTCTATTACAAACCTTATATGGTTGTTTTGTTGAATACAACAACAACAAAAAAATATTTTTTATTAAACTTTTAAAATACTCGTATATTATTACCTTCTTTTAAACACTTATAGCTTTAAAAAGGATATGTTCTTTAAAAAAGGAAGGTCACTTTTACTGTTTGCATTATATGCATGTTGACGTGAACCAATGAAATGATAAAGATTATAAGAATTTCCACAAAACTGGGAAACTTTAGTACTCATAGGATGTCAGTGTTTATATATACATACTATAATTTTGATGGTTGACAATTTTATATAGTTCGATTCCGATGAAAATTTTGTAATGAACCAAACCTAACTGGCTCTTATAGTTTAATGCGTCGATAATAGATAGTGCTGTAAAATAATGCATTTTTTGGAATGCATTAACATACGCAGTACTACTAAAAATAATTCAATATAAAATGGATTACTAATGGTAATTGAAAAGATCGAACGTTTGTGTTGCATTACTCGGCATCACTTCGCATTATTTAGAATTAAATGGTAGTACTTAGCATCATAATGATCAATGTCGTCATTTTTATCTACAAATTTTGTTTATTGGAAATTTCAACATTCTGCGAAATGTTAATTTCATTTGAACATGTTATATAACATATTACGAAATATATATGAAAATTATAACTAGGGAATACTTTCAACAATACTATTACAGTAATATTTCCAAGTCAAAGATGATTGAATAACATTGTTAAATAAAAGCGTTGACTAAGTATATGCTTTACTAAAAAATAAGTTTTTTTTATCAAAAGCTGTGCGTAGAAGAAAAATTTAGTAATTATGATTACCTTTACTACTAGTGGTACTGGTAATCCATTTTATATCGCATTAATTGTAATTATGATGCTTATTATTAGTGATGCAATTTTTAAAACGTTTGATAATAAATTATAAATAACCAATTAGCAAATTGTAATTGCGTAACTTTATTTTTAAAAATAGTATGATTTAATTCCGCCCTAGTCTAAAAATCGCACCAAACTATCATTTATTTTGGATGGAGATGTATTTCAACAATTTATCATGGATTTTCAGCATTGTTTATTTACATTACCAGAGAGGTAGAAGTGGGATTCATCGCGAAGATTAATATTCTTGGAAATATCTGTTTCACCTGATGCATTTTCTAGACCCAATTAAGAAAACTAAGAGTTGTGAATATACATCGACGGTATTTTTGACCACCTTTAAGGCGCCTACAGATTAGTTTAAGTATTATTAAAATAAATACAATAAAAATCTTATAGTTATAGTTAATGAAACCTTATAAGAAAATTCAATTGATGTTAGAAGCGAAGATATCGAACATTGAAATTTTAATTTTGTTTGAATGAGCAGTACTTAAACTCAATTTACATATCCGGTATAACATTTTTATAGTTATGAAATTTATATATTACTTAATATATATTTTTATAAAATTATATCAGTACATGCGAATAAAATATATTTAGGGAAAATAAAATCGATATCACCGTTCACAATTTTTTTTATAAACTATGGATGTTAAGCATAGCAAACTTAAATGAATATATAATAATAAAATAAATTCTCTTACAAACGAATATAATGGACTTTGTTTGGTAAAAATTTTGTTGTAAATCTGAATTTCGAAGAGGGGAAAAGGAAATCCCAAAGGAAATTTTTTTCTTTCTGTTTTCCTCAGAGCAATAAAACTAAAGTTTTTTCGTGTAAAAATAGGTAAAATATAGAAGTTTCTATCAAACTGTGATTTGGGCGTGTACGTAAGCCGACAAAGAACGTGTCGGCATATTCCAGTGGACGAACAAATTTCCTTCAGGGAAGTAAAAGGCATTAAGAAGATGTCGTCGCAGTGCCTTTAGAAAAAGAAAATTGGTAGACGGTTCCCTGTACCTGTTTGAGTATAAAGGGGAACTTCTCTAGTGAGGCTCTTCCTTTTATTAGACTTTAAATTCGATTTATTAGATGCCAAACTGAGTTTTCTTTATTATGAAGTGTAGCAAATAATTTAATTTAAATTCTCATTTAATGCATATAGTTTTGCTTGGAAATTTAATTTTTTATATAGTCTATTAGTATGATGGAGAATTTTGGCATTATTCCTTAAGACTAAGCAAGCTATATCTAATTATTAAAGCTGCGTGAAAAGCATTACCGTGAATACAATTTTCTTTTTGAAAGCTAAAACTAAATTTAGATAATGCAACTTTATCTAAATTCTCTACAACATTAATCAACTACACGCACTTTATTTTATTTTGTCCAGATTAAATTCTCCTTCGTCCAGCTAGAGTTCACTTTACCTGGCTTTAATGGAATCAAATTTAGTGTAGATACTATAATTAGAATTTCAGGTAGTTCTATTGTTCCGAATTACCTACCAGAGCGATTTTACCCCCCTGTTATATATCAGTTACTGCATATTATATATTCCGAAAATGTGATGAACTTTTACTTATTTTCCACTTTCAGTCCTTAAAACCTGATTTATTTGTGATTCTTTGTATAAAATTGTTTATATTATTTCAGTTTCGCGAAAGTATTATTTTATATTTATAGTATCACTAACTATTAACTTGTACGCTGCTTCGTGTGGTAAATGGCAAATAAAATACGGAATCTTGACTGGTTGAATTAGGGTTGGTTCGGTTCCCAGACAATTCTCTTTATATAGCGCATAAATGAACAATTTTATAACGTCTTTAATAAATAAACATGTTTTATGAACAAATATTGTAAATCATGTCCAAAGTTCAATACAATGTCGTTTCGAAAGAATATTCATTGAAATTGTGATACAGAATATTTTTAATTAAAAGAGTGTTTTCACCTTTTGTTATAACTACAATATGTAATAATGTATAAAGAATGATTGAAGTAAAAAAATAAATTATGAAAAAATACCCCATATTGTGCCAGACCCAAAAGAGTGGCTTATGTATTTCGTATCCGTACTGAGAGATGCGGTCGATTTTTTAAAGTTTTAAATTTCGTGGTAAATTCACTCGTAGTAGTGCAGCAGTAAAGTTGCAGTGCTTTCCAGGACCTGCTGGATTTATGAATTAAAGTTCCTCTGAAATGTATCTTATCTTGGAACTATAAATATCCATATAATTTTACATGTCTAGCAATTTAGCGAAGAAATGGCGTGGAAGTAATCAGAACTTAAGTGTGGTGAGGGCGGCGTAGTAGCAATAATAAATTACTTGCTACGTTCCCCAAGCATATCCATCAAAATTAAAATGAGCCATACTGGAACGGCAAGACCAACTAGTTGCCACACCCTGCAGGGGCCCAGTTCTGTTTCTACAAAGGTAAAATTTGGATTTAGTGGATTAAGTGCTGAGAATTATATAAAACCCGCTATTGTGAAACTTTTATGGAGGGCCCTATAGGGTTTCACCCGTTGCCAGCAGAATAATTCTCGCCGGCTGGTTCTCTTTCTGTGGAGTCAGACATAAAGGCCGGTCATGAATTCAAAGGGTCGTGGGCTACTTCAGTCATTAATTTTGCATTTTTGTTCAACGTCTGCAGCTAACTTGGCCTGATATGGTAATAGAGGGCCGCAAAAGCTAAGACGATTCCACCCTTACGTTCAATTAAACTCTAATTAAATGTGAGCAAGTGCTGCTGGAAAATTTGTTTGGGATGAGTCGCCACGGCACTATTCCCTGTCCAGAATTAATCTTTCGTACTTACCCATTATTTATACATTAGGGGTGAGTGATGTTTCGGTCAAGATTGATGTTTTTTTATTACCTCTTTGCTATTTCGTTTCTCCAATTCAGTCCCGGTAGCTGGTCCTAAAACAATTTTCTGCTAGGGCACCGGCTCTTTGTTATTGCAAAAATAACCCACTAGGATATCAGATGAACCTCGTTTTGGTCGTAAATTTAACGAATAATGGCACTTTGGCTACCGCCTAGCAAACCTACAATCGTATTGCACCATGCCATGCCGACTCCTATGATGGATGGCAGAGATCCTGCATACTAAGCATTTTTTCATTCTGGAAATATAATTTATTTCACTTGCCTTGTGTATATAATGCATCGTCGATAAATATGATAAATATCTATCGGTTGCTTCACTATTACACGAATGATACTAACAATTTTTTTGGTTCTCGAAAATAGCAATTTTAGAAGCTTTATCCTCACTTTATGTAAATTAATGAAACGCTTTGTCTCTACCGCGCTTTATATATGTACCTATATAAAAGCCAATACAGATAATGTATTCATTTTAATATTTTCTTAATTACTTCGTCGGCTTTTATCTATGAGTATAATTTTCTCAATTAAAGTTGCGCAAGTTGTCATTTGTCACGCTCAAATCAATTGCTTTAATTGCGGAAGCTCTTTCGTCACGTAAGAAAATGTTAAGCGCCGTCATTAACTTCTGATAAATATATTTAAATTCCAATTTCATTTTCAGAAACAATAAATTCAATAGATATCATATTTTCATATTTTATCTTTTAATTGCTGACAAAGTCTTGGTGTACTAATAATGAGGAAAACATATAGCAATGAAATGAAGTGCTATAGGGCTATAGAAAATATATTTATAAAGCTTTTTACTTCGTTCAAAGCCAAATGTAAAAATTTAAAATTAAATTAAAATTTTTGGAATATAAGTTTATTGGTGGATATATCCTCCTTTTGCATGGTTAATTTTATCTTAACATATTATTGGTATTTTATTAAACATACGTTATTGACCGGGAACGTCATATACAATACAATACTACAATAATTTCATAAATCTTCCGATGCAGAGATCCACATCTACAAATCGGCTCTGTTAAAAGTACGATGATTAGTATTTTTGTGAATTTTTAGTGTAGTTTCGTAATTTAAGTTTTCGTATTATGAATTTTTCGTATCCTGGGTAGGGATATAAAAAATACATATTGTTTTTATTTTGGTTTTATTAATTTTTTTCTTTTCTTATTTAAAATACATAAAAAACAAGTTTTGTTTGGGTTTTTAATTAAATTAATTATACAGAATAAAAATATGTTATCAAGTTCATTATGTACTATCCAAAGAAACTCATCCACCATTTTTAATACTATTTTTTAAAAAAATAGTTTTTTAAATATTTACCGTGATTTACATTTAGTCAACGCCTTAACTCGATATTGTTTAAAGATTTGCAACACATTCAAAAGTTAACTATTACTAATTCAATAAAAACAAGCCTGCATGCTTCATTTTTTTATAAATTTTCGTTAAATATACAAATATCAATTTTGCCGTAAGGATCGCTCGAAACGTAAAGTAACGGCTGTGATATTTGAATTAGAAGTGAAAACAAAATTAAAATAAAGAATAGCGGAGAGAATTTAATATCAAGTTACATGCAGCACTGAAGTATTGCACATTGGAATGTCTAAGGTCTGCGACCGAAATATTTAGGTGCCCTGGTTTCAAAGCAGCTTCCTAAATTATTTAGCAGTTGTTGATAGCATTCACTTTAACGCCAGAGTCCAAAAATACAATCGATAACACTTCATTCTAGTCACCCTTTATACATATAAATTTTTTTAAGGACTCACTGAAGGGGAATGCAAATATATAACATGTTTAATTGCAACCAATTAAAATTTTGAACTATCATCTGTTAATTTCCCATTTCACTTTGCGTACTTTGTGATTACTTTGAGCGGTGGGGAATCAACTGCCCACTACCTCTTTGTGTGCAGGTCCTGGAGGGTTAGCTGCCCGATACCATTCCTCATTGTGGTATGCCTATAAGGGCCACATATGTGATCGGCTTAGGAATTATTTTAAAAAATGTCCTACTGATCGTTGTAACTCATGTCAATTGTATATATATATTTATTTTTACTAATACGAACTGCCGATGTAGTAAGGTAAACTTAGACGTAAAATTTATTGCAAAAGTTTTATACATAAAATTTGCAAAAACTACATACACAATAGCTTGGGAAAATAACCTTGATGTTGTGTAAAACTGCCACAAGTTGTTTTAGATACTTTGCCCAATCTAAGGAAGTACGAGGTGGCGCAAAATTAATCATTCAATTTTGTTTTTGTATAACATTTTTACTAAATAAAAAAATATTTTGAGTGATGCAAATCTTTATCTTTGGACCTTTATAATATTTTCTGTTAAGTGGAAAAGATGATATCCGTCAAGTGGCTGCCGCCAGTGTTGATACACATTTGTGCCCGTTTTATCGCATTTTCCATGACTTTCCACAAGATTTTCGGTGATAACTGTTCGCATTCCTGTCGAATATTCTCTTTAAGGGCCGCGATTGTCTGAGGCTTGTTGGCATAAACCCGCGATTTCAAGTAGCCCCAAAGAAAGGAGTTTGGAGCGGTTAAATCGGGCGATCTGGCTGACCATGCCAAATCGCCAAAACGGGAGATTACGCGACCAGGAAACACTTCCTTCACAATATCCATTGCGGCTCATACTGTGTGTGCGGTTGCACCGTCCTGTTGAAACCACATGTTCACGAAGACCCGCTCCTCCAATTCCGGCAGTAAGAAGTCGTTTATCATGGCCCTGTAGCGTTCGGCAGTAACGTATTCCGTATTGCCAATGGCGTCCTCAAAACAATACGGCCTAATCACTCCTCCCGCGTGAACGCCGCACCACGCAGTTGCTTTAAGTGGATGTAACGGCTTTTCGTGTATTACACGCGGATTTTCAGTGCCCCAGAAACGGAGATTTTGTTTATTGACGTAACCGCTTAAATGGAAATGCGCCTCGTCGCTCATGATGATTTTCGACTCAAACTCGTCCTCTTCGTTGTTGAGATTGAGGATGGCGTGACAGTAATTCATATGCGACTGACGGTCAGTAGGAATTAACTGTTGCACTGTTTGCATTTTGTACGGGAACATGTGTAAGTCTTTCACTAAAATTCGTTGTAGGTTCCGTCTGGTGATGCCCAATACTGCTCGTCGTCTGGTTGATGTTTCTTCGTTCTCAGCGACATCGGCAGCCACAGCCGCGATGTTCTTGGCAGAATGGCCAGTCCGGTGGCGGCCACGCCTTGCAAGGTCTCTTGTTGTTCCAGTCTGTTCGAGTCGAGCAGCTAAGCAGCGGAATGTTTGCCCTGTTGGCGCGACACGATTAGGAAATCGACGTCGAAATGCACGCTGCGCTAACACTACCGACCGATTATTAGTCAAAAAAATGAACACAATTATTCCATATATAGCGCTCCATTGCTTGGCTGTTTGTATTCTGCAGTTGTGTAGTTCACAAATGTCAAATATCATTGACGTACGACGCCAGTTGCAATAATTATACCATCTTCCGATAGAGTGATTAATTTTGCGCCACCTTGTATAAACTTGGTAAGCAATACCCAAATATAAGAACAATTTCTAGTTTAATATAAACTTCCATATACAAAATATTTTACGCATGTCTGATTATTAGATAATTTTATAATACTTTTTTCTAAACCAGACCCTGCTCTTTAACAGAATGCTATAATAAGGTGTTACTTGAATTTATATTCACCACGATTAAATTCAAAATTTCTCGTGCTTTACTGGCTAAGGTAATTTAAAATTTAGTCATACAAGTTATGTTCTTGTTTACGTTTTCTGATTGTAAAAGCCCTCAAACTTGATGCCAAGCAATAAATTTTTCATTAAAAGTGAAATGGAATTTCTTTAATTTCACCTTATGCGAAAGGACAAGCTAACATCAATTTGATAGGTACCTTCATAATTAAACTTTAGTTGTATTTACTCTTTAGCATTCAAGGCTGTTTCCTTAAATCAAAATATATCGGCACGCCGTCGTGAAAACCCCTGTACCCCTTTATTTTCAAAAGACAAACAGAAAGGAAAACCATCAATCAAACAGGAGAAACCTTTGAAAATGCTTTTGGCTGCCAGGAAAGCGCTACGAGGCTGATAAACTCCTCAGAGGAAATGATTTTCGGAAAAACCATAATCACCTAGACACAGCAAAAGCGTTGTTTGCTTTGTGCTTCACAATTAAAATTATTTTACGTTTAAGTCAATTCTATTCGTATCTTTTTCTCTGTTGCCGCGTTGTTGAGCAAATCTCGAAAAACATAACAATAAGTTGTGGCGGGCAGCAAACAGATTCCTCCCCCGCTCGGGGAAGTCTCTAGCATTTCGGCTTTTATTGCAATGAGAGATTAAAAGCTCCGCAATTACACTAATTCTGTTACTCCGATTGGAAGTGGTACAAAGTAAACGCTCCGAGTATAACCAATGATTAAGAAGATAATGCCATAGCAGAGGTCTGTTTCTGTGTCCATGGTCCTCGATAAAAAGTCCTTAGGATCAAGGAGGAAGTAGCGAAAACCTTAATCCAGAGCAGGGAACTTTTTCTAATTGGTTGATAAGGATAACAAACTTTTTCGTGCGTTGAAAGTCGGTCGCAACCTCAGCGATAGGTAATTAGGTTACGGAGTCGCTCACAAAGTAAGAGCATCTACTTCAGGTTTTGTCCGAAAAGCGTCCCTTTTTACGACCCGGCCGATCGATATCAATTATCCTTGATGGCTTTGAAGGGACTTCGATTAACCTGCCCTAACTTTTCCTGACGAATGCAATGACATCGTCCGCGTTTCTACGAAATAAACTTTCACGTAAGGCACTGAAATCGGAATACCTTCTAAGTTATTAATTTGTAGGGCAGTCCGGCGCAGAAGCGATTTTTATCTGGACGACATTGATCGCTATCTGCAACAACTGAGTTACTACTTTGTCAGGGTAATTTCTGGCGGCGCGAAAAAGGAAAGGTACAAAACTTTCTTCTATTTTCTAAAGCAGAAACATTGCACGGAGGTTGTTTAAATAGGGCACGTACTGTACTCAATGAGCACTACGTGTCGGAAATTCGACGTAAGCCATTTCCTGGAAATTCCACGAATTGCCAAATTTCTAAAAAGTAATCGAACCTATTCCACGGAACCATAGAATCTAGCTCTTTGAGTAATCGGGCTTTATCACCATCGTTCGTGCAATTATTCGAAAATGGCTGAATTTGATGCCGGAAATGTGAATTTGAGAATTCTATGCTTCTTAGCAATTTTCCAAAATTGAAATGTCAACAAATTGTGGATGTTAGAGCGCGAAAGCGAAGGAAGCTGACATGCGAAAACTTTGATATTATTTGCTGATTAAATAAGAAATTTACATGTTCGGCAATCTGAGCGGGGGCATCAATATCACTTTAGTTCATTTTTATTTATGAATTTTAATTTTGTTTAGTTGAGAAAGGATGGATAGAGGTGTGGAAAAAACATAATTTACAATTAACAGTCCTCCCTTGATCTAAAACTCTTGAAAAATATTGATTATTGTAATTTTACATCTTTTGTAGACTGTTGAATTGTTGTCTGTGGGGTGTTTTGCTGAATAAATTTTATTTGTTTGTCGGGGTTATCAGTTTTGATAAAGTGAATCCTTCGATGTGGGATCCTTATTTGTGGATTTCTTTTAAGAACTATGTTTTAAAGAAATTCGGTATAATCGGTTATTATTATTGGGTCCTATTCTTGAATCTGTTCGAATCGAATCGAAGAAGAGATGACAACTTCTTTTGAATTAAAACTACTATCGCATCCGAAAAGTTTTCATTCTGGCGCATAAATATATTGAAGATAAAACAAAAAAATGTTTTATATAACCTACTTGATATCAAAACAAATTCGTTTAGGAGTTAATTCAACTCGCAAACATACAAAGTGGCGATTTTATAGTATTAAAAATAACAACTACTTGGTCCTAAAAATATTAATATCTTTTTCACATATACAAAAATTATATTATATTTTTACAGTTTTCCACTTTGTATTTTTAAAGGCGGGGGAGAGTATTCGAACGGGTGCGCTGCTCTGGGTGATGAAGGGTGATTTAAATTTTCGTTTCGCCTCCCCCGAAATTTTTGTCTTTCTCTCACACGTGAGCCTTTTATTACTATCTACTTTTAGCAAAATCTTCAAAGCCACTAACAGAACCAAGGTCGAAAAAATATAAGGAGATACGTCACGAGTGTTACATATTGTATTTAATGATCTTTGGCCTAAGCTGTGCATTAGATATACAGTGTACAGCTCTCTTTCTCTTTCTTTCTACGTGATATCCTGCTTCTCTCTCCTGTTACGAAATGTGCCTAAACGTGACGCGTCCTTGAAATTGCATTCTCAATTCTTGTCCAATTATTGAATCGCCGCCTAAGAAGTTTCTCTTCAAGAAATTACTGATTTAGTGAAACTCATTGTCTACATTTAAAAACGCTGTCGTTCGTAGATGAAATAAATTGACTAAGTAAAAAAACAGAAAAAACCGCCAAATGGTATACGGACTATTGGTATATATGTATAGCTCGAGGCTTCCTTTTACTTAAACAACTCTTCCTTGGGTGTGTTCAACTAATATTAAAATTAAAAAGGATTAATTTTGGTATATATTGTATTGAACTCACTTTCAAGCTTTTCTGTTCACTCTGTTTTTTTTTTTTGTAAATTTAATCAATTTTCTTTCAATTTTCCAATTTATAATTTTAAAGTATGATAAATAACTTTACCCTACATTTGTATAAAGTCGTATAAATTATTTTTAAGTACTATGTTCCTAGTAAGGAATAGCAAATTTACTAGATTTGAGTTGAAGAAGAAAAATGGATAGCAATAGATATATTGTACCATATATCGACAGGGTTACTTTCTTCTAGTTTCTTTAGAGTTGATTTAAGCTTACCCTTTACTAACTCTTCTGTAGGAGAACGATGCTGGAAGAATTTTATATCATCATTGTTAAGACCTATTTCTTCTTTCGATATGTTATCTTCCTTTTGGAAATTTTCTTATAAATATGTACATATTTCATTTATTTTTTCATAAGGACTCGGCAAGAAACACTTCAAATTTAAAATAATAAAAGTCCTTTTAGCCGAGTCCATGTGAAAAAATGAAGTGAGATATGTACATGTACTATTTAGTGACAACGTGAATCATATATTTTGTTTTCACATTGTACTATTGCAATTTACATTTATGGTGGAACCCTGGATATATTTTATGAAATAGTGCTCCAAAAATCCATCTGTTCTAAGTATCAGATATGTATGTAAAAAATTAATATCGTTGCTTAAATAAAATTTCGATTTAACATAACATATTTTGAAATTTCAGAAGAAGAAAGAAGAAAACTTTATATCAAGTTAAAAAAGGCTTGTTCTAGGAAAAGAGTCATAAAGCCTGACAAAATTCTTAAAAAGGATCACGTGTGTGAAATAAATTGCAATATACCAAATATTACAATGCAACACTAAAGGTATTAAATATAAATCCGCCTTAATTTAATTTAATAAAAATCCATCTGAACTGGAAAACTTGACTGACCTCTTGAAGAGCACTGAGAGTTCTAATACACGAAAAACTTGCCAAATAGGTTTTTGTAATGAAAACAAAACTAAGAATATATGTGCTAATTGCAGAAAACATGTTTGTGGTAAATGTACATTAAAAAAACTCTCTTTATGTAAAAATTGTGTTGGTCCAGATAATAACTAAAACAAACTAAACAAATAATATTACTACTTTTTATGTAAATAGCTGTAAATATCACCTGCAATATTAGAATGAAATATATTTTATTTTATTTAAAACTTTTCTTTGAATTTTTATATTTTGTGAACTAATATCAAACCGGTCAAAATGACCGGTTTGGTAGAAATAGGTATATAACAACTGTTGGTAGTTCTAGTGTTAAAAAACTAAAATTGCCTATCACTTTCGAATTAAATTAGAACAAAAGCAGTTTTTTTAACAAAACAATTGAAAGTTTTTTAAACAAAAGGGATTATCTACAAAACATAGTTTAATATTTGAATTTTAGTTCGAAACATTGATATTAGTTAAAATATTATATCTGTAGCAAAACAGAAATTTTTGAATTATTACGCCTAAACTAAAGATACAATAAAACCTGCAAATGCTAATTGGTATTTTTAACTCACATAAATATAAAAAAAAATTTAAATTATCGGATGGATAGCACATTGCAAATTTTATTAATTCCCGGCTTAATTTTATGTGAATATGTTATATATCCTTTAAAATTATTTTCAAAAATCGCGGACTACATATTAAATGAGTTCTAAAATCCATTGACCGGATTTATTCCAGGCGACAAGGAAGCTCGAAATATAACAAAATATACCAAATTACGGGATATGTAGCACGGTTGCGTGCATATCTTTATGTTCAGCTGTTTCTTAATTCTAGGATCAAAAATTCACATAATATTTAACGAAATTTTCTAACTTGCTTTCATTTGTTCTCATTTTGCTCTAAAGTGAACTATAAACTCACAGCAGCATGTAGTGAAATTTTGATGAGGAAAAGTTTGAAACAGCTCGACTGGGAACCGGAAAGTAATTTAAATGGACTGAAAACGAACTAGGCATATGCCTCTGATAACAGGTGCACTGAACAATCGAATACAAGCTTGCACATGCAATTTCGCGATACATATGGTAACCTAGAAAATTGTATAAATTCGACACTTTATAACTTCTGGTGTTTACCCAAAATCTTTCAATTGTTTGGTGATTTGTGTGTGTAAACGCAATTTGTAAGTCCATTTAGAATTACTCCTCATTTAGATGTATATGCATCAAACATTCAAATCAGTTTCAATTTAATAATTTATGTAGTTTGGAGCCATATGTAGAAGCAAAAGGTTTGAATGTCTGAAAGGCTGAATGAATTCTATAAATGGTCAACATTTCGTATAGAAGTAGCAGGACTGATTTTGATGTCAAAGAGGTGTAATTCACAACGTTATTTTGACTTGACTCTGACTTCCTAGTAATGCTTCTTTAAAAAGAGAAATGCGTTTAAAGCTTAATTTTATATTGTTATTATTTATTTATTTTAAAATTTCCGCAAAAATCTTCGAAATGAATGAATTAAAAATGAATATACTCGATTTTTCAGAGGTAACAAGCAGGCATTGTTTGTATAAAATGTTAAATCGAGAATATCGAAAATATTCTTTTAATATCTTTATTATCGGGAAGCTTTTAATGCAGTTTTACTCAAAAAGAGTGAATATACCTTTAGTATAATCCATTAGGAACCAAAAGAACATAACAATATTTTTCCTTAAACTCTGACACTTCCGATTACCTTTGATCATAGTTTAAATTTAATTGTAATACTAATGTGACTCGCAAAAAAATAGTGAAAACAAAATCTTTAATTTTTTGTTGCTCTTCTATTTAAAATCCGGTTTTTTCAAAAATGCAATTTGGAAATCGTTAGGGCACACCCGAAAATAGTCAAGTACATGATTTTCAGTTATAGTAACCCCATATTATTCTTAATGAATTTAAAGCTCAAAGGTCAACGAAAAAATATGTTCTTTTGATCCTTAATGGGATAAGGAGTCAGACAAAAGTTGTTTGCATATTCATCACTATCGACTTTAAATAAATATTCCTATAATGCATCAAAATCCGTGAAGATATTGCAAACTTTTATGCCACGTCACTCTTACAAATTGTGTTCAAATTTCAAAAATGTAATTAAAATTAACCGCCTTTCATTAAATTCATTTAATTTGTTTTAATATTTATAATTGTACGTTAAGAACAAAAGTTCAAAAGATATGGAATCTCATTTCTCGTGATAAAACTCAGACCTTTTCTTACAACCACTTTTTATCAGCAGAAAAATTTCATATCGCTCTAGATGCTCATAATTCAAAAAGAATCTTGCCGAATGTGAATTAAGTAAATTTGCGTTATTTCAAGAATTCTAAGTAATTTTGGAGGCATGTAAGAACCAACATTCATGGGCTTTTTGAATTGGAACGTTGGAGAAGATAAATTTGATTTCTTTGATCTGAAGTCGGCGATGAATATGCACCGAAATATCATGAGAGCAAGAAATTTTCAGAGTGGAAAACTCTCTTCAAAGACAGTCATTTAATTAACGTAAATCAAATGTAATGGAGAAAATGCCAACAGTTTTACCGGATCATTGAAGAGGGTTGAAGAAAGATGAAATCGTTCGAGTAAGAAATACGTTATTAGACATTTTTACGACTCCACGCTTTTGTACTTCATTCCTCCCATACACAATTTACGAAGCTTTGTTTCTGATTGTTATACTTCTGCCCATGCAGGAAGTATTTCTGATGGGAAAAGATGTTCTTCCTTTTTATCAATTTGAAATATACGATCCTAAGGGAAAAACATTTCTTCCAAAATCTCTACCGTATTCGTAAGTGCCGGCCGGTTATTTTTTTCAATTCCATTTATAGGTTCAGTTCGGCGGCGTTGAGTTCATTGCTTTTTGGACAAAAGCTCTTTTGCCTTCTATATTATTTACTTATTTTTCACGTTTCCTCAAGATGATAAACAGCACTTTATGAACGCAATTTTTTACCGTGAACATTAAGTTCCCTATTACTAAAATAATTCAATGAAATTGAAAATAATCCTTATAATCAATAAATATCTTTTGAGAGATTGCATTTGAACATTAATTAAATCATTGTGCTTTTTTCTTTCGTAATACTTTCAGAAATAATTCAAAACAAGGTTAAACATCAACAAAAGAACAAAGTCCATTCCAAGACTTATTTACAGATATTTAAAATCTCTATAAGCTCAACTATTCAGAATAATATCTCTTGTTATTTAATAAATTAGGAAGTAACTTATATAACATGTTCTTGCACTTAAATTTTTAGGCACTCAAGCAGGCATTATTTTCAAACAAGCCCGTAATGTGTATGGGCCGAATTTTTGTCTCGATTATAAACAAATTTGTTTGGCATATAAAATCAACAAATATTTGTTTATAAAAACACATTAAAATGAATTCAGCAATTTCAACAATTCATTTATTACTGTTCGCCAATAAACAACTCCCCTGACTGTACAAAATTATAAAATATACATTACAAAAAATAACTTAAAAACTAAAAGGCAATGTTTTTTAGGCTATTTCTACATATATTGTGTCTTTGAAGTAACGGCTTATAACGTTCGCACTATCTGGCTTTGTTTTTTTTTGGGACTACGAACAATACATATATATATTTTTTTCAAATCTTATTTGTTAATAATGGATTATTGTTCCTTTTTTTTATTAATAATTTAAAAGTACATATAATAAGCTATAAAATAAAATATTTTATTATATTTCACAGGTATTTATTAAAAAAAACGGGTGGCCAAACTATTTGGCATCGGAGTAATAATTACATCTGTTATAACAAATGCTCTTTATTTTTTGTGTACGATTTTGTATGCATATTTTAAAACCTTTGATATATGTATAAATCTAAAAACTAAAGAAATCGCAATCGTTATCACAAATACATCAAACCCTACCATTATAGCTTTTGTGACTTTAGTGTCTTAAAATTTAATTTTATAAAATGCAATAGTAAAAATATGTTTCATGAAATATAAAATTAAATAATAATTGTATATAATAAGTTTTTTCTTGTTTTACAAACATCTATGGAAGAATAAATAATGATAATTTTACAAGATGATGGTGGTTGCCTTTTATCTGCAGCAACTTACAAAACTTTTGATTGACTTTAAAGTAATTTAACTTTGATTGGTTAATAAGCAAACATTGTATAATAAAATGTATACAACATCTTGTGCAAAATAATTAAATTATTTAAAAAAATATCGGTTTATTAATATGTGACTGTAAATTTACACAGGGCCATATAGTCCTCTATGGATCAGTTAATGTGATTTTTATTTCTATAGGTATTCATGATTTAAAATACGCTTTTCCTATTGTGTCATTAGAATGAGTATAAAGAGTTTTCATTTTCATAGTTGCTTTATGCTAAATGATTTTTTTTATTGCACACTAAAGAAATACTATTATCTATCTAAAAGGAAGGATAATAAATACAAACAGCAACTTGCCCAAGGAGTAGGATTGGAACCGGCGACTTTCGAATTACTGCTTAGCTGCTCTTTTCAATTGAATTATCTCTTGGCACTTACTGCCGATGTCTTTCGAGACATTTTTTTTTCTGGTTCTCCTTATATATTTTCCTGAAGTCATAACAAAAAACGAGCGGGCGATGCTTGATAAAAAAACAACTGAAATTTTGTAATTTCGCGGGTTGTATTATTCCAATTTGCGAGATTTTTTCATTTTTGTGCTGGTAAATATGTCTAAAAAATATCTGCATATGCCAAACCGAATGTTTAGTCTGCTGTTAGCTGTCAAAAAAGTTGCATTTCTTTTGGTACGATTGGCGATTATTTATTGCTTCACAAAGTAGATCACAGAATTTGCATCAAATTTTGCTATAGAAATGGAATATAATATGGCAATCATAATTTTTCTAAATCAACGAATTTAAGCAAAATTAAGTAAAGCCACTTATTTCGAATCCATTATTATAATTTGGAAATTCAAAATGGCGGACTTAATATAGTGGCTATGGTTTTTGAAATTAAAGGTATTTTAATGGAAATTGGTGTAAACATAATAAAAAGTTCTCATATCACGAAAAAATTGCGAATCCAATTTTAAACGATTCAAAGTAATTTTATGCCAAAATATATTTTTTGGAATAGTGTTACTTAGCTGACTCAATACAAATGACATATCTTCTTAGAATTGACAAACTTCTTCTGTTTTAACGATTATTTAATATTGTATTACCAAAATAGATCATTATACATTTACAATGGAAGTATTCAATAGAATACTCTTATAAATTTCCCTCACCTAAATTATTCCGGAAGAAACGAATCATACATATTTTATATTAAGTACATCCAGGCATCTGCAGAGCAAACACTTAAAATGTTACCTGCTATGGGTAACAAGCGAAGAAACAAGACTCCCTAAGTACACCATGGCTTTTATGAATTTTCCATTTTGAATCTACTTACACCAGCTGAAATAATTTTGCCATTGATCACTTCTAAACGTGAGACTCCTTTAGATTTCAAGAATAGGCGTCTGGTATTATTTTAGAATGAGAAATTTTATCGTTATCCAAAAGACATGTGCTCGCACAATTAATGGCAGGAGCAATCCCTATGCTTTCACTTTCCCCTGTTGATTTGAGTTTGTCACAATGTCGCGTGGCCCTACCCAGAGCCTCTATTCGAATCACGCATAAAAAACCTGGCCATCATTCATATTCATGGCACGTTTACCACGTACCTTGAACCCTGCAAATAGAAGACATCTTTTCGGGAGACTGCTTCAGATCCTACTCGCACAATACTGGGCCACTGTACATTCTACATTAACTCTTCATCGCGCATTCCGGTCATATGTCGGCCGTGTGAGTATTACATCTGCCAAATTCAAAACGAATTATGGGACACGTTCCTTTCTAAACTACTTGATACTGTTTTGTGTAATCTCGCGTGACTTGTCTCCAACCCCTCTTATTCATATGAACGATAGCAATATAAATCTGAAATTAGCATCACCACTCTGAGACTCCACTCGGGCTCCTCGAGATGGGGCCCTCGTGAAAGGTGCACTCAGTTTTATTTGTCCATTAAGCAGGACCATAGGTGGGTCAGCAGATTTCGCACAGACTACACCTTCCTCGTCTGTGCTCTTCGTAGGCATGAGGGAAAGAGTCCACGATTAAGGTGCGTTCCAGGGATTCCCGATCTGAGGGTGGATCGTTTCTGTGATTTCACATGCATGTCACCATCATGCCTTCCTTTCATGATAAAAGTTTTAAATGTGCGCCACAGGTTCTGGTAAGAGTTCGACCGCCAGCGCAGTGGGGTGACAGCAATTTTCCAAAAGTTTGAAAACTTTCTACTGTCAGGCGAGTTTAATAGCACTTTTCCAAAAATAGTTGCACAAGTGACTTTAACTGGATTTTCCAAAAAATCTGAAATCCTTTCAGATACCTAAAATCGATGTTTTGTTACATTTTGGTGCCGGTTGGGAACAATTACTGAAGTATGTATGTTATAAAATGGAATATTAACTTTATTTATATTGTAATCGAATTGAAATTTTAGACCTACTTTGATGACATTTGTTCCTATTAAAACCTAACATAACTTGATACTACCCAATACTAAAACTCCTAGTTTTATCCTCTTATTTCTCCTCCTTCCGTTCTTCAGTAAAACTCATACTCTATTTTGCTACATGCAAAGAAATGTCAACCGAATTTGGTGTCAAATCAATCTCTTTGCATCAATCTAATATTTTATTGATTTAATGCTTATTTTCTAAAATGGAACAAATCTCAAAATAGAAACTATGATAAAATTATAATAAAGTTATTCAAATTACTTTACCGAATTAAATAAGGAAAGAATTTGATGCATTGCAATTAAATAAACCTTTATTAATACTAATAAAATAATTCCGCAATTAATTCTTCTTTTTTACTAAAATCAGCAAAATATTTATGGGTGTCATACACGCTGAATCTGACGCGATATAGCAAATTCAAGGAGTGTGTAGTGTAGTAATTTTTATTACTTGGCACGAATTAATTCTCGGAGTCGCTTAGAGTTATTGGATAGATTTTTTAAACATTTGTTATTTTGTTTTTGAATTGGATATGTATATCTCGAGATATTAGGCCGTTTCCACATTTTCCTTCCGAAATCAAAAAACTTATTTTTCCGATTACAACGCCACCTGCAGCGAATGAAAAAAAGTGCCGACGGTTTTATAAAATTAATTCGGATTTATTTGTTTTAGATTTCTCGCAATTCACCACAATTTTGTCGATTTTATCGTGGAAGTACAGAATTGATTCTATTGAAATTTTGATTACATTTGTCGATGATGACACTATAAATTGTTGTGAAGCAGTAGCTATATAAATTTTTAAATTTTTGGAATATCTTAAGTCCAACAAATTTTATACTTTCGATAATTGAATTGAAAGTATCTAATTATAATCCCTAATCATGTGCTGATTTAATAAACGTATTTATATATGTATGCTCTCTAAAAATGAATTCGTGTAACCCATTGCGAAACAGTACATTTTCATTGATATGTACCTAAGATAGTTATAAATATACCACTGGTTGAAATAGGAGTACTTATAACTATACAAAAGTGAAAATGCAATACTTCGTAATGTTTTTCTAATTTATTTTTAGAGTGTATAAATTGCAATAAATAAATAATTTACAGCCTCAAAGGCCAAAACCCACGACTCCTTTTGTTCCTAAAAATTAAAAAAAAGAAATTTGTGCAATTTTTAGGTAGGGTAGACCGAGGCGAATCGGATCACAGGGCGAATCGGATCAAAATAAGAAATCTGTTGATAATTCAAATATCGCATTAACATAGAACGCACTCAACCGGCGTTTTGCGTCTCTCCTCTCACCCCGCACCTCCCGACAGGGCAGTATTTCGATCGCGCTTGTGAATCAGTGGCGACGCCGCTCGTTAGCGACTCGGTCGTTTGTGTGTGTCGCAATTTTGGCGCTCATCTAAGGTACGTACTTACGATTTCTTTGTGTCATATTACAGATTTGTGTTAAAACTCAACTACATTGGTTTATATTGTTAAGCAAGGTGTCTATATTAGAGAACCAATTCGCTTTTAAGTATGATCTTAGAGGTTAACGTCTAAAATATTTATTTCAAAAGTCTTGATTATGGGGCTAATCGGATCATATCGTCAGGGGCGAATTGGATCACACTTTTAAACTGATTTATTACATGTTTGAGGTTATTGATTCATATTTATTTCATTGTAGATGGTTCGCACGTACAAAAGAAAGACTGATGCCGGAGAATGGTCTCAAGAAAAAATGAAAGAGGCTGTAAATAAAGTTCAGAACAAAGAGTTGACCTTACGTAAGGCTGCTGAGAATGCCTGCAATGCCTGCGAAGAATGGTGCCACGAAACATGTGCTAATATGGGGGGGAAAAAAGGACCATATATATGTGAATTATGTGCCAATAATTAAAATTGATCTCATTATTAATTTTTTACTGATTCCAAAGCTATAGTGTTAAGAAACTTAAAATTTTGTTACATGTTGTGTACGATCCGATTCACCCCAAAAATTGGGGCGATTCGGATATTTTTCTTTTTTCAGTTTTTAAGAGCTAATGAAGCGAATATATGTATGATTTAAGTTTTCCAATGTTTATTTCATAGCTGATTGTTACTTCTTTCGTTTTCAACAATAAAAATAACATTATATAACACTTTAGTATGATTTACTTAACCTCAAAGAAAAAGTGATCCGATTCGCCTCGGTCTACCCTACTGAGTATGATTTACTATATTTTGCTACCTCTTCGAGAGTGAGCAGTAAGAGGTTCAAAGAAGTTGGATAATTCAACTAGGGTGGGAACTGACAGTAGCAAAATACCGACCAGGAATTATAGGATCAAACTAATAGCTGTAGTATTGAGTAGCATCAGGTTAGGTTCTAAAAGGAGTAAATGCTATCAAAATCGATCTAAACTTTTTGAATATCCGGTGCATAGAAATTCTCCATAGCATTGCAGCCTGACACTGACATATGAATTGGCGCATTGGCTTTTTGGAAAATAAAGGGAATTCCTTTAAATTTTCAGAAGTAGTGATCCAGGGTAATCCCAGGACTTTCTGGTACTAATTATTCATTCTCAAAGAAGTAAAGAAAAGATCTAGTTTTCTAAGGGTCCTAAAAGCCCCTTCAAAATTTCATATTTGCTTCAGTTTTAAAATTGTTGTTGGGGGTAGTGTAGTAAAGAGAAAATATTCAGTTAATGGGAATTGAGAAGCATTGATTAGAATACATGTTTATCACAGGTGCACAGTTTCGATTACTACCAGCCACTAAATTTTTCATACTATATGAGAATATTTTCTTTTTATACAAGGGATACTTTATTATTATCCTTGCCAGAGATGCTTTATTTGCATATAATACACATCCATGATATGCCTTTTCTTTTACTGCAAACATATATTCAAAGGTCATAGGTCATAAAATGAAATACTATGTATTCACTGACATCTAACCTACGACGTATTCTGTCCGGGAACTTCGACTCATTTTTCATAATTTAAATTTTATAATCCCCACATTTTTCTAAGTTTAATTTTTTAATTATGCTTAGTTTAGACATAATAAATTTTCATTAAAGTATGAGCTCCATCACCACGTTCGTAACTTCTTAAGAGAAATGAAACGTATAACTAATTTAATAATAATTTTTTGAAGTACTTAACTCCACTTCTATAGCTGCACCATGCGATAGTGCGATATTTCATCTCGATAGCATTTACGCTGTTTCAAATTCAATAATTTCAACAATATGTACCACCAAATCAAAATCAAGAACTACTAATTAAAATAATTTAACAACTAACAAAACAAACATTTAATTCAAGAAAAACATTTAATTTAACAATTTATTCCAAGTGCTGTACACATGTTATGGAATTCGATCTCGCTCATATGACCACCACGAGCACGTTTGTAGCGATCGCGTCTTTGGAGCCAATTTTCCACCACTCTTTCACAAATATCAGCCGAACAGTTGCCAATTCCGCGTTCAATATTGTCGCAGAGATCCTTTAACGTTGTTGGCTTTTTGGCATAAACCATCGACTTAACGTATTCCATAAAAAGAAATCCAACGGCGTTAAATCGCATGAGCTAGGTGACCATTCGACCGGACCATTTCTCGAAATTGTACAGTTACCGAATTTCACCCTCAATAAATCAATTGTTTAATCAGCTTGTTAGAACCACATATCACATGTCAAGTCCATCCAATTCTGCTCAAAAATAGTCTTCTAATATGGCACGATAGCGAACTCCATTGACCATAACATGGCGATAACTTTCATCAACGAAAAAATATCCAATCACACCACCGGCATGAAATCCACACCACACTTTTTGTGGTTATAAGCACATGTGGGTTTGCTGCTGTCTAATAACGCATATTTTGTTGATTGACAGCTATTAATTCAAAAATGAGCTTCATCAGCTAAAGATGATTTTCCGATGAAGCTCAGGATTTTCTTTAAACTTTAGCAGAGCCCAATCGGAGAAGTTGCGGCACTTTAAATGATGAAGAGGCTTCAGCTCTTGAGTTAATTTGATCTTGTAAGGGCAAAAAACCCACACAAAAACGGATATACTCAATACTGTGTCACTTTCACAAATGAAATTTAGAGGGAATATTGCTGATAGGTGTGGCAATCTACAATCAAAATGTCAAATCGGTGAGGGGTTTGTTGGCCGCTGATTAAAATGATACTCATAAATTAAATAATATGTATGTATATTATTTATTGTCCGAACAATTTGGGTAATAACATTAAAGGAGAAAACAATTTCGCCCTGAAGACAATCTCGAGGGATGATTGCTCTCCTTGCAGCTGACAGTAAAAGTGGAGTAAATTCCATTTGTTTAAATAAGGAGGCGCGCTCGTCGGGTAAATAGCTTTATGTACCGCCACATCTTCTCCCTCCTGAGTAATTTTCAGCGGGAGATTTGAAAGTAACTTTCCTTGGGTAGTATGTCCGTTTTGGTTTGTGCATTGTTGAGTTCTAACGATGTGGCTGTCTATTGGTGCTAACCTTGAGTAATCGATCTGCGATTTTGTCGAATATTTTATATAAACCCATATAAGGTACCTTTATAGGGTTGTAACACATAAATACATGCCTGCAAGCATTTAGGTCCTTAAGAATAAACGTAATGCGTAGCGTGCGTAGCACGTAATGCTCGCATAAATTATCTATACTTTGAAGAGGAATGGGTGAATATTTAATTATTTAATTATTATATTTATATTTAATTTATTCTCCAGAAATCCTCAGAATAGTCTCATACAGAAGCTCAGCAGGTGTTGATTTAATGTCCTCCTTGTAGCTGTTTCTAAGTGCAAGTAACACTGTCGGCAGAATCCACGGTTCAGGAGAACACAGCTGCTTTTAAAGTTCTATGCTCTCTCTTAACGATCCTATTAGATTAGGGTTTTTATTAACGCCGATGAATCTGGCTATTCCCTCGAAAAGTGTTGACTCAAACTGCGATCCCTGATCCGATGTGATAGTAATAGAAGTTCCACAATGAGATATACAGTGGTCAAATAATGTGGTTGTCGTTGTTGTGTTGTACTGAGACGGTCACAGGCCTTCTGTAGAACCGGTTTATAATTGTGAGGCAATATTAATATCCCTCAACGTTTGGAGAAAAAAGAATGTCCATGTGTATATAGTTAAATCTGTCATCAAGAACTTTAATATAAGTCGGCGTTACCCCTGTTGTGACGGTGTACCTTAGATTTTTAAAATGGCAAACACTCACGAGTCCATCTCACAGCGTCCTTTCGCATGTCAAGCCAAACGAATTTTTGTTTAAGCTGTTGAGATGTATTTCCTGCACCTGGATGCATGGATTAAGTTGAACGCAGTCCTACGAAGAGACTCCGGCAAGTAAGTTCATATTGTATCAGGAATCTAAAAAACGTTGATTTTCTGATTCTGTGTGGCATTTTTTAAGCCAATTGGTATTGGCCGAAGTATTTGGTGAGGCCCCATGGTAAGGTAATTGGAGATCTGATGATACGCTAAATACATAGATCTAGGATGGAAAAAATTGTCTTAGGGTTTAGCACAAAGATCATGAAATACTAGATGTGACACTTTCAATACAAACCCAAAGCCCTAACCTATATGCAATTTCTAAAACTGCCTGGGGAAATTTTTCCCATTAGAGAAACCAGCAAAAAACTGCTTCCCATGCCTTATCAAAATTTCCATAAGAACGAAAGGGAGAAGAATAAGCCGCCAAATATTCTCATCTACGGCACTGACAGTGTAGTCAATAAAATTCAGCGTTTTTTTAACATGCATTTTTAAAGACCGCTATAAAGTCTCTGTTGCGCTGTGTGCGCGTCGTCCCCGTGCAATGTTCCAAAATAGGGAAATTCTGCATCAGAGAAGAGGAACAGGCAGATAGCACACTCAGAGCATATATACGGACGCGGGCTGTATACATTTTTTTACTGTGCATTTTTAGAGCCTCCACAAAGTGTTCGAGCGTGTGCGTTGTTCTGGGTGCTGAAACGTCATTTTAATTTTCGTTCCGCCTCCCCTAAATTTTTGTCTTTCTCTCACACGAGAACCCTTTATTAGTATCTACTTTTAGCAAAATCTGCAAGGCCGTTGGGCTAACGGGACCAAGGTCGAAAAAAAGATAAGGGAATACGTCACGAGTGTCACATTTAGTATTTCATGATCTTTGGGTTTAGCAGTGGAAACAAGGTTTGTATTTGAGGTGGAGGATTTATGTGTTTGTATAGATAGGTTGAGTTTCCACAGTCTCTAATCCCCGTTACTCTTAAGCCCCATGTGGCTTCTTCATGGACTTGACGGTTTTATAATATAGTTGTTCAGTAAATGTCTAATCTCCTCTCTAGCTGCTGTTACCTTCATTCTAGAAAGCTTTCGGTGCCTCTCAGTTACCAGAGGTCCCGTAGTGATGATTCTAAGAGCATTGTTGAACTTGTTCAGCGTTAAACCGGCCACCGGTTTGGTGATCTCAATGTATTTCTGTAAAATATCCAAGTATGGTGTTGTAAAGATGCCGTATTGTGATGTTTTTATTACTTCGCACTTGGAGGTTAATTTCGTTGTTGAATCAATCAATTGTCGACTCTCGAGATCAATTAGTAAATTATGATAAGAGGAACCAGGCCCCAATTATTGCAAGTAGTAAATTACTATTACTGGTGAGAGAAAACAGGCTCCCATTATTGCTGCCTATACATTGGCAAGAATGAACGCCCACGAGACTGCTTCGTCTACGTTTAACATCCATGCTGAGAGTTTGTCATCGATTTGAATTTTTGTTGCATTTGTAGCAGATGCCGGGATGCCACTGGGACGATTGACGAATCGACAAGAAATTTGAGTTGATTGATTTTGTCCTAAATATACAGGCGAAGCTAAATTGGTGGTAAGTTGTTATTGCCATCATCAACAAATCCTATTAATGAGAGCGGTTTTAGTTTCCCTGAAGTTTTGCGAAACTGTAAGGATTACTGCAGCATCTTGCCTATTGTGGTAGTACCTAATTTCAGTGCGTTTCAGTGAATGTGATCTTGATGTAGATCTGCTTGACAAATTTGTGGTTGTTGTTCTTGCTTGACTCCTCTAACCTCCTTGAGGCAGCAAACGAGCATCAGTTGCAGTTGCTTCCATGGAAACTGTTCAATGGGTTGATGTCTGTTGAAGCTGACATATCGAATGAGCCACGGGAATCCAGGATTCTATCAGCCATTCCTGCGAGTGTATTGAGATTATCATTGTAGCTGGCCACTAAAAATGGTCTAATGTCCAGCATCATGCTCATTGCAGCCAGATCTGATGGAAAATATCAGCTGAGAAAGCATCAGAAGACAAATTTCGCATTTCCCGCAATAACTGTGAAGGCTTGCGATCAACCAGCGTCATTTCCCTCAACACAGTTCTAATTTGTTTCTGCCTTGAAACTCTGTAAAATTGCCTTTTTAATTTTAATTTTGGAGTACTTATCTCCATCTGGGGGCTTACTGATAATGTCGCCAACCTGTTTAAAAGTGCCCTGATCCAGCGACTTTATGATGTTGCTGAATTTAGCGTTGTCGTTACTTATATTAATTGCGCTGAACTCTACTTTGGCCAAAATGAACCAAACATCAAGCTGATCCTTGTAGAATGTCAGTAACTGAAGCCTAGAAATAGAAAAAATATGGTCATTACATGATTGTATGTCACGCGGCCTGACCCGACTCAGAAGCCTGCGAGCAAAGATCATGAACAAAGATCATGAATTACTAGATGGGACACTCGTGACGTAGTCCCTTATCTTTTTTCGACCTTGGTCCCCTTAGCCCACTGACCTTGCAGATTTTGCTAAAAGTGGATAGTAATAAAGGGCTCACGCGTGAGAGAAAGACAAAAATCTAGGGGTAGGCGGAACGAAAATTAAAATCACGTTTCACCACCCAGAGCAGCGCACACGTTCGAATACGTTTGGCTCGCCTTTAAAAATGCACAGTGAAAAAATGTAAGCAGCCCGCGTCCGTATACATGCTCTGAGTGTGCTATCTGCCTGTTCCCCATTCTCAATTCAGGATTTCCCTATGCTGGAACATTGCCTGGGGACGGCACCAACACCATGCATGCAGAGGCACACAGCGAGCCCGACAGATTGGCCCGCCTTTAAAAATGCGTGATAAAAAAACGCTGCAGCTTAAAGCTCTAACCCATATGCAACTTCTAAAACTGCCTGGGGATAATTTTTCCATTAGAGAAAATAGCAAAGAACTACTGCTTCCTATGCCTTATCTAAATTCCAATAAGAACGAAATAGATAAGAATAGGCAGCCAAAAATTCCCATCTACAGCACTTACCGTGTAGGCAATAAAATGCAGCGTTTTTTTTCACGCATTTTTAAAGGCGGGCCAATCTGTCGGGCTCGCTGTGTGCCTCTGCATGCATGGTGCTAGTGCCGTCCCCAGGCAATGTTCCAACTTAGGGAAATCCTGAATTGAGAATGGAGAACAGGCAGGTAGCACACTCAGAGCATGTATACGGATGCGGGCTGCTTACATTTTTACACTGTGCATTTTTAATGGCGGACCAAACGTATTCGAACATGTGCGCTGCTCTGGGTGGTGAAGCGTAATTTTAATTTTCGTTCCGCCTCCCCCTAAATGTTTGTCTTTCTCTCGTGCGTGATCCCTTTATTACTATCCCCTTTTAGCAAAATCTGCAAGGTCGGTGGACTAAGGGGACCAAGGTCGAAAAAATGTAAGGGACTAACATCACGAGTGTCCCATTTAGTAATTCATGATCTTTGCCTGCGAGTACTGCAGCTGTAAGTGAAATTGGAGTAAGTTCCATTTTTTTTAAATAAATAGGCGCGATCGTCGCATAGATGGGTTTATGTACCGCCATATCGGGAGACTGACAGCGCAACACGGTGGTGATTCCGGGAAATTTTTGATCAAGGCGGTAGTTGAAGTATAGTGTATGTATATGGATGGTATAAATATTCCCTGAATCTTTTAAGGATCTTATATACATAAATATTATGCAGTGATATACCACAAAATAAACTCTGCTCATATGTAATATATTCCACTTGTTCTATAAACCATTTTATCTTCCCTCTTCTTTCTAATTGAATGCGAACAGAAATTCGAAATTATGTAGTCATCTAATTCTTAGGAAAATTAAAGTTGCTCTAATAGAACTCTAGACCACCAGACCACATCTATCAACAATTTGTAATTCCCACTACCACTATCGAGTTCAAACTTTGAAGGCCATAATTGAAGATAATTTCATCTCGCATCGAGTAATATGTTTATTTTAACTAACAAAGTACATACGGGTTAGCTTATTCAAAATTTGAATTTCGATGTAATTTGAAGCGACGTGAGCCGCTCTTTCTCCAAAAGTTATAAGTAACCTATTTCCTTCAAGCTATTAGGACAACTTGTAAGTACATTCTAATAGCTCGGGGCGGTTTAATTCCGCATTTGTATCAATTTACTATATGCAGACTAAAATAGATGCGAAGACGCTTAGCAACTCTATTCGAACATTGTACCCTTTTATATATTATGGTTGTCCTGATTTGCTTCCGTTTTACTGAGACTAATTATGTGATTTCCTAGCCCCAAGGCAAGTGTAAATTTTGGAAAATTGAGAAAGTTTCTCTCAACTTCTTTACCTTTGGACGTAGACCCAAGTAACTAAACATCCTTTTATGCACCAGCATTACAAACAATCACCCGAGGGCCCATTAAAAGGGCAGCTCCTGAACAATAGGCTCGCTTTTATGTCACCAATTTCGGTACCGAACCCGAAGTCAAATTATAGACCCTCTCCGACAGGCCATCAAGGTAAAAAGTTATCTTCCAAAACTTATGCCATCATGACTGTAAAGAAGGGCGGCTTTCACGGATGTTTTTATGGTTAAATTTATCCGATGGATAGAATTCTGGCGATCAGAACAGCGCATATAGTTAAATCTGAGTGTGACACATATCTTTGCTACGTGCTCTTTACGAACGACGAATCTTGCCAACCAAAGAAAAGGGCACACGCTTCCATTATCCAGGAAATTTCCTTTTGAATTATCAGGCTTGTGGCGTTTGAAAAATAAAGTGTAATGTTCACAGTACGTGGCGCTCCAAGAATTATCCAAGGAGTCATAAATTGTGAAATTTCTACACAATTCGGCTTGTTACTGCAATCTTTGAAGAAAATTTAACCTTACTGTCGTTTCTAGGTGGAATGGAATATCGTACGAACATACATCATTCTCCAATACACATTCGTACTTTTGTAAAAAAAATAGTAATATATATTAATATATAAAAATCCTATGAGACTCCTGAGCAACTTGATAAATATCCTTACTCTGCGACTGTACTTAGTAAAGTTCTAAGTCGAATTCGTTGCTTGCTTGCTTCGTTTGTAGAGCAAGTAGTGCAGGTCTCATTTATGGCTTTTTTTCAATAGAATTTGATTTACTATCTACAATATAATCCATGCTAAACATGCCCTCACTTTTGACTTCTAAATATTGCATCGCTTTTGTTTATTCTGTTATGAAATTTGTTGTTCTTCGTTTTTCGAAATGATTGTTTCGTATTTGATCACGAATGAATAAAAGTTTACTTTTTATCAATCATGTCCAGATTTGTCTGTTTAATTTTGTTCTTAATTCTAACTGGAAAAAAATATTTTGTGGTATTCCCTCACTTTTGACTCCACTGTGAGTACCTACAAATTGTATAAAGTATAGCGCTATTTTAGTAATAATAAGAACTAAAAATAGACTTTTTGAAAATCGTAATTTTAAATTTAAAGTCAGTCGGCTTATGTAATAGCCCTCACACACATACTTTTAAATCTAATGTAATTAATTATCAATAGAGGTATTTTGAACTCTTAGTTATAGCTCCACATTTAAAATTAGCGACGTATAGTATTAAACGTGTAAAATGTATAGTACTTATACGACACATACGAATAATATATAATAATAATAATTTGGCAACAGATGATTGTATTAAGTCGCCTATTTCTTTAGTTATATGAAAAAGCACAATAATTAATTTGAGACAATAAATAATTTCAACGATATAATTATTTCACTTAATTTTACACTGTAAATTAAAACTGAATTTACTGCACTTTTAAAATAAATGGCTAAAGTAATGAACGCGGATTTGAAAGCGTCAGTAATAATACAGGTTTATAGTGAATTTGTTTCCGAACAAGTGGCAGATTATTTCTATTAAACTTTTTCTGTAGATTATGAATTTGTTAATTAAAATGCTCGAATAGCCTTTATTTTCGAAAAATGTGTCCAGGGAATTGGAAAGTGGTTCAAGTAAAAGTTTGAATCGTTTTAAATGAGGTAGATAATGAACTTTTTAAAGAAAATTCGCTACTACTTCAGGAACAAAACTTGGATGAATTCTTGCTCGAATTATCTGCTCAAAGGTATTTTGTTAAATACGTTATCCAAAAAATGTTAGTCAATAAATTACATCGCTCATTGTGTATAAGTCAAATGGTAAAATCTCACGACACATTAACATCACAATCTGAATCCTTAATTTTAAATAAAGATTATTCTGGTCCAATGATCTAAAATTCAGTTAATTTAAAGCAACCTTCAGATACATTTTTCAAAATCTGCTGGTTACATATTAAAACATATAAATTTTTCTTCGAAAAGTTTGTAAAAGATATAAAGTGGAATATAGAAACAAACAAAATATTCCCCTCTTGGGCATTATGATTTTAGTCCTACTAAGAAAAAAATTGTTCTTGGATGTCAAAGCATAGCTCATATATTATTAAACAGTAACTTAAAACGGTAAATACAACTGTAATAAAATTCAAAATCTTAAATGAAACTAAACATACTTTCGGTCCAGGAATGCATATATCATAGTTTATGTGCACTTTTAACACATTAATATTTTTCACAGTTTGATAACTGGAATTATTTTTGGGATAATACACTAATTTAAATTCTAAAGCATGTCATATATACAGTGAATACCGATTATTACGACTTCAGTTATAATCAGTTATACTGGATATAATGAAAAAAATTTATCTTTTAGATGGGTCCACATACAGTTTTGCACTTATTTCCACCGGCGTTATAACGACGGATTTTTTCGCCATTTTCAGTTACATATCGGTTATAACAAAATATAATTCTTCTGTTAAAAATTGTTCCTACGTAAGCAAAATTCGAATGAGTTCGATTAAGGGATCTTTTTCATTTGAATCAAAGAAATTACATACAGTTTTTTTATTTGTGATTCCAGGAATGCAATGTTTGATTAAAAAGATTTTAAATTTCAACTATCGTTTGTGGAAGTGCGATTTTTGATATAACATTGGGAGATTAATGTTTATTGTGATGTCATAAAAAATAAAAAATATTTATACTGTAGGCTATAATTTTTAGCAAAGTGAAACAAGTAATATATAAAAAAAAATTTTTAAAAAAATTCTTTAAACAAATTTTTAAAAAAATTCTTTTTTTTATTGTTATAAATGATTTATAAGTTAAAATTGAAAAAGTTAGACAAGTACAATGATTTTAGTGATGCGTGGATGGGAATAAGGGATGCGGGGGTGGATTCGCTCGGGAAACACCACTAACTTGTATTGTCACCGAAGTTATACATGTTCGCCAAATTTCATTGAGTTTGGTAAAGTCTAAGTAAAAAATGTTGCATTGCAAGATTTGACGACACGTAGTGTAAGTTAAATAAAAGAATTTAAAAAGAAACATTGACACATAAATGAGAGTATCACATTCTACCATATCTACAATTTATAAATTAATTTTCACTCTTATTGGATATAACGACTGTTATAATCGATATTCGCTGTATTTAAAAATGCATCAACGCATTATCATTACATAACTTTTATAATAATTAATGTTCCTTAAAAACTAATAGCCAATACCAAAAGGGTGAAAATATAGTACATATTTAGGTATAACATTGGAATAAAGGAGGACACACATTTTTAGCTGGATTTGGCTTCTTTTAGAAGTAAAAACCTTCGTTTTACTGTAAACCGCTTTTGACATAGTTTAAATTAATCGACTAAACATGAAGGCAAGGCAGGCCGTACTGCATTATTAGGCTTATTGACAATAATTTTTCAAACCTCACAAAGTGTAAAGGTTTTGTTGACAGTGAATTGATTTTTGATATATACCTTTCCACTTCATCAGACCAGAGACGCTTACAAATGCCATAGGATCCGAATTTTATTTCGCACATAAATCAGCATTGGACATAATGCTCGTTTATAATTTGGGAGAAAAACTTCCATCACGGACTCGTTACGCCATTTCTTCGGATCCCTCTTGGCTCCTTCAATATGCGAGAAGTATATATGAGAACATGAACATAAAGAATTCGATTTGCGTTTCCAACACTTTTCACTTCTATAGCTTTTGATTTTATTGAAAATCTGGAAATCTTTCATTCTTTATATAAGGCGCTGAAGGCGCTGAAAGCGCGGCTTAAGAAATTTTGAAAGTGCCCTCAGTTAAAACTTTGCAATAAATTAAACGACGATGCGGATAAGATTTGCTTGAAATCGTCATCTCATGATGAATGGAATGAGCTGGTTGGGCCGTCCCCTTTACAGTAATGCTATTTTTCATCTGGTTGAAGGTAGAATCATAAAACGAACCTAAAACAAATGGTACGTCCAAAAGCATATTGCGGATCCTTGGCTTGTACATAGGATTTGATTTATGTACCCATCCTATGCCGGCTTTAATCGACTCTCGGACAGATTTTGCTGCCGTGAAGGAGTGCTGGTGCCGAATAAGGAGCATCATTTTCTCAGAAAGATTATTTCGGAATGTAAGGGCTTGGAAAATAGATTGAAATTTTCCAACATATTCATATATATGTATATATGCTTGATTTTTATGCGGCTAAGGATTACTAGGATGTCCATGCTAGACGGGTCTTTCAGATTATAATATCATAAATACTTTTATCTAAAAAAATTTTATAAATTGTTCAGTGGCAGAAGACAATTTGGTCCTTTTATTTATGGTGACAAAATTATTTTAATACAGACTTTTCAAAATATATTATAGATGCATTTTTAATAAAGACGAGGATGTCGAAAATTGTTGCGTTGGAGTATGTGAGATATGGTGCATTTTCGAATAATTTATATGTATAATCCTACAATATTTTTGAATGAATGGGTTAAGTATATGCCTTCTTAGTAGATGTTGTAGCCATTAAAAGAATATATTCTTAAAATTTCCAGTCAGAACATTTCTTTTGGCTAGTTTGTGTATTTCTATACAAAATTATGAAGCTAAATGGGATGTTTGTTTTTTGTGGCATATTTTGTCAATAAAATGAATTGAACATTTTGAATGAAATAAACTACATATATATATTTGCTCATTATAACTGTCAGGGAAATGAGGTCAATACAATTTTATTACATTTATCTTCATCTATTGTAAATTCAATTCCAGTTATAAAACCTTATAGCAGTTTCAGTTTAAAGTTCAAAACTCATAATTCAAAATTTAAATTCAATTGTTAATGTTGTGCCGTATTTCTTATATTTTCAGAGTAATCATCAGGTAGTATGAGCGTGTTTGTGAGCAAAGCTGTCACGCTCAAGAAATGAGACACAGGAAGCGCGGGCTACTGAGATCGCAGCTGGGATCGGTCCTATTTTGGGCTATCCTAGTGAGCGTCCTGAGTAACACCGCACCTTCGATGCAAGGAAGGCAACAGCAGTCGTTGACGTCGGCGAACGATCACTCCGCCTACATTTTCCGCTTCGACCATGCAATTTATAACATTACGATACCTGAGAATAGCGTAGGTAAAACTTACGCAATGCAGCCACCGAATGAGGACCGTTTAGGCATAAGAATCAAGCCGCCATTAGATGTAAAGTTCCGGGTTATTAGTGGTGATCGTGATAAATTTTTTAAGGCTGAAGAAAGAATAGTTGGTGATTTTGCGTTTCTAGCTATTCGGACTCGAACCGGCAATGTGATTCTCAATCGTGAGAAAACCGATGAGTACCGGCTCGGAATTAAAGCTGTAGCTACTCGACAAGAACGAAACGGGAAACATGTCTACGAGAGTGAGACAACTGTGCTACTCAAGGTCCTGGATCGCAACGACTTGAGTCCACTCTTTTATCCGACGGAGTACTCGAAGACGGTACCAGAAGACATGCCTTTGCACAAGAGTATCCTTAAAGTTATAGCTGAAGACGCAGATCTAGGCATAAACGGAGAGATTTACTACAGCTTTCTTGATGATAACGAATATTTCGCTATACATCCGACCAGCGGGGTCTTGACTTTAACAAGATCACTAAAATATCTAGACAAGGCATTACATGAGATCATCGTACTAGCTACTGACAGAGGAGCTGGATCCAATTATAGACTGAGTCAAGCAAGCAAGGCAAAGGCTACAATCAAAGTAGAACCGGTGAGTAAGAATAATATGCAGTAAATTAGTATGAAGAAAAATATATTAACATTACATTAGTAAAATTTCTCGCCTTTTCTCCTATAACATTGTAGATAGGTTCCTTCGAAATTCTGTGTTTTATGAAACCATGTTATACAGGGTGTTTTATAGTGGACATGCCAAAATTAGTGGGCTAAAATATGTGACCTAGCCAAACAAAAAGTTGTATGTAGTTCCAAGTATTACGGCAATAAAATAAATTCCATCAACCTTTTATGACTTTTAAGCAGCAATAATTAAAAATAATTACCTATGTATGCTAAACAAACATTTCCGATAATTTTTGAAGACATATTGTTCGTTTGACGACTTTTGCAATTACAAGGTAATAAAATAGTAAAAATACCAGTTAAGGTTTTCTAAGAGACAAATCTTTCTACCTCTACATAACCTGGACATGTTGTACATCGTTAGAAAGATAATAACATGGGCAATTTGATAAAAATAATAAATAGGCATATTAATTACACAAATTTCGTAGAAGATGTGAGGAAAGGCTGAAAGCAAAGGAAAATGAGAAAGAAAAGGAAAATGAGAAAATTACAGGGTTACAGGGTGTATCATAAATTCAAAATGTTCATGGTATGCTCATCACTATTATATTTTTATCTTTTGATCTACTAAACGCAGCGACATCCAACTAACGCCAACACTCTACTATCCTGGTGTTCGTCGAATCCTTTCATTTAATACTCATATTAAAAGTTTGTCTTAGATTTTGAGTTTAAAAAGATATTACGTTGAATTTTAATAATCTTCATATAATAATTTTGTTAATATAAATCTTGTATATTTCCGCCATTTCTATTTTATGCATTGAGCATTCAGAGTTAATTTAGATTTTCAAATAATTACATCAATTATGAATTTTGAAGGAATATAACTGGATATTCAAAAAAACATAAAACAATGTTCATTTAACTCTGAAACATAACAGAAAACTCCTCTCGTTTCCTCTCCTTCGCTATCCAAAGGAAACATAAAAGTAATTTTTTACTCCTTTCAGGAGAGAATAAAGGCCTTATTTTCCAAAGTAAGCTAAGCGGACATCAAGCAAATGTGCTAAATGATAGAGCACGCATTTGGTGCCATTTCTGAATTCATGAAAATTTATAATAACAAAAATAAATAAATCCCTTTTAATATAAAAACATAGTAAAAATAGGTTTTTTTTTACAGCTCTTACAAATAAACTGTATTATATTTAATAATAATAATTTATCAATAAAATTCATTAACTGCATATACAGTCTTTTTAACGAGAAAGGAACCGTCCTTTTTCAAAGAAGATAAAATATATTTCTCGCCAGACCCCAATCCAATTGAGAATGTAGGGCATAATGAAGAGCTAACTCGCTAGAAGACCTGTGTATAATCTCAAGTAGCTAATACGAGTGATTCGGAAGATATGGCATTTACTGTCGATTGAATGTTCGGAAAAACTCGTCGAAGGTATGTCCAGAAGATGCCAGGCCATTCTCAATAGCGACGGGGACTACACAATTTATTAATTGTTTGCGTCGTAGTACTTTCAATATACTTGTACGAGTATGTAAAAAAATTAGAAATAAATATTTCGTCTGTAGGCAACAAAAAAAAAGGCGGTTCCTATCTTGTTAAGAAGACTGCATATGCATGTGGTAATTTGCTAATTTTATAAAAACCCTGACATTATTCAGTTCTTTTAAGTTATTCATTTATTATTATATAACATATAATTAACATCTAGTAAAAATTTTAAGTCTAAAATCAAAGTTCGAAATTTCTTTGGTGCACTTAGGAAAGAATAATTTTCAAACGCGTTTTTCTTTTAAATGTTTTGAAGTTGTTCTTTGAACAATTATCTTATTTAGGTTTCTTTACAAAAATAAAAATCGGCTTCATTTTTGAATCCGGCGATTTGAGATTTCCTCCGCTCATAAGATTCACTTTCACTTTAGTATTACCGCTTCATTTAATCCGGTGGTATAATGAAGAACATCAAGAACAAAATGATTGTACAGGCTCTGGGCAAATTATTAGACGCAATTGAGAAGCTAAGTATATTACGTGATTGAGAAACTAGGTATATGACGAAATTGTTATAAGATAAATAAATTTGAATATTAAAAGTGTTTTAGGACTATTGAGACACCTTTTCGTAAAGAAGTGGATAAAATTGTGAAGTGTTAGTATGAGTAAAACGAGTGATTTGACTCCCCGGAAAAGAAGGTTAAATAAAAACCTTAATAGAAACAATATTATATTTTAGTCGCTTTGCGACTACAAGGAAAATAAAATCTAAACTGGATACAACAAAACATTTTTGTGTCTGAAAGGACGTTAAGAAGAAAATTGTCGGAGAAGATATTCAAGGTTCACAGACATGCTCGAAAACCCAAAACTAACAGACGCTATGAAAACAAAATGCCTCCAATGGGCTAGAGATAATAAGGACCGAGATTTGGACTTTTGTAAGATCAGTGAGTAATCAAAACATTCACTTTTGTTCCTTCGTAGTTATCCTTACTAATATTGTGTTTTCTTGATTTTTTGTTTGCTTGTTTTAGTGTTGATGAGTTTAGTACCTTCGAAATCTTGACAAATAAAACGCAATTTGTAAGGCGACGGCCAGGTCCAAAATTCAGATCAGATTGCATTGGTACAAACATTAAAACACCCAACAAAGGTTTGATTTGGTGTGTCATATGCGGAAAGGGTGCCGAACTTCTGTACATGATGGAAAATACAATGCGACAATATCAATACCGAGAAGCTCTAAAAAACAAGCTTCTACCGCAGTTGCAGATTTGGTTTCCAAACGGAAAATCATTTGTTTTTATGCAGGATAGTGCCTCCTGTCACACTGCCAGATCTGTGAAAGACTATTTAACAGAACAAAATATTTCCCTGTTGAGCTGGCTGGAGGAATTCAACTGACATGAACCCCATGGAAAATGTTTGGGAGCTAATGAAGAAAGAAGTTGCAAAAGAAGTGATTACGACAAAAACTTAATTGAATGAAGGTATTGATAGTGTTTGGAACAATCATCCTCGTATACAAAAAATAATACAAGCATACACAAATAAATAGCATGGCAAGTCGATTAACTGCATTGATTGCCTCTAAAGGCGGTACAACTAAATATTGATTTTTTTAAATATTGAGAATCATGTATAAAATCGCCTTAATGTTATTGAATATGTAGCTTTCTATCGAAAAATGGTGTTTTATAACATGTCTAAGGAATTAATAAAGTTTCATTTATAAATGTTTTATTGTCATACCGAGTTGCTTGGAGGAGTTTAATATCAATTTCTATGAAAAAATAGAGTGTGTCTATTAATTTAGCAGGGGACTGTAATATAAGCATCCAGAGAGGACTTATTAGAAATCAATCCAGCATCTTCAATGTGTCTGATAGCTCTCTCTCTAAATACATACAATTAGTGTTCACAAATTTTGCGGCAGATGTAAATTACCTATAAAATTAATTACAATTTATTGTAATAATTGCGCTTTCTGCTTCAAAAAAAATCGCCGCCTAAATAAAACCTCTTTTTCCTACATATTAAAAGAAATCTGTGGAGAATTTGTTCCTGTGGAACATTCCTTATCCATAACCAAACAACTGAATTTCTCCCTGTTAGTTGTTTTCTCCCTAAATTGAAATGTAAATATTTTTAATATGTTTGATAAAAAAATAAATACAGGCATTTTTTCTTCGTAGATTCATTTCCGCAAACATTTATATGTTAGATTTATATGAAGGATTCACATTTGTACGAATCCGTATCATTCATATTCACTTTGAACTTTTTCGAGAATAGAAAATTTTTACATCCACATTCGCATTCCCCCCGGTGGATTGGAGAATAAAGCCCAATATTTCAGTAGTTATTGTTTATATTACTTTTGAATTCTTTATAATACATACTAAAAATATTTTTAAAAGATTTTCTAATACTCCAATTTTAATAGAACTTGCGAAGAATTTATTATAAAAAGAAAACAAATTTAGTTCTGTTGTTCTGTGTGTTGGGAATTAAATTTAATTAGGCAGTTGAACTTAAAAACATTCATAGTTAGATATTCTGTTATCAAATGAATTTGTTGGCAAATAAATTTGTTTTATTCTGAAAAGTATGTTAATTCCAAGGAAATAAAATTTGTCTGTAATGAGTTGCAGTTTAATTTTTTTTAAAGAAATAACAAGATAAGTGGGATAACTTTAATACAAATGAGAAAAGTGTCATTTTAATTAGATTCCGGTTTTGCTTAATTAGGAAAATAGGAAATATAAAATTTTTTAGTTTTTTTGCACAATGATAAAATAATGAGAAAGGTATCAGTGCTTTGCTTTTTAGGAAATAGTTAATTTATAGGAGACTTAATGAATTTTTGAAAAACAGAATATATATATTGTGCAAGTCTAGTTTGCTAGGATTTGTTCGACCTAACAATTATTACCTATTTGATTTAAAGACGATGTGTATCGGCGACAATAGGCGGCTTTCATAAGATGAAAATTGTGGTGGTCTGTCCAAGGGAGGTCACACAGATCAAAGCGAATGAATCTGTCCTGCACAGATTCAATCCAGTTATTAAGTGTGGATTGCGAGGGTGACCAAACCTGACAGGCATACTCAAGAAGAAGTGGTCTAACAGAGAAGATGAAGATTTGATGAAGCAAGGGTTAGAGAATTCCTTAGACTAACGTTTAACGAAGCCCAGAGTAGAATTTGCCTTACTAATGATAATAATAATAATAATGAATGATATATGTGGGAACGGAAGTTGAGCTCACTCTCGCATATGACACCGAGATCGCGAAGGGCACTTCACAGAAGGTATAGACTCGCCAAAGAGGGATCGAATCTAGAAGATATGTAGGTGCACTTACGGTAAAAGCTGATCGTTTGACATTTAGATACATTGAAGTCAAGAAAATTGTTCGTGCACAAGGTATGAAAGTTGATTAGGTTGTATTGAAGAAGTGACGAGTCAGATGCACTGCAAATTTAAAGATTTTTATATCGTCGGCATAAATTGGAATTTCAGAGTGATCTCTACATCGTTGATGGACAATATGAAAATTAAAGGACCGAGGTGGCTGCCTTGGTAGACGCCGGAATGGGGTGTAAAGCGGTTAGAAATAGAGGAGTCAAAACGGACTTTGGAGTGGCGGTTATCAAGATAGGAAGAAATTCATGAAATGAATCGGAGAAAAAAACCTAGATAGCTTAATTTTCTAAAAATTTTTGAGAGATTTTATCGAAGGTTTTGCTAAAGTGCCACAAAGTGACAATAAGTTCGTGGTAGTAGATTTGCCTTCGAAGAATCCGTGTAATGGACAAAATGGATTTCCAGTGGAACGACATGGAGTTATAGATAACGCTTTAGAAGAGTTTCGGAACGTATGATAATTTGGCAATAGGGTCAATGTCGAGTAAAATAGGGCGACGCTGTAATTTATTGATAACTGGGAGGCTGATAAGGATGTGATGACGTTGGAATTATTTAGGAGGAGTTTAAGCTTTACAAAGTCGGATCTGTGGAAGTTACAATGAAAGTGGGTTGCAGAGTTAATGTAGTTTGATGAAACATTGAAAAAAGAAAAGAAGAATGGAGGGTGGTGCGAAGAATAGAAAGAAGCCGGTGGCTTTCAATAACAACCGACTCAAATGCAGCAGACGAGGAAGGTTAAAATTGCCCAAACTATAATATAGTCGAGGGGAACATCGAGAGCGGGCAAGGCATCTATTGCTTCAGTTACGTGTGCAGAGGAATGTCTAAACCAAAAACGGACTGACTACCACACGTGTTTGTAGCCTTAAAGAGGGCTGGGCGAATATAACAGTATGCAATGAAAAAGGAACGGTGGTTGAAGGAGATATTAATACATACCCACTCGAAAAAATATGAAGAAGAATTGATCAAAGTAGAACTCAAACGATTGTGAACTACAATAAGGACACTGCGATCAGAAGGACAGGAATTAGTTGAGCATTGGTCAGCACGAAAGATGTCGAAAGGAAGCGACTGGGAAGGAGCATTCCGGGTTTTAGAGCGAGAAAAAGGCACGCCAGGTAAAGCCGCACGTTTCCATAGATTCTGTGCTCACGGAGACGGGAAATCAAATAACGGCTGTCAGGAGATTCAGCTGAATGCTTCGTTAGTTTAACTACCGAAGGGAGAAGAGGGTCAATAAAGGAGGGCTTAGTAGGAGTGGGGTTGGTAGAGAATGAGGAGGGAGTGGCCGAGGAAGCAGGAGTTAGAAGTGCGGAGGTGGGAGGGAGTACATCGTTGGCGAACGCTATAGGGCTTGGGAGTTGATTTAGGCTGTTGAGCAGATTAGTGTGATTGTCAACCCGAGAGGAAGTATGGTAAAGACTTATACGACAATTAGAGTGAATGTTAATGCGTAGATTGGAACATAACCTACAGTTAAAGTTTTTGGTATCGCTAGAGTTGGGTTTTGATATGCTAGTAATTTGGTTGATTCTATTAGATCCGTACAATGAAACCGATATTTTAAATATTTAATTAATCAGAGGTTTTACAATTATATTATATTATATATATTTTGTCGAATTTATTTATAATGATGAACATTTCGGTTTTTTCTTTATCTATCTTTAGTGATACAATTAAAAATGCTATGGTTCACTAAAAATACACACAAAAGCACCGGAAACGCAATAATTTCGTATCTGTTAACTTTAAAAGTCTAAAGAAGACTATACAGCTTTTAAGATAATTGAGAACCAATTACTTAATTAGATTGCATTGAATGAATTGAATTACATTAAAGATGACGAATTCCCTTTCTTAACCATTTATAGAGCAAAAGTCCGGGAAGCCGTACCACCATGTGCATCATATAGTAGTTATTATTTATAGTTTTAGGGCTAATTTTTCAATCGTTAGAAAATTTTTTTTATAATTTTCTATTAAAGTTTCAATACCGTAGATGCGGGTTACTTTATCTCTAGCGGGTAACTTTGGCTCAAACCAAAAAAAAAATATTGAATTTCCAGCCTCATCGTAAGCATGACAGGAAACGTTCTAGTTCGAGCCGGAAATGTTAGATGCTGTTACTGGCGCCTACTTTTAATTGATTGCACGGTTTTGTTCAAGGTTATTTTACGTCTACAAACTTTCTTGTGTACAGAGTTTAAAAGTAAGTTAATTTTTGTTTATGTTTTTTTGAAAATTAAAAATGTTTGTATGTATAATCCTTCATTTGTTATTTTCTATTATTTTGATGGACATTGGCTCAATACTTGCTTAAGTATAGTTTTTGTACTCCATAAAACCTGGGATCTTGGCTCAAATTAAAAAAAAATAAAATATATGTTTTTACTAACTTGTTGCTATATAAAAGATTATTACTGAATAGCTACTATTCTCATCTTTTAAATAAAAAATTACTATACTTAGTAGTCTGCCGCAATCTTCTTAATCTATCTAATTTCTAAAAATGTAAGACGAAGTTAAGAAAGTAACCAAAGTAGTCCGCATCTACGGTACCAATTTATTTATTTTTATTTTTTATTTTTTTGAGAGGGGAAATGCATTTGGGTGGCATAACCACCTGTGTGCCAGCCCAGCCAGGCCTATCGGTTAAAATCCTGCTCCCAACGTCCCAGGAGCTCCACCCTGAGACCGTCCTGAAAGACATTACTTCGGGGTGGAGTCGTATTTCTCCGCCCCTCCTGAGGCCCACTCCACCTGGCTTACATCCTGGCCAACCCCCCGTACGTTAACTGGCGCTCCCTGATAGCGCACTGCTCCTTCTGGCGATCCTTCACCAGAAGCCCCTCCCCTCTAGCATAACCCTGACTATATTGCCACGGGCTATGCTGCCAGTCACCCTCTCCACCCTCCAACGAACATATTCAAAGAATGTGTGGAGAGCGAAATCCGACGGGGAGTATGCACAGCACGGGCTCGGAACCTTCCTCCGAATGACCCCCGCCATCACTAACAACGCCGGTTCTGAGATCGTACGGTAGGAGTTCAGAATGCGGAGAGCCGCAAGTTGTTGCACCGAAAGCAAGCGCTTGTGGTATTTCTCCCATCTCATCGCACCGGTCCAGACTTCTGCGCCGTAGAGCATGACGGCCTCAGCGGTACGGAACAACAGGAGCAACAGTTTGCAGGGCTTGGGTTCGCCAATGTTGGCCACGACCCTGCTTAGCGCCATCGGTACCGCTCTACTCCGGATCTCTTCCCAGAAGGTGAGCCTACAATCGAGGCTTCGGCGGGCTTCTTGCCAACTCCAACCCGTGGTTGCGCAACCAAGAACCAATCCGGCGCACCACCTGGTTGAGCCGCCGCAACATCTCTATCGGTAATAACCACTGTGATGTCGTCTCCATACGCATATGTCAGGGCTCAGTATGGAGCACTGGGCTGCTCCTGTCGACAGGATCCTCATTTCCGGGCCTTCTTCAGTCTCGTAGGTGAGGTGAGGAGCGATCCTTCAGATAATTCATTCATCCATCATCCACAAGAGATAATGGGGAACCCTGAACCCCTAACGCATTAAGCGCATCTCCCCATCTCCCCGAGTTAAAAGCGTTGCGCACATCCAGAGCGACTAGTAGGCACACTGGACGGGAAAACTGGTTCCTCCGCTCGGTGACCAAGGTCGCGTCGACTACCTCCTGGATAGTGTACCGTCGATCTCCCTTTCTTGCAGCCATACTGCCTTTCGTAAAGGTCTCCAGCGGCCACAACAGCCGCACGGAGGCGAGGCTTCAGGATCTTCTCCAGGAGTGTCGGGCATATACAACAGTCTGTACGACCCTACCGGCTCCTTGCCCTTGTTAATCAGCACAAGCCTAGCTGCCTTTCAGCGGGAGGGAAAGATGCCCACTTTCAAACAGGCATTGTACAATTCCAGCAATAACTCTGGATGGCATTGTAATAAAAATCTATTGGTTCACAATCATAATTTTCGAGTACAATTATATATTTGTGATATTAGAATTTCATTTTAAAAAATGAAAATTAAAATCACTGGTTAGCATAAATTAATTTTGAAATCACATGAAAACTTTTAATAGACATTAGTCTCATTTTCTTTCCCTACCACAAAGAATATGGAACACTTAAAAAAAGAATGATTAGATTACCTTTATTTTAACTCAATGTAAATTTGTGTAATCCGCTCGTTGATTTTATATCTAATCTTTTAAAAATACATAGAAAATTGTAATTTTATAAATCAAAATGGAGAAATACTATACCCATGTATAGTAACATACTAATAACATAATTAAATAATTCTTTCGAAAATATTTTAAATCTTATAAATTTACATTCTGTAAAAATTTAATGTTAATTTCCATTGATTTCATATGATTTTAAAATGCCATTTTTTTCTGAGTGCACTAGAAAAAAATTGGAAAAAAATTCATTACTATTACTGTTACTATATCACATATTTCTCATTAAAGCCAAGACATCAGCACGTTTATACAGCCACTTCATTCTATATTTGTCCTTTTTTTGCTTAGAATAAATGCTCATTGATTGCATTTATGGTTTTTAATTTGTAGATCTTTAAACTTTTGGAAAATATTGGCCATTTAACTCAACATTGTCCCAAGGACTTAGTACTTAGATAAAGCGTACTTAATGAAAATTTAGAGCGTACTAAAGGGTGGCTCAACAAGAACTTGAATTTGGCATAGCGCCCCATCTTTGATTGGCAATAGTTAAGTCAGCCATATTTTGCAGTTGTATAATTGAAACATCGATATTTAGGAAAATGATGCGTTACAGTTTGGAAGAACGTCTAAAAATAGTGAAAACACATTAGAAAAATGGAAAACATTTTAGAAACAATGACTTTGAAACACCCAAGCCAAAGTTTTATTTAGAAGGCGTCAGAATAATTTTAAAATATTAAATCAAATAAACGTTGAGATTTATTCGGTCTAAAATTGGTTTTCTATTTTAAAGGCTTTTCTTTTTTTTTAAATAATTTTATTATTTATTTTTATATTATTAATAAAAATAAATAATTAATATAGAAAAATGTCTCTATAACGTTATTGCAAAAAAAGTTTCTAGGTTGTCTCATTTCTCTTCTTCTAGGGTTTTTTAAGAAGTAAGATTTATGCGAACCACGTAAGGATGATTCAAGATATCAAACATAAAATTTAACGTCATATTCCAGAATACAGCGACCCTTACTCCAAAACATCTTCCGAAATATCATTGAAAGAATACGTACATGCCAGCAGAACTTTGGTGGCCATTTAAATTAAATTTTATTTCATGTGTAATGTCAATAGATATGCTTTATATTTTATTAAAAAAAGTAATATGATTTTTTATTTATTTAAAATTTAAATTTTTGTTGAAACCTTCTTTATATGTTAAAATGACGACCTTGAATGTTCGTCAAAACTATTCTTTTGAAAATATAAAAAAAAGGAAATCATAAATAAATTATTAAATATATAAATTATGAAAGGTTCGTAGTTGGTCAAAAAGGTTACAATAACAGAAATCGAACGGTGAGTTGGTGCTTTTGGTGCAGTACAATTACTGGTTGAAAGCCTTAAATTTAAATTAATTTACCCAAACCCAATCAAACTTAATCTCTTTTCAAAGTTGAGGCTCAGCGAAAGCCCTATAAAGCCATAATTAAAGCTTATAGCACAACAGTAACCAGCCACTTTTGCTTATATTGCAGCTAGGCTAATAAGCAAATTAGATACCACCGCTGTGCAAATTCAAGGGCCCTAAGTGGAATCCAATTTAACTGGTCTGTGACAAATTTACATGGAATTTGTTGAATCTATAGCCGTTAGAAATCCAATAAAGCAAATACGAGCCATTGTCAGGGCAAGGGTTGAACTAGAGACGCCCATGTCAGGTGATTTAATTTCACTACCGGGGCATTTTAAATAAATCGCATTGTGATTTGACTTGCTCAATTCGGGCCCATTTTCCTTTCCCGGCCAACCATGTTCCGTGATTTATTCCGTCATCAGGTTCATTCACCACTTTAGTCGCCGCCGCACCAATGAGCCGGAAGAGATTTATTTTTGAATCTACAACATTAATTGATTTTTTTTTTTTTTTTTGCAAGTGAAGATGAAACGGATGGGGTCATTTGTTTGGGTACCTGTACATTCAAGCACTGTCCGGTCCAGCGAAATGGAGTGACAAGCACCCAAGGCAATTTCTGTGTGCGCGCCCCTTTTTAATTAACTAAATCAATTTGTTGGGAATAAAATATTGGCTTAAATCAAATATTTGTGGGGATAGTTTCTGCTTAATTGTAACTGCGACGTTATTTCACGTAACGCATTATCGATTGGATTGGGATATTGCTTCAGCTATGCATATATCCTTGTTTCGTTACAGTGCACTACTCTAAATTAAAGTGCTCATAGCTGGAGGCTAAATAATTCCAGGAAATATATTCTGACTGCATACATTTACGCAATATTTCCGCATGATTAATAATTTCCAAGTTTCGGTTGAGCCTAAATTTATAAATTTGTAACAATGGTTTAATAGTTTCTATAAAGAACAATGCCAGATTCTGGCTTCTATAAATTTCATGTGGACACAAACCTTTTTTATATTACATAATATAAAAATACCAGTTTTACTATTATAATTTATACAATTTTTTTAACTGAAAATGTTATGAAAAATACAATCGACTGGAATTGGATAAAAAATCTTATATGTATATAAAAATCAATTGCCGGGCGCTAGTCTCGCAAAAACTCGAGAACGCTTTATCCGATTGGGATGATTCTTTTTTTTTTGTTCAAAAATAACAATTTGCGTTTTGTTTAGGATTTTGCATGGGAACTCAGTTAACACCATTTATATAGCCACTTGGATCGCAGATTTGAAGAAAAAGCCGGAAAATCGGAATAATTTGTGTTTTGTTTAAGAATTTTGTTGCTTGTTTGTTTGTTACTCAATCACCTCGCTTCGATATTACATTAAGATGGGCTTAATATATAGGCTATTTTTTATTTTGGTAAAGTTTATATTTTCCAAATGGCGGTTGAAAGATAATAATAATAATAATAACAATTACAATAATATATTTCAATGTATCAGTATACAAGATTTACCATCTTTTGTTTGTATGGCAAAAGATCGAAAGGAATAATGAGTGAATAAAAATATAGAAAAAAAAATCAAAACAAGCAAAAATGAAAGCAATTTAAATTTAATTGAAATTGAAATTATAATTATATTGATTGCCACTAATCTGAAACTATGCATCCGATCTATCTCCTTAATGCGTCAACAGTCCCCAATACCCGCACGCATGACGACAACCCTGGCTACTTGAACGGGAAAGGACCTCTCCGTTACGTATTTATTCTAACGAGGGTTAATTAAATTACATCTGCGTGTCAAACTCACTAATTGGAAAAATTTTCTTAGGTACTTTGAGTTACCTGATTTCAAAATGTTGTAGAGAGTAATCAACATTCTGCGCTTAAAATAAACATTCAGAGAGCAGTCAACAAAATCCAACCGACATTTCAACCTACGAAGCAAAAACGAGTACAGTCTTCCAATTTTCTGGCGCATACTTTATCCAATCTCGGAAATAAAACATAAGTGAAATAAGGTAAAATTAACGTTCTTACAAACCTCACACGAAGCCGCTTTGGTAAAATACCACCCAAACCATACCAAGACCACCCCCAAACTTGTGACCTGATCCTGGACAGGCAGAGCATGACCGTTCAATGAAACTTCAAAGATAGCTATTGCATAGATCGAAAGAGGGATTGAAAAAAGGCATGAATTGCGACTTCCCAGGATTAAGCTGCAGGAACTTTATAAAAATCAATTGCCGTGCGTTAGTCTCGCCAAAACTCTATAACTCCTCCACCGATTTGGATGATTTTTTCTTTTTTGTTCATCTCAATACTGGGGTGGTTTAGGAAAAAAAAATTTCGTAAAAACCCAAAGGAAAAGCCGGAAAATTGAAAAAATCAAAATTTGCTTTTTGTTTAGAATTTTTGCATGGAAATGGGCTTAACATCATTTATATAGCCACTCGTATTACGGATTATAACCTATCGTTTGACAGCTTTGCCGTGCGGTTATGCTAAAAAAAAACTTAGTTGCGCACCTATCATTTTGTCGTTTTGCGTTTTTGTTAAATGATAACAAAAATAACTAGATGGGTTTTTGTTAGCTCTTTTCGCTTCTTAAAGCATCTAGATTTTACATTAACAAGCTAAATAACTGTTTTTTACAAAATGTCTAGATAAAAACAAGTAACACTAAGCTACATAAATTAAAACAATTTTAATTTTTATCCATGACAACCACTTATATTTAAATCTTTAGATCGCAAGATATCGAACTATATCGAACAAATAAGAGCCAACATTTTTGCAAAAATTATTTAGAGTACGACCAGATCTCGCTTCAGGTTAAGGATATTACAACAAGGTTTTCTTTCAATCATTACAAACCTAGCAATATTTACTAATACCATAGTGACTGCATTATACGATGGTAAGCAGATTTCTCTAAAGCCTTTTATAAAATATGGGGCATTTCACGTCAAGCGGAAAGGAAAAAAAGTGAGGTTCTGCAATTTGTTCATATTAGGTCCAGTTATACTTCTAGTAGATATAAATACGAACACAATTTTTTTTCCATATGATGTGTATTTGTCTAGTTATGGGCTCCTAAAGAATCGTCTAAATCGAAATTAGGATTTTTTTGAAGAATTTTTTCGTATTGAAAAAAATTACAATAAATTTTCAAACTACACGATTTGTATAGAAAATTTCGTGATCTTTTTTTAAAAAAAAACAATCAAATTTGAAATTTTTTTTTAGTCGTCTAAACCGGAAGTAAACATTTCAAAACAAAATTTTGGAAACTTCGACCATTTTTTTTATTTTCACTCCAGGATTTAGGTCCATAATCCTAGGTCAGATTAATCTTAGATCGCAAATTCCTTTTTTCGCCCCATATAAACTTTTTGGTTAATATGGCTTTCAAAATATACAAATTCGTAATCTGAATCTGCAAGCAATTCAAAGCAGCTCAAGCTCATGTCAGCTACTTTACCTCAGTACCCTGGTTCGCTGTACTCTAGAACACGTTAGTCGTGTTTTCTAGGCTAAACTGTCTACCTTGTCCGTCCCTTGTCTCTTGAAGTGAAGAACATACCTTGACGAACTATGTTCATTCAAAGTCCTGAATAATTGCGTTGACTGTACGAACCTTTCAACTTTAGTGTTCTCTCTCTTAGAACCTACATTCATATTACATTAGCATCATTCAGATTGCAAAAGAAATCCACAATAGTCTCTACCATTTCAGACTTACTGCGTAGTAAATAGTTCGACTTTGCTAGATAGCCTCTAATTCTTCCTCTACTACTAAAAGTAAACTTTTCGCTGTCAGTACTTATTTTTTTATTTTTCACCTCTATAATAAAGATAAAAGAATAGAATTGAGAAAAAAAATATTTTGTATTATTGACTCTGCCTTTCGAACTAGGGATGTTCCTAGTTCATTCTGTCCGTCCGTCTGTGGGCCTATTTATTTCTCAGTTTTAAAAAGTCATATATGTATTGAGAAATCAAAATCGATGATGAAGGTAATTCAAAAAAGAAAAATATATGTAATTATCAGATTTTGCAAAACAATAAATATTTAGCGATTTTAAATTTAATCTTTCAATATTCCTCTTCAAAGTTTCCTTCTCTAACTTTTCAAATATAAAAATTTTACTTACATATTTAGCTACACATGCTGAAAATTAGTTTTTATGAAATGCACAAAATGTTGTGGACATTATTACAACGCCCACTTGATCGGCTTTTTATTTTAAATTATATGAGTTTTTTGTCCCGTTCGAAGATTTGGAACCCCTCTCAAATAGTAATAATAATTAGAATATGTAAAACTATGATAAATTAAAAAGGCTAATGTTTGAATACAAGTTCATTTTAGGCTTTCATACCAATTTCTTTCGACTTTTTACCGTCTTATAGAAATTAAAAAAGCTAATCGCTAATGCATATTTTTAGATATAATTACTTCGTTCGTAAATTTATTCGTCAAATAAAATCATCCCATTACAAAAATAGTTTTTTAATTTACCTATTAATACTTAAATAAAAATTTTGATAAATATCCTTAAAAATAATTATCGCACTTCGTTAAAAGCATAATCTCAAACAAAATCTACCAATTAATGGTCACTCAACTGAGGTGGTTTTAAAGTTAATTAAAACTTTAGAAATTTGCGCAGTTTTCTTCAATCTCTCACAGTGCAATGGACAGTAATAGAATAACATAAGTAAGAAACAAGAAAAAGTCAGCTTTAAAACTATTTCGTTGCATTAAAATCGGTTTATTTTTCGGAAAAAAACAGCAGTTTAAAGAAAAAGAGAGAAACGAAACAGTATATTTGATAGATTTGTTAAATTTTAATCACTCGATGGTACGGGTTAATGTTGTCCGATCGTCTTCAAACTGCGCGTCTTAAAAACTTTAAGAAATCAAAAGTTGGTAAATTAATGGTCCCATAATACTTATGCTTAATTAACGCATACTAAAAGTGCCTCCAATGGCTTTTCTATCGTTACATTTCTAACATTTAGAGTTTATAATACATATTTCTAAAAATATTTAGATAACAGGTAAATCGATTTCTTCACCAACAAAAATCGTAAAAATTCTGCACGCTAAGCTCATACCCCACAATGCTATTCTATTATTTATATTGTATAAATCACCATGCAGTGTCAAATAAAATAGCCAGGATGGATATATTTTGCTTATCTTTGGGGCTAAAAAATGTGTAGCCTTTTTAATGCAAAATTTTGACCTGAAACATCGACAAACCGCCATGCAAAGGGGATAAAAACATCTCATTTATATAGAGTAATCTTACTGTCTTCAATCTCACCTTTCTAACAAGACTAAATACGGCACGGCTCTTCACAACGAAGTATGAGGTATTCGGGACAACGAAGATAAATTGCACCTGTATCGCACCTTAATCCGGTATCAAATTATGTGCATAAATCTTCCGACCTGTTTGGTTCATGTTAGGTTTTTGAGTATCCACGACTGCCCTCGTCGGTGTTTTAGTCAATAAAGTGGGCAAAGCGGGGAGACAAAGTTTGTAACCGTGAAAACCTAGGTAGAATACGGAAAACATTTTAGAACCCCTGCTAATTGATTTGATGCAGCCAGGTGGTAATTCACGAATTCTTATTTGCAGCTGTTAGAAGATCCGGAGCCAATTCCCGAATTGATTTCCTTGTTCCCTGCAGACGCTTTTACTCTATAACTCAGAATATACTCTAAATCAGCAAATATGGAAATGTTTGGGAAATTGGCGAAGGGAGCTGGATTAGCACCATTGCAGGAAATTACATGGCAAGAACGCCACATCTGCTTCGAAGAGGCAGTATTCATATTAGCAAAGTCTAAATTCCCTCCTCAAGAGTTCATTTATGCAAGCAACCCACCCACGAGGGTTGGGAACGGATGTTCTGGAATTTGTCCGCAGGACGTGGATTAAATGTGTGTGGGTCAAGTCTTCTCTATTATATTGCCATTACAAATTCATTGCTTGTTTGTGGCTACCGAAAAGGCCAGGCTTTTTATACCCCTTTCAGCTGTCTGTATCTACCGTCAAATCGTAAATCATTCAGAGCCTTCTAACATTAATTTTATATAAAAGTAATGCCAATTGGCTCAAATTAATTTGTCACTTTGATGGTGATAAAATGTATTTTGCCTGCTTGGTATAAAATGACTCCATAAAAATACAAGTATATGATAACGTTTTACTTTTAATCTGAACTTTTGTCTATTTATTTACACAGGATGTGCAGATTTTACATAGGACTAGGAGCGCTATACCAATTGATTCCTTGGGGTATTCTGTGCAAACTTTTGTTCTTCAAACCCCCTAAAATAACTCATTCCTCCTGTAAAAGGACGTCAACATTTTTTAGGAGGTGTACTCATTTAAATCCTTATAAAATCTTGTAAGTACTTTACTTACCTTGTTATAATCCATATCCAAATATACAGTATTTTTTAGTGGTTATGCTAAAATGAGTGGAGTGAAAGATCAAACCTAGACAAACAAAAAGTTATATTTGGGAGGGAGGGGTCATCTCAACCGTTTGGGAACAAAGTGATTCGTAAAATCTAATTTTTCATGGTAGGCACATCACAATTTATATATTACTTTTATCTTTTGATCTACTCAAGCAGTAACATCCAACTAACGCCAAAAATCTGCTATCCTAAAGTTCTTTCCAAAATTGTCAATGTTGAACCACCACCACCATGTCTTTCATTTTCCTAAAATTTACGTTTTTATCGACTTTTCTCTGAAATTCACATAATTCATAACCTTTGGATCTAGTCGGATGCTAATCCACATAGGACAAGGTCGACATCATTTCAGCATAAAATCAGTATCAATGTTTCGGCATTTATTTTGCCTCAAGTGCTTATTGGCCAAATTTATGCGGACTTTTTATAAAACACACTGCCAGAAATACTTAAAGATATCTCTCTGGATAATACAAGGCCAATGTTGTACCAACACGATGGAGCACCGGCATATACTGGTAACATTGTGAAGGTAAAATTAAATTAAAACTTAGCCGACCAATCGAGGAGATCTGACCATTTTAAAGTAAGTCAGTGCACGGCCGATCGGGGAGATCTCCCACTTTGACTTTAGCGACGCGCACAATGCATAATTGGTAAAAAATATACAGCGTTGCGGTAGTTTAACTTGCTCGAGCGCGGTGGAATTCGTACAGTTCACTGTGGCGCGCAAGTTATATTCGCGGTAACGAATGTGCAAAAAAAAAACCCAGTTATAATTTGGAATTTCGATTCAAATCAATACTTTATTTTCATCCCGAATTTACATTCTTTATAATTTCAATACAATTTTTATTAAATGAGAAAAGTAAACTGATTCCGAAGACGTTCCCTTAAAGAGTGAACCCTCGCTTTTTGATTGTCACAAAAATTGAGTTAAGGTAACCTGATTCTTTGCTTAAGGAATTGCTTACTAAGTGTCTGCGATTGAAAATGGTGCATGGTTAATTTCTAGGATTGAAATGAAAGTATATGGTACAAATGTACGGGATAAAATGGAAAACATGACTATGACCGATTAATAGATTAGCTAGCTAAACAATAATGTGCTTTAGGTAGGTATATTAAGTTTGGGATTGAAGATGCTAGGGATGTAACTCCTTTCCCCCTAGAGCTGAGTGACGGCCATACGAAGATCCTTTGGTTGGTAAGTGTAAGAGATGGGGTTAAAAGTGCTGTAGAATCGCTTCTTGATTGTAAAAAGGATGACGATTATGCCTAAAGTTGCGATTAACTTGTATAGGTCGTCGTAGTGATCATAGGGTTTTAAAAGATCAATAAATCTCTTTTCGGCGAAGTTGTCGATTTCCATTATTTAGTTGTATTTTGTTGGTGCCTACGGTTGTATTGATATTGATATTGATAAATGTTGTCGGATAGATGTTCACCTCGTCCCAATATGTGTAGAGTGTAGAACTGTACGTTATGTTGATTCTGATTATTTGATTTCATTTTGACTGAGGTGGATGAGCGCTGATTCGTTGTTTCAGGAACGTTGATCAGGATAAAATAGTTTGGTTCGGACTGGAATATTTCTCCCATTTTCCTTTCTCCTGTAGCTCACAGAGTGCTGGTTTGCTGTTCAAGAGGTTTCCGATGGAATGAGAATCGTTCGTGGCTTCCATATTCCATATTCCAAAATATTGAATATAGTGGGGAGTTATTATAAAGTATGGATTGGTAGGGATTGCTTTATTATCTTTTGCAAGTAGAGGTATAATGTGGAAGAGGGTATAGTAAGTTTTGTTTGGGTATAATGGGGATTTGGATATTAAATATAATATTTGTATTATTATAATATGCCTGAAGTCCTAATGATTCAAAGATATGTAAGAGATTTTACATTTTAATTTTGGAAAAGTGTATTAAGTTTAGCGAATACAACTATCTCTGCTATGCTATTCAAGTGATCATTAAGAAGATCGATATTGATTAATTTGATTTGCACATATATTGCATATACCGTAAGCTTGAATCTTCGGAGTTAATTTTGTTTTTCAACTGTCTTTGCGTGTGATTTGAATAGTCTATCATGACCTTGTTTTGATAATTAATGTGTTTCGTAAGGGGTTCGTAAAGAGTTCGATCATTTGTTTATTTATTTTGGTCTGGTGATTGATTTCACTGACCATAGTTGCTTCGTTATTTAAAATTAAAATCCCCTTAAAGGGCGCTCTTCTATTTCTAGTAGTAGTAGTGTTTGAAGTTTGTTTTCTGTTTTAATTTTAGTTTTATAATATTCAATGAGCCACTAGATGGAAAGTTTAAATTTTCAAATTGTTTTATAGCTTCTTTTATTATGTCTATATTCCATACTTAGTGGTCAAGTCGTAGGTCCTGGTGCCGTGGTATTGTCCTTGGTGTTCCTACTTTCATCGGAAGCATTTTTCTTTAAGTTTGATATATGCAATTTTTTATTATTATTTGCGATTACAGTGATATGTCTATCTTTCTTTGCTTTATATTTTGAAAATTTCTGTGTTAATTATTCCTGCTCTATCTTTATTTACTTTTCCTATATTTTAGTAGCTTTCTGTTTCAGTTGTGCTTTTATAATATGGAATAATTTATCTTAAAATTTTTGTCAAGTATTCGTGAAAGTTTTCGTGTCGTTGTCTGTTAAACTTGTATGTCCGCCCGTAAAATATTTCGTAAGGTGTAAATTTTGTAGAAAAATGGATTGAGTTGTTATAAGTAATTAGTGTCTCATTGAGGATTTCTTCGTGATCTTTATCTTTGAGTTTATTATGAATTATTCTATATATTTCGATAAAGGTTGAATGAAAACTCTGGACAAGTGCATCAAATTCAGACTAGTCTGCAAAAATCTTTGCATATGGTGGAAGTGAGTTCACTGTCTGAATCTACGACAAGTTTTTTTGGAATACCATGGAGACTAATGTAGTGTTTTAAGGATTTAATTATGATAAGACTATTTCGTGCATTAAGAAAATTTATTTATGATAGTTATAATTTGTTTAGAATTTATAGAGTAGATGTGTATGTGAAGAATGTCTAATAGTTTATCAGGAATTTCGGGGAGATGCATTTAACTTTAGGTGGATCTTTATCGTATTTAAGCATTTGGCAGGTGGTACAGTTATTGATCACTTGAGTTAGTTTATTTTTCATAAAAGGGAAGAAATATTCTCCCTTGGACGGTTTCATTGATTCCTCTGTGGTTACTATTATTGTGATAGGTTTATATTATTTGATTCTGTTTATCATTATCTGTAATGCTCTCGAGGACTTCAATACAAGATGATTAGTTTAAATAATTTTGATTGGGAGACAAATTTTGAATATGTTTTTTGCAGGTTTTTGAAGATTTCGTCCCTCGTATAAACTGCGGTTAATTTGTTTGTGGCATCTCTTAAGGATTCCTGTCATTGTTGGTTCCGAATTATACAGGATTCTATTTATTCCTTGTTGTTTGTTCTTACATGGTGTTAACAACTGAAATTGGGGTTCCTCATTGGATTCTTCTGAAAGGAGTTGTAAGGAAAATTCCTTTAGTAGTCTCTAAATGTAAATTCCATCATACATGTTTTTCACTGAGACTTTAAACTGAAGTACTGGTTTCGGCAACGTCATCATTTTCTGCAAGGTGAAGTATCACATTACGACCAAAAATAGATTTTTCTAATTTAATTTTGCTTAAGGCATCGGCGTTCGATTTTTGACTACCCTTTTTATCGATAATTTCATATTCGAATTCTGCTAGCTTTAATCTTCAGCAGAATAAGCGGGTGTTAGGGTCCTTTAAGCTCATGATCCAAGTAAGGGGTTTGCGATTGATTGATTTGGAATTTCCTTCCGAATAGATACGGTCGAAAATATTTTACCGCCAATAATTCTTTTTCGATTGTCGAATAGTTAATTTCAGAATCGGTGAGGGTATAGCTTGCATAGCATATTGTTTTATCGCTTCCAATAGAGCCTTGAGAAAAAATTGCACCTATATCATAGTTGTTAGCGATGGTCGTGAAGACCAAGGGGTTTGAAAAACCCGGGAACTGAAGGATGGGCTGTTCATTAGAAGGTCTTTACAATTTCTGAAGCCTTTTACGTATTCATCTGTAAGTACTACTGATTTACCCTTCTTTAAACAATTGGTAACTAAGGTCAACTTGGCGAAATCTTTGATAAATTTACGGTAATAACCTAAGAGGCCAAGAAAAGATTTAATCTCCTTTCGTGATTAGATATTGGAAATTCGTTGATTCCATGAATTTTGATAGGGTTGAGACTTTATTTTCGTCTCGAATTTACAATCTAAAGATTGTAATAAGTCTCAATATAAATAAGTTCAATAATTTCAATGCAATTTTTATTAAATGAGATAATTAAACAGATTCCGAAGACGTTCACTTGAAGAGTAAATCCTCGCTTTTTGATTGTCACGGTAACCTAACTCTCTTTATTTATGAAAGTGCTTACTAAGTGTCTGCGCTTGCAAATGGAGCTTAGCTATTGATAGATTGAAATGAAAGTACATACATATGTGTGTTGCTACAAAGATACATGATAAAATGGAAAACATGACTATGATCGATTAATAAATTAACTAGCTTAAGCAATAATGCACTTTAGGTAGGTATATTAAGTTTGAGATTTAGGATGCTAAGGATGCATGTCGGTTAAGTATTAATAATTTCTTGAACGCTGGATTAGATTAGGTAGAGCAATTCCTTAAGCTGCTATATTTCCAGAACTTAACTCATTGAACCTTTTCTTATGGGGAGCGATGAAAGATGAAGCTTACTCTAGTCCTATTAACACCACAGATGAATTAATTAGCAGAATTGGGACTGCGGCGACGAAAATACGGGAAAGGATGGCTACAATACCTTTTAAACAGGGAGTTACAAGGACGGGTTTGGCATACATCGAAAGTGGCAGTGTCAGTTTTTGTGAGATGTTAGCATTAATTTAAATCAGATTTCAATTAAAGAATAAGCATTTTGAGGTTAAATTAGTTTAATTTCTTAAAACTCGATTTTTTTTTAATATACCAGAAAAAGTTGTGCACGAATAAATTTCCATATTTTTCAATTCGATAAAAGTAATAAATAAGTATATTAATTACGTGAATTTCGGAAATAAATCGATCAAAATGACATTTTTGGAAAAGACATTAGGATAACAGATTTTTGGCGTAAGTTGGATTTTGTTGCCTTGAGTAAATTAAAAGATAAAAATAAAAGAATGATGTGCATATGATGGAAAATTAGAATTTAGGAACAAATATGTAACTCCCAAACGGTTGATGTGCCACCCCCTGCCACAGAAATTTTTGTTTGCCTAGGTCAGATATTTCATCCCACTCATTTTGGCATACCCACTAAAAACACTTTGTAGAAGTGATGGGTGCTCAAATTAAAACAATGTAATTTAATCAAATTGAATTTTTTTAACAAAACTGGAAAAAAACGAAAATGTCGATAAATTTTGAACTTGAATCATCATATATATATAAGTCTATTTTTATAAAATTTTTATAAAATTGCATAGTTACGGGTTTCCTAATCCGAACACGAGTCACAGCCAGAATTAATTAGGATCAAAATTAAAATGTTTTAGAGTAAGGAGTACATAACAAACACCTCGCTTTCGGAGGCATGCCACGCACATAAATCCGATGAACAAATTTATAACAAGAAGCATCTCTCTGTACTCTATACTTCGAGAGAAATCAAACCTAAAAGTTCATATCCCCCATCGGGTAGTTTTAAATTTTTTAAAGCATATCTAGTAAAATATTTTGTGAATGCGTTCAATTCCCATAATAATCATATACGCGTAATTGTAAGGACTCCACACAACCGATGCGTATTCAATGAACAAATGAAAGGAATAATGATCTCAATTTAAATGACTCTAAAAATCAGTAAAATTACGTTTTATAAAATCTACCATTCAATGCTCTGTGGCAAATATAGTTCACATGTTATACTATCCAATTTAGCATCAAATAACCCCCCAAATTCCATAATCTTAAAGTTATGATTTTAATTACATAAATGTAACAATAAATCGGGATTGATATATTTATAAAAATAGTGTAATGCTCAATATGTAAGAATTACTGTACTACTACTACTACTACTAGTTATATACTAAAATATATATAAAATTGAAAGTTTGTTTGTCGGTTAATCTACATTCCTATTTTAAAAATCCAAGATAGTCGAAGCCAACTTAAAGCCATTAATTTCTAATCAAATTTTAGAAATTGGAAACGACGGGCCCAATGTGGCGGCGACTGGTGTGGTTATGTAAATTTATATGGCGGGACCAACATAGTAACCACAATTTAACGAATTTAAGTGAAGTAGAATACTAAGGGTATTTTGCAGAAATTTTTCAAGAGTTTACTATCAAAATGGTAGAAATTGAATATCCAATATAACGATCACATTTTCCACCATTCAAATTAATACTTATCATGAGTAAGTATTGTTATTTAGAATTTGCTTGTTAATTTAATATGTAATATTGATATAATGGAGCCAGTAATTTCTATCGCAAATAGGTAATTAATATTAGCTTCTTAATTTTAATATCCTTGCAATATGCAACGATACAATAGCGAATACAAAATCAAACGCAACCTTACCTTTGTAAATATATTTACCACTTTAAAACAAGAATAACGAATAAGTAAAGAATTCGCCAATAGTTCTTCAGATAAGGTCCACATCTTATTATTATTATTATTGGAGTGGGCGAGACGTGTAGCCTCGAGCGCTCAGACATTTTTGTCCATTGCACTCATGGACCCATTGTGTTCGTAGAGTAGAATACCATGATTATTGTGGGATTCGAACCCACAGCCTCTTGGACGGTAGGCCAGCGCGTTAACAACTGATCTACCGTAGGCCCCAGGTCCACACCTTAGTAGCACAATGAGTTTTGGACTATGATTCCCAATCAAAACTACAGATTTTAGTAACACTCCAAACTTGAGCATTTCAGAAGTCTTTAAGGTATCTTTCTACTCTAAAATTAAAAAAAAAACAATTTCTTTTTGATTTATTTTGAGATCATCAAAAACATGTTTTCAAAATTTTTATAGAGTTCAAATTTAAAAATGATTTATATAGGTACAAACACTGACATATACATATTGCATTTTGGATTTTTCGCTATTTGGCGGAAATATTCAAATTTTCTTCTAGTTCGGGCTATAGCTAAATACTTCGATGAAAAGTTATATACCTTTTTCTCAGACGGTCCAAGCGACTGGAATCATCTCGACCGCTCTTTTTCTATGTTTTTCTTTAAATATTTACTGCTCTAAAAATCCCACAAATTTTGTTGTATACTCTGAACCATAATAAATTTACCTATCTTTCTTTGCATAAAAAAATATTCCAAAATTATTTTAATTTTATATAGTGCTTATAATATGAAACCGGATTACTCAGCTAGTTATAAATATAAATAAAAATAGGAATTTGGTTTTGTTGTATTAAACAAATTTTCTTTTTCCCTTTCCAGGTAAACTTGTATGCCCCAGACATTTATGTTCAAACGCTGCCAGAAATTTCAGAAAACTCATTTGCTAATATTTATGGTATTGTCCGAGTTACAGACAAGGACAAAGGCATTCATGGCGAAATAAAGAGCTTAGAAATTGTAAGCGGTGATCCGGATGGCCACTTTCGTATTGTTTCCACATCTGTGCCAGGCGAGTACAAAATAGAGATACATCGTTTGCTAGACCGCGAACAATCACCTCAGGGATATAATTTAACACTTCGATCTGTAGATCGAGGTATACCACCACAATCTAGCTATAAAATTGTGCCTGTACATTTAACCGATATAAATGATAACACACCTGTGTTCAATCGTGAAATTTACGAAGTTTCAGTTCCAGAAACCTCACCCCCAAACACACCTGTGATAAGACTTAAAGTGACTGATCGCGATCAAGGAAAAAATGCGCAAGTATTTCTCGAAATTGTTGGTGGCAACGAAGGGGGTGAATTTCGAATAAATCCTGATACAGGAATGCTATATACCCAAAAATCGCTAGATACAGAAACAAAAGCGTTTTATACTCTAACCGTTTCAGCCATTGATCAGGGAAATGTTGGGATGCGAAAACAGTCGTCTGCTAAGGTTAAGATAAATGTTCAGGACACAAATGATAATGATCCAATTTTTGAAAACACAAACAAGACGATCTGGATAAATGAGAACGAGCCAGCAGGAACGACAGTCACGAAGGTCACGGCGAGAGACAGGGATTCGGGAGAAAACGCATACATTTCATACAGCATAGCAAATTTAAACGATGTCCCCTTCGATATCGACCACTTTTCAGGGGTTGTCCGAACGTCGAAACTGATTGACTACGAGAGCATGCGAAGGGAGTATATTTTGAGCGTTCGCGCCTCCGATTGGGGCCTTCCATATCGAAGGCAAACCGAAATGGAATTAATAATCAGAGTACGTGATGTCAACGACAACCGTCCACAGTTTGAAAGAGTTGATTGCGTTGGATATATTCCGCGGCAGGTAACTAATAATTTTTTTCAGTTATCATTTTAGATAACACAGGCTGAAATTAATAGGAGCATTTAGCCGATCCTCTAAACCAGAAACCAAATTACACTTTTCCGGGTTCAAAACTACGCTAAATCCGAATCCGACCTTAGGATCGTTCTATCATGTCAGATTAGCGAAAGAGTTCGTTATATTTGAGCTATGTTATATCATGCATGTTAATTTTGTTACTTAGAACTCGTTATGTTAACCATTTTGAATTTTTAGAAAGTAATAGAAATTTATGAGTATTAAACTGATCCTACTCAATACATTTTGAAGAAGAAAGTAATGCTACTAGATAGGTTTTTCCACTTTTAGGTTAAAATCTCTCGAAACCCTGTCGTGATGGATCAATTCTAAGGTTTTATTCGGATAAAAGCTTCAAAAGCCGTCGTAGAAGTATAGTCTGGTTTTCGATTTAAAATATTTATCTATGAAAATGTTTTTGAAAACTCATAAGGGTCAGAAATACTGAAGATTTATTTCGCACAATACGCGAATTCACCAGCAAATATAGGAAAATTAAAATCCTTGTAGTAAATCATAATAAAAAACTTTAAGTTCAAATTATGGTTATTTAATAAGATATAATAAGTTTTTTAGTTACATTTGGTCTGTAGTACAAAGTGGTAAATATGTAAATTAAATTGTTAATGCTTCTTTAATTTTTTAACGTTCTTTTTTTGTCAAAGGCTTGAAATTTATTTATCATTGATCTGGACGAATTTTCTTTAAAACATAGGAACACAAAGAAAGGTGTAAAGTCTCTAATTTCAATAAATTATAACAAACCAAAACTACAATGATTTTACCCTTTGAATTCAATTCCACCATCAAAATAAGGCTAGCTTGTGAAATCAAGCGAATATGCCATAATGTATTGACCTACAATCCAATATTATGCACCGCAGCATATATTAAATTAAAATCCCATTAAGACAAAAACACAAAAAAACTCGTAATTTTCAAACGAAAAACTTGCATACAAAAGGGTGCTACAATATAAAGGATTTCAATCGTTAATATATATTTAAGAGCAATATCGACTGGTGTCGAAAGGCCGGAAACTCATGAACCCTCTAATCTCTATTCTTTACTTTTGTAGAAAAAAGGCCTCTCATGAAACGCTCCAATTCGATAGAATTTTCCCTTAAGTATCTATGAGATTTAAGCTTTCACCTAAACTACTTTAAATTATCTAACACAGTCGTTGCAACATACAGTCTTTTAAAATAAAACAATAAAATGTATATTATTATTTATCCTCATCAGGTTGCTATTGGGACGGAAATCCTGACTCTGTCGGCAATAGACTACGATTCAGGCAACTACATCAGTTACCGCATGGTATCAGGGAATGAAGATAGTTGCTTCAACTTAGACACTACTTCTGGAGTCATCTCCATTGGTTGTGATCTTACGGATGTGCGACAAGAAACCCGAGATTTAAATGTAACTGCCACGGATGGGACACACTTTGCAGACATAATGGCAATACAAATCAACCTGGTGAATCCGAGGAGGCATTTAATCGGCGGAATCGTCAATGGAGTGAAGATCGAAAGGAGTATGCTTGCTGAGGATAATGGCAGCTTCGAGTGCCGGGACACAGGTGTGGCACGTAGACAGATAGAAATTTTGGCGGCAGCTGAAAAGAATAATATGCCCGGGCGCGAATATAGTGGTCATGATGATATCGCAATGACCCCTAGCCGGTACGGAGAAAATATTCATGCACCTGAATTTTTAGATTTCCCTTTGGAGCTCAAAATCAATGAAACTGTTCAATTAGGCGAAACTGTCGAATGGATAAAAGCTAGAGATAGAGATTTAGGATATAATGGAAAGTTGGTGTTTGGGATTTCAGATGGTGATCATGATTCTGTCTTCCGTCTTGATCCAGATACAGGGGAACTACAAATAATAGGCTATTTGGATCGAGAAAGACAAGACGAATATATTCTAAACATTACCGTTTATGATTTGGGAAAGCCACAAAAATCATCTTCTAAAATGCTTTTAATAACTGTATTAGATGAAAATGATAATGCACCAAAATTTGAAAAATCTTTAGCTAGCTTTCGTGTTACTGAGAATGCGATCAATGGCACGATCATATTCCGTCTAAATGCAACGGATGCTGATCTTGGAGATAATGCTAAAATTAAATACTCGATGATTACAGACACTGAGGATTTTAAAATTGATCCCTATACTGGAATTCTCTATGTTAACAGCCCCCTGGATCGTGAGAAGCAGGAAGTCTATGAGCTGAGGGTTAGGGCAGCAGACCATGATGGTGGAATTGGTAAAAATAGTCAGAATGTGCCATGTCTTCATTCTGACGCTATAGTGAGAGTAGTTGTTGACGATATAAACGACAACTCTCCAGAGTTCACTTTGACTGAATATACATTCAGAGTTCGGGAAGATATCCCCCGTGGGACTGTTGTTGCAATTATCAATGCAGTAGACCTAGATGTCGGCCCTGGTGGGGAAGTGCTCTACTCCTTGACTGAAGATGGTCTCGACGAAAAGCTCTTCAAGATTGACAAGTATTCAGGTGTCATACGCACCCAAGGCTTTCTCGACTACGAAGAAAGACAAGTGCACAGCTTAACAGTGAGGGCTATCGATAGAGGTACACCGGCATTGTCATCAGAAACGACTGTGATCATTGAAATAATTGATGTGAATGAAAATCGATTCGCGCCAGAGTTTGAGGATTTCGTTCTTATAGGAAGTGTGGCTGAGAACAAGCCACCTGACACCCATGTAATGATTATCTCAGCGACGGATGCTGATTCGAATGGACCAGACTCACGTGTGACCTATTCCCTACGAGGCGGAGATGGGCTTGGAATTTTTGCAATAGATAATGATGGTAAGAAGGATTTTAAATTATTTAATAAAAAAATTTTTTTCTCCCGTTGTCTTTCTTCCCTCCTGAACAATTTTATGGGAACCCACACAATTCCATTTATCCTGAACATAAATTCCACAAGCTGAATAAGTAATTCCTCATGAATAATATGAATAGCCGCAAAGAATAGGCCGACGTATTCTTGCGCCCCAACGGCCGCAAACAAAAGAAATCATCCTTCGCCGAGGGGAGATAAATTCGAGTTATACCGAATAAATTCCAGACTAACTCCTCCCTATTTCCAATTTACAAATGTTAACAGCTCAGGTCAAGCGCCTACTTACAAACTAAAGATAAGTACGGAGTTATATCCAACGCGTCTACATTTCTAGACATATAGTATTCTAGTCAATCGGAGTTGATTACGAGAATTGAGAATCCATCGTATAACTGATTAAATGAAAAAACGTTCCTAGCCGCTCAATTAATCAATTTTGTAATTTGCTGAAGAGGTCAAAAATTATATACAGGTGACTCCTTCATTACGCTAGTTGGACAGAAAATATATCGTACAAATTGCTTCAATGTATTGTATGCATGTACTGCCAAGGTGTATTATGTGCACAATTGATTTATATCGAGTGCATATAATCGTATTATAATTATCGACTTACAAAAAATTTATATGGATTCTCGATACCATTTTAGTACGCTACGATGCAAAACTTAAATTTTATTTAAGTGTTTTTAGACAAACTTCCTAAAAATTATGCAACAGTCATTCTAGGCAAAATCCACCCAAGCATCTTTGCCCCAATTAAAAATTTTAGAATGCAAATTAAAAAAAAATTATGTATTACTTTTACTTTTCAACTTTCTTTACAAGTACGTGCTGATATAAAATTAAAAATTTAATTTTAAATATGTAACAATATCTACTTGAGTCTATAGTTAAAAATTCAATCTACCTATAGACGCCGGCATGAGTCCTTTTTTTCCTAACTTACTAATGGGTCGTATTCCAGGTCAAAAAAGGCTGGAAAGGGTGGTTTTAGTTAGAGTGGCTGAATAGGGTTAAAACTAGCTGGTGTCCGCGATTTTTTGTGCGCGGCCAACCACAATATCAATATTATTTACAGAAAAAAAACAATTTCACATTAAAAATGTAAAGTAAAAATTACTATTCATAAAATTTGTCTTTTTAAACAATATTCGACGTTTCCATCTTATATAGGTAAAATAAAATATATAGACTGTTAGGATTAGTGACGCGAAAGCGAGTGACGTAATACTCCAATGCAAAATAGTTCGTTCATCAGCTTTTTAATTAGTACTTTTAAGAAAAACAATAAAACATTGCCTTTTCTGGGACAATGAAGAACAAATTATTATAATTTATATTTATAATTTTATAATTTATATTTATAATTTTAAAACATAAGCGAAGCAAAATAGTTCGCCTACTATGATTTTATTAGTCCAACTTTTCTCATGACTCAAAATTAATTTTACAATATGTAGTTTATTAAAGCGAAGGATTTGACTGAAGTAAGTATAAATAACATGGTTCGTGATAAAACTCTAAGTGAAGACATTAGAAAAGTTATTGTTTATGATTATCTGCATCTCATATATCCGAAATTTTAAGCATATCGCAATATTACTAGATGAACTAGAACTAGAAATTTCAAACCAAATTAATTATTATAGCATTCAACAGTGCCTTTAATGACTCGTCACTGTGCCGTATGACATGAAAACAGAATGACAAGCTATACTCATCATTTTTTTACCGCAATGTAAAATGTGCAATATGGCTTGAAAACCTAATGCCGAGCTACAAGTACTCCTCATTTTACCGGAAAGGATTAAAAAATATACATATCTAGGAATGCTATCATAAAAAAATTTTATTATGTGCTTTATTTACACTTTAAAATAATGAATAGTGAATGTTTGTCAAAAAATATGTATGAATGACCCTATAGTGTTTTTTATCAATGAATCCTTTCGCCTCAAAATTTATGGCGCTTTTATACCAAAGTAAACAAGTTTTGCAAAAATTATTACTGTTTCAATCCGAGAAGTCATCATTATGTGGATGATTTTTTTGCCGTAGATAAGGGGCTTCAAGTTGAACTTTATAAGGGGCTGTCCATAAATTACGTAATCATTTAAGGGGGATGTGGAGGGTAGGCTGATTTCTTACGTTTTATTAAGGTAGGAGGGACGGGGGGGTAAACGTTATAAATTACGTAATCAATTGAAATTAAATTTTGTTCAAACATGCATTTTTATCAGAAGAACCTGACGTGTTTGTCATCGAGTCGATGGATGAATGGTTGCGAAACGAGTGGACCGAGATTTAGTCGCTGTTCAATCTTATCAAATTAATATAAAATATAAATTATATTAACGGTTGTGAATTATCAGATTTTAATATAAAAATAAATGTCTAATTTCAAAATGATTATGATTACTATTTAGGAATGGGGGGGGAGATTTTCTTAATATTACTGTTGCTTACACTGGGGGGAGGGGGGTCTTAAATCAAGAAAAAATTGATTACGTAATTTATGGACAGCCCTTAAATGATTTATAGAAATTTTAGGTTTAAATTTTAAGGAAGAAAAATTTATAAATTTATATAACACACATTGGAAGAACCACTAAATAATATAGGAGCAATCGTTGAGAAATAATACATAGTTAATTATAAAGCACACTGAGTAAGACCATATGATCAAGGAATCTCCTTATTTTGATTGCCTTATTGTATGAAATTTAATGAACCTTACTCGATTTCCGGAAGCAGAGCTGAAATTTGTTTATGCGGAGTGATACGTCCGTTATTATTCAAAATCTATAGTAGTTACAGATATCAGCCTTTTTTTAAATACCTACTGGGTCTAGAATTTTTCCTGAATTCAATGATCAAATGGTCAAACTTTAGAAATAATAAAATTGCGAATTTATGGTAATCTCAGCACATAACCAGTGCAGAATTTATTGCGCTAAAGAATATTAATCGTCCCTCGATTTCGTGCAGCTAGAGAGTGAAAATTTTGTAGAATTATTGACAGCAGCGAGCGAGCGATATTAGGAGGCACAAAATGTCTCAAGCAACCGTGAAATATTTCCAAACTGACTACTCGCTCGACTACAGTCGAAATGGATTACTTCGTTTCCTGTATTGAATGGAATCCATTAATTCCACTTGATGGGTGCTGTACGTTCAGAGAAAATTTATTGCTGTGGAGCAAACTGTTCATGACCCTCAAAGAGGAAGAAAGCCATCAGTCTGGCGGCTTGTCGAACCACCCCCACTTTCCTACCATAGGCAGAACGTAACAAGTACCGAATGCCGGTAAAAAAATTGGAAATCGTAAGCGAATCCTAAATGCCACCAGCTACTGATAATCAACTTTTGTCCAAAGCAGCATCTTGAAAGTCATATTTTCTTTGTCCAGTTGCACATAATCCACAAGAGTCTTTAATCCAAATTTCTTTCATTCAGGTTACGTCGTAAAAATTTCACTTTAAATCAAAATCTCTAATTAATTTAAAACTGAACAGAACCTTTTAATTGGACTACTTTTGTCCCTTCGAACCATGGAGGTTATAGCGTTGCGAAAAACCTTAGCACTATTCATCTCAAATTGAATTTACCCCCGGAGCGGGATAAAGAGGGTCGACGAATGGCACTATAAAAAGAGTGTGCAAAAGGCATGAATTTGTGGTGAATGTTAACTTTTCCAGCTATTTAAGTGGCCTCTCTCCGCGCTCACGAAAGATTCAAACACCCACGTACGTCTGCATGTGGTCACAAAGGATTGCATTTAACTCAGAGGTAGAATTCCAGGGGAACATAAAGAACTTTATTATTAAGATCGATAGAAAAATCCACATACCTTCTCTTCTCGGTGATCGTTTTACTTTTTCCGAAACCTTCCAGCCATTCGGAACAAGCCACTTAGCAATAATTTGATGATACTTTTAAATGCAGCACCTGCGAGCAACGTTTTTTTTTCATTCACAAATAGAATAAGACGAATCTTCTAAAAAGAAAACTTATACCTATAAAATTAAGAAATCAACTACTCCTTAATTTCCCTATGCTGGAACATTGCCTGGGGACAGCACTAGTACCATGCACACAGAGGCACACAGCGTGCCCGAGACTTTGGCCCGCCTTTAAAAATGCGTGATAAAAAAACGCTGCATTTTATTTCCTACATTGTAAGTGCTGTAGATGAGAATTTTTGGCTGCCTATTCTTATCTCTACACTCTCTATACAAGCCCAAAGCTCTAATCCATATGCAATTTCTAAAACTGCCTAGAGAAATTTTTCCTATTAGAGAAAGCATCAAAGAACTACTGCTTCCCATGCCTTATCGGAATTTCAATAAGAACAAAAGAGACAAGAATATCCAGCCAAATATTCTCATCTACGGCACCTACAGTGTAGGCAAAAAAATGCAATGTGTTTTTTTACTATACATTTTTAAAGGCGGGCCAAAGTCTCGGGCACGCTGAATGCCTCTGCATGCATGGTGTTAGTGCCGTCCCTAGGCAATGTTCTATCATAAGGAAATTCTGAATCAGAGAAGGGGAACAGGGAGGTAGCACACTCAGCGCATATATACGGATGCGGGCTGTTTACATTTTTTCACTGTGCATTTTTAAAGGTGGGCCAAAGTATTCGAACGTGTGCGCTGCTCTGGGTAGTGAAACATGGTTTTAATTTTCGTTCCGCCTCCCCCTAAATTTTTGTCTTTCACGCGTGAGCCATTTATTATTATACACTTTTAGCAAAATCTGCGAAGCCGGTGGGCTAACGAGACCAAGGTCGAAAAAAGATAACGGAATACGTCACGAGTGTTCCATCTAGTATTTCATGATCTTTGGGGGGAAACGGAACGAAAATTGAAACCACATTTCGCCATCTAGAGCAACGCACACGCTTGAATACATTGGCCCGCCTTAAAAATGCACAGTGAAAAATGTAAACAGCCTGCAACCGTATATATGCTCTGAGTGTGCTTCCTGTTCCCATTCTCTAATTCAGAATTTTCCTATGCTTGAGCATTGCGCGGGGACGGCATTAACACCATGCATGCATAGGCACTGAGACTTTGCCCACCTTTAAAAACTCGAGGTAAAAAAACGCTGCACATTATTCTCTAGACTGTAAATGCTTTAAATGAGAATATTTGGTTGCCTATTCTTATCTCTTCACATGCTCATCATTTGCAACCAATAAGAATTCTGTTATAATGCATGATGCTAAACTTTACGGAAATCAAATAATAGACAATTTTGACAACTCATAACTTTTGTAAAAATAATCAGATATTATATTTTAAAACTAATTTGTTCGCTTTTAAGAAATCTAGTGTTTCAGGTTTTTTTTATATTTTTTTAGTTCGTTCCCTAAAATTATTTATGGCAAAATTAACAATATACTGTAAAAAAATGTGTTGTCTACATTCGGCAAGTCATAACTTTTGTAACAATTATCCGACTTAATTTTCAAAAACTAATTTTTTCATGCGCAATTTTTTTAGGTTTTTTTTATTTCATATTCTAAAAATAGAATCACGTAAATATTTTAATAGGGATTTTGGTTTCTTTTACTTTTCATCAATAGAAAAAATTATAATAAGTTACCTCAACTTGTTCCGATCAACAGTATAATGATTGAAAATTTAGTCGGTAATTACAAATTCATTCAAGTTGTATTGATTATTGATAAATTCTCTTTTAATTCATCAACGTTGGACAATAATGTTCTTCTACTGTTTATTCCGTTTTTCATATTCTGTTATGAAAGTTATGAGTTGCCAAAGTTTAGACAAGAATTTTTTTCGCATTATATTGTTTATTTCGCTATAACTATTTTTAAAGAACAGAAAAATAAATGTAGAAAACGAGACCACTAGATTTCTTAATGTCGTTTAGTTTGACTTATTGCACAAAACAGCAAATAAATTTTCTGACAGCAGTCTTAATCATAGAATAAAATCCAGGTGATTATTAAAAATTAATAATTAATAATTAATTTATATGTTGTGAAGTTTTAGGTACTTAAGAAACCAACACTAATTGTACGATGACAATATGTTTTTGATTTTCTTTTGAAATTAAGGTTCCATTATGAAGGTCGCAATATCATTTTAATTATCTAATTATCATAAACTTTACTGCTTCCACTTTCCATGAATTGTGTGTTTATACATACTATCAAATTATTCGACATATCCGAAGAACACAATGCATTGGAACTAAGGTTTATAAATCACAAATTCACGTTTATCTGTTGACTAATTAATCACTTTTCTTTATCTTGGCACTCATAACTTAATAACGAACTGCTTTTTGCGGGAAAATATAAATGTTTTAATATTTTATACATAAATTATAAACTGTTAAATAATGTATTTAATCATTTAAATATTAAAGTCCGCGATTGTAAGGGTCGTACACCCGAGGGTGTGTTCTTTGGTATTCCAGCAGACGTAGAACATGCTCTGGAATTGTTGGGATGTGAGGTCCAGTCGGTTGAAAGCCGTCTGCGCCGGCTTTGTAAACCACTTCTATTTCCTCCCCCTCTGGAGAAGTGTATTTGTAAGTACCTTTAACTTCATCCCCATCTCCTACAGCTTTGTGCGAAATTCCGTCCCCTGTTTTATACGTATAGTAGTAGTTTCCATCATGCTTAAGATCCTGCTCAGTCTCAATTATAGGAATGGTCTCATATGCGAGGATAACTACACCGAAGGTTAAGAATACTATCTAAAAATACATTATTAATAGGAGATTTAACAAATAATAATTAACCAATTGCACGTACTGCAAGCCTCAACATTTTAGTAACCTTGCCCCAAGTTTAAGTTCAACTGGCCGGCGAGCAGAGAGGTCGACTATTTATATTGCGGGAGTGTCTATTAAAAAAAAAGAAAATATTTTTAAAGTTTATAAACAAAACTGGTATATAAAACACGTCACTTTAGCAAATGAGTTCAAAGTCTTAGAAGACATTTCGTTCTAGGCCGAGGCTCGATCAAAATGTGAAAGCTCTAATTTGTTTGGCGAAAATGACAATTCGCCACAAGATTTGCATCTTAATGTAATATTAGACTAATTCACTGTGATTTCCCATTACCTTATAATTAAATTGAATTTCAGCGAAACCAAAAGCAAGATTTCAATTAGGAATTCTTGGTTCTATTGGCGCCATCGCTCGTTGCAGAAGCAATATTTATTTATTTTGAGTACAGTTTGCAAAACATATTCAATATTCTTGTGGTTTCGATAAATAATAAAATGCAAATGCTTGATAGTTCAAAGCGCCAATAACAAACTTTGCATCAATACAAAATATTTTTTAAGACGTCGAATTGAATTATAGCTCAGAATATTTGCGAGAGTTGGATATAAAAAAATTGTGTCACCTTGAATCAAAGCATTTAAAAAGTGGGAAAGGAAGGTACACAAAATTTAGATCAATGAACCACTGAAATTGCTGCGGATAATATTTATATCAAATTGCAAATAAATAAAAGATAAGAATGCATAGAAATATATTTGTGGCGCCAATGTACCGCCGCCATCCCAACAAACTTTTTTAGTGACTATTTTGGAAAGGTCTTTGATTTCGAGGAATTCGTTTAAACAAATATTAATAATTCATGAAATCTTTGTGGAAATTTTTTTCATCAGTACCGATAAATTCATTTCACTATAATGTAAACAAATTTTTCATGAAATGGTGATTTCCCGAATACTGATATGACATCGTAGGGTTATTTTAAACCAAACGAGACCTTCTGGTTCGAATTAAATTTTATTTTGTTAAAGTAGAATTTGAGAATATTAAATTATGTTTGTGTCGCGGAATTATCTGATGAACAATAATAACAGGCTATGGTTATGGTATTTTAAAAAATCATCGATATTTATAACTTATTGGGAATTGCCTAAATTGAAAGAAAATATAAAAGATGACCTCAGGGATGAGTTTGACGATATGGGATCATCGTAAAAATATATTAAACCCAAATAAATCAACAAAATTCCTAATGGAAATATCATGTTCAACTTGAAATCCACTACACCCTGAAAACTGAATAAAATGCAGATTTGCTTATAACGTAATTTATGTTTGGGTTTGCCACAAATTTTGCTATGTTTATGTTTTCTTTTGATTTATAAGTTGTAGATATAGTAGAATGATATACTCCCATTTCTTTGACAATATTCTTGTTGATTTCACCAGCTTATATTCTAACAATTATACCTGCTTTTTCCTAAAGTGTAAACGTTTTTCACTTAGCACGATGAAAAGTAATCTTCCAATCCAATATCAAAAATTTCACTCTACTATCTTTAGATTATTCTAATCAAATAGTGAACTCTAGTTTTCACTGATAAAAACAAAATGTATGCTATTTCACTGATTCTCTTAACTGAAAAATATCCCCTAACCCGAATTCATCACCAAATTTAAAAAAACAACGTTCAAATTTTAACGCCCAAAAAATATTTAAATGGAAAAATCTCCAAAAAACGATATTTTGTTGTCATTATAACCAATATATGAATGAAAACTGCCAAAAAAACCATCGTTATGTCCGGTTGGTCGGTATAACCAATCTCATAAAATTGATGTATGACAATATTTTTCCTCGTAAATGATTCTACAGCCTACGAAAAAAATTGTCTATCTACTAAGATTAACCCATATTAAGGACAAATATTTCCGTGAAAATATACTTCAACTAATGAATGGAACCGCCTTACTAAGGTGGGAAATTTTTTTTCTGTATTAAATGTAGAAAAACATTGTCTTTAGAGTTTTAGACAAAATGTTAATACTAACATAGCACAAAATCTTATCGACATCAAATTAAATCAGTTTGTTTAAGCTTCAAAAACTTGACAAAGTTTAGGGAAGTCTGATGCTAAAAATTTCAAGAGTAAAAAAAATATTTCACATTACAATTTTTAGTTTAAAGGTAAAGAATATTTGTCTAAAGGACTTAATTTTTATTACAAATTTTAATTTTTGTTAACAAAAATTAAAACAATACTAGTGAAATTTGACTAATAAAATTTTAGGTCTTTAAGTCCACTTATTTTTGTCTATTAAAAAATACTTTTACATTTTTCTGTTTGTTTAAAGGTCTTTTGAAGGCTTTTGTTTTTGCAGTTCGTTTCTTTGTGGACTTTTTAAAAATAAAATTAAAAGTATATTTCTAAAAAGAAGTACAACAATTATCGCTGCGGAGATTCTATTAGCAAGTAATGAAATAAAAATAGAACTAGAAACAGCAATAGAAATAATATCTGCCCTGTTACGAAACATTTCATAGCGGGGCATTTATCGACTGTAAATCTTTTTAAATTTTGACCAGAAATATAAAAAAATATAATATACATGGTTTTAGTTAGTGGCTTTCATTGTGCAAGCTGTACCAATTTACAAGCCTTTTCAGCATTAGATAGTCTTTAATACATATATCAGTAATTTATCCTGAAATTACGAAAATACTATTATTTTAAGATTGAATAGGTTTAGTTGCAGGTTGTGATTTCCCAATTGCAATAGTTTTGTTCTGCAAAATTATTTTATTTTTATATTCTAGTAATAATAATTTTTGGAAGGCATTCGTAATAAAACTGAAAATTGCACTTAATTCTGTTTTTACGCGAATTTCAATTAACGCGATAAAAAAATATTTCATCATCATTTTGCGTGATTTAATTTGACTTAACGCGATGAATGTGATATTCAAATACCAGGTACAGAACTTAATTTTTGTGGGTTTTTTTTTTTGAAATATGACCAATATTTGTGAAAAACTGTTAAATATTCTTTATTCAAAGTATGCACCGTCATTAGATATACATTTTTCCCATCTTTCGGCTAACTTATGAATTCCCTTCCAATAGAATTGTTCCGGATCGTTCGAAGCCAACCAGTTATCAACCCAATTTTCGAGTTCTTCTTAAGTTTTGAAGTGCTGTTCTGTAAGGGCATATGACGTTGATGAAAAGAAGTAATAGTCGGACGGGGCCAGATCGGGTGAATACGGCGGGTTAGCTAGAATTTCCCAATTTAGTGTTTTCAAAGTATGTTTTACCGCATTTGTTGTATGAGACGGAGCGTTGTTGTTGAGGAGAATTGCTTTTCCGTGTCTTCTTGCCCATTCCGGCCGATTTTTGAGCAATGTGTTGTTCAAATTGATGAGTTAGTATTGGTACCGTTGTACTGGTGTTAACAGTCTCACCAGGTTTTAAGAGCTCTCGATACACCACACCTTTCTGTTCCACTAAATACAAAGCAAGGCCTTCCTCCCGAAACGATTTGACTTATATATATATATGATATTGAAGTTGATGGCTGTCCTGGACTAACCCACCATGCTTTGCGCTTTGGGTTTTCAAAATAGATTCACTTCTCGTCGCTGAACTTTTTTGGTTGCCCAGGACGCTCCTTGTCTTTTACAACAAATTGACCACCTTTAAAATGTTTAAACCACATCTCACAGATATTAATGTGTGGAGCAAAATCGCTATAGGCTTCGACTAGCAGACACCGGCTCTCAGCTGCAATTTTTTCTGATTATAGAACAAAAGTAATGCGTGCCGCAAATGCTCTTTGGTCGGCTCAAAATTCGACATATTTCACTTAACACACAGAATAAAGAGTTCACTTCTAGAAAAAAAAACATACGCCGTGTGATAACCTATTGACAGCTCAACGAAATAGTACATACGTCGAATTGACAATGTACATACAATGTATATCAGTGACGTCTTCTGTTAACAAAATCCACAGGAATTAAGTTATACACCTGGCACATTGAAAACAATAAATTCGCATACTTTAATCACATTAGTTTAGCTGGATGTTCAAATCTCAAATCAACCACCTACTTTTATAAAAACGTATCCTTTTTTAAGCAAATTTGTTGGGAACACAAACAGAATTGAGTATACGTATAAATCTTCAGAAACTTTTATATAAGATAAGAGTATTTTTTTAAAAGTTATTTTGATTCAAAAAATAAAAGTATTTTTTAAGAATTTTTTTAACAAATCAAAATTACTTGCTCTTACAATTGTAAGAGATTTAAAATATTATTAAAATATTATTGGTAAAACTTAACTGGTACTTTTTGCCTTAAATTGTATAAGTTTAAAATGAGTAGTCAAATAAAAAGTTTCATTTCCATTGAAACATTTTTTTTTAAAGAAATTAATAAAATATGTATAACACATAGTGCATAATTAGAAAAGAGGGCTATATAAAAAGTAGTTACTAAGCAAACAGTAGTAGTTACTAAGCAAAAGATCGAATATGCTTTGTCCTCCTTCGAAAACTATAAGACCCCAGGTCTGGATGGTATATACCCGGCTATGTTAAAAGCAGGAGGCCATTTCCTAGTTTCAGCACTAAAGAAGATATTTAGGGCCTGGGGATAACCTGGGGATATATTCCAACTGCATGGCGTAAGGTCAGAGTAGTTTTCATTCCCAAACCGGGCAAAGAAGACTATGCTCTGGTGAAAAGTTTCAGACCAATTAGCCTGACATCGTTCCTGCTGAAATGCCTGGAACGTTTGGTAGAAAAATACATCAGAGGAGAAACGTTAAGACGGCATCCCCTTAATGAGCACCAGCATGCCTGTAGGAGTTGTAGATCCTGTGAGTCGTGTTGCACGATCTAGTCTCTAAGATAGAAAGTGCTTCGGACGGGGGGCTCTACGCTCTCGGAGTTTTTGTTGACATTGAGGGGGCCTTCGACAATGCCACGTTCCCATCGATGTGCAATGCTGCCACCGCATTTGGTGTAGATACCGTGCTTGTAAGATGGATCTACTCTATGCTATCTCAGAGACTACTTTTCGCAGAATGCGACACCGACACGGTAATGAAAGTAGAGGGAGGCTGTCCGCAAGAAGGAGTTCTCTCCCCGTTACTGTGGTGTTTCCTAGTAGGCTCGCTTTTAGACGAATTTCAAAGTCTAAATATACACATACAGGCGTACGTTGATGATGTGTGTGCACTCGTTTGTGGTAACTCACTTAGGATCGTCTGTAGTAAGATGCAGAAAACCCTACACAGGATCCAGAACTGGTGTGGGAGACATAGCTTATCAGTGAATCCTCTGAAAACAACACTTGTGTTGTTCACCAGGAAAAGAAAACTCGATAACCTTAAACTCCCAGCTTTGAAAGGTGTAACCATTCAACTCTCCAAAGAAGTGAAATATCTAGGGGTAATTCTAGATAGCAAACTGACTTGGAAGGCTCATGTCGAACACAAAGCATCTCGAGCATTGAATGCCTTCTGGCAATGCAGGAGAGCTTTTGGGAAGACATGGGGTCTAAAACCCTCTATTGTGCACTGGATGTACATAGCCATAATTAGACCCATAATTACGTATGCGTCAGTGGTCTGGTGGAGTAGAACGGAGATGAAAACTACCTGCTCTATTCTTAACAGAATACAGATAGAATTTTGCATAGGGATAACAGGAGCTTTCAGCTCGACCCCTGGTGCGGCCCTCAACGCAATGCTTAATTTGCAGCCCTTGGACCTCGCAATCCAGGAAGAGGCAATGAAAGCTATATGTCGACTAAAAAAGTCTAGACTATGGCATGATGCTAGCATGTCGGACATGGTGTCTTATCTCGAAGACTTGAAGAGCACTGCGCTCCTTTTAGCATGCCGATGGATGATATGACACAAATTACCATGTTCCGAAGAAGATTTCGGATAAATCTCCCGGTAAGGGAAGAATGGGATGATCCCAACAAATTACTGGATCGATTAACTGATATCTTCTACACAGACGGATCGAAGACCTTACCTGGTACGGGTGCTGGATGGTATTTAAACGAAGAAGTCAAATACAGTATATCACTCGGAACAACCGCAATGGTTTTTCAAGCCGAAGTATTCGCTATTCTCGAAGTGGCTAACTGGATAATTGCTCATAGGTGGCATAATAAGAGGATTGGCATCTGCAGCGACAGTAAGGCTGCTCTTGTCACCCTACTTAATCCCACCACTAGATCAAAGATTGTCCAGGAATGTAAGAAAAGACTTAATTCTGCTGCCAAGCACAACCAGGTCCATCTTATATGGGTGCCTGGACACCGGGGAATCGACGGCAATGTGGCCTCTGACGCTTTAGCGAAAGAGGGCGCAAGCTCTCCTCCCCTGGGACTGGAGCCCATTGTTGGTGTCAGCTTTACAAAGTTGAAAAACTGGATAACTAGGACCATGGACTCAATACATGGTCAGAGATGGTCCAGTATATCAAACTGTAAATTCACCAAATGGTTCATTGGTCGTCCAGACAGGAACAATGCAAAACTTCTACTTGGCTTAGGCAGGAAAGATTGCAAAAAGCTTGTAGGGACGGTCACAGGACATAACACATGCGGCAAGCATCTGAACACCCTAGGGATCATCAGCGACTCGACGTGTCCTTCGTGCGGGGAGGACGAGGATAATACGAAGCACTTCCTCTGTAACTGCCCGGCCTTCTCCTGCGCGCGCATGACGTCGTTTGGCGCTGATGTAATGAGAATAGAAGACTTCAATTCTCAATTTCTATCTGATGTTCTTAGGTTCGTCAAGATGACTAAAAAGTTCGGATAGGGTAGGGGACGAGTGCAATGGACCGTGGTCTGAGCGCTCGAGGTTGACGCCTCCCCCTTTCTCTTTAATACTAATACTAATAAGCAAACAGTATACATATCATGCCCATTTAATTTTTGTAGTATACTCAAACCTGTTTTTCTGCGATTTTTTTTTTAATTAAATTGGAATATAATTGACGAAGTTACCAATAAAAATAAAAAGTCAACTCTAAACGAGTGCGAGGAAGTATCTTCAAGTAACGAAAGCGATTTTGAATCAGCTTACCATACGCGTATTGTCAGACTACGAAGGATAATGGTTATACGTTTTGAAAAGTTTTGTATGTGTAAAATAAGAACATATGTAAATAAAATATTTAAAAAGGTTCGCATGTGTATTTTCTCGTGTCTTAATTTCGTTTAAAAAACCAATTCCTATTTATTTCGTTTTGAGGTTATGAGGTTTTGAGCTATTTTCTACGTGAGACTTTTTTTTATGCGGTCCCTATTCACCGCATAAAAAAATACTTTTTAATTGAGTTGCTAAAGCTATTTTTTAAAGCTACTCGTGAAGTTTTGTGCGATTTTTTTTTATGCGGTCTCTATCCACCGCATGGGGCCTCTGATAGTTCAGTTGTTAGCGCACTGTCCTACCGTCCCAGAAGCTGTGGGTTCGAATCCCACGAATAACCATGGTCTCCTGCGCTACGTGGTAACACAATGGGCCAAAATTGGCCTAAGTGTGCATTTCTAGGCAGCCACAGCCAGTGCCGGATTTACCTAAGACGGGGCCCCAACAACCTCAGGTTTTCGGGGCCCTCATTCTAAAATTAACCCCCCCCCCCCAATATTTTAAAATAATAAATAACCAGTTAATTTTGCAAAATCAATATATTATACAGTTTAGTTATAATTTACGAACTAAATTACAACTTTTTCCTACTTTTCGCAGTCGCAAATTGATGAATGATATCATCAAAGTCAAGTTTTTGAAGCTTGTCTTTTTCGATAAAAAGTAAGCCCAAATCACTTACTTTTTCTTGGCCCATCGATGAACGTAAATAATTTTTGACGCGTTTTAATACCCCTGTACTATTAGTTATCGGTAGTGTAAGGAATAGCCTGTAGTACAATTCTGGTCGTTGAACTTGTTTTGATTTAAAATTGAAGTGAGTTTTTTTGTGTTGTTGAAATCTGAGATACAATATAATTACCTATTACTCTGTGTGTTAGAGACGATGATGTTTTTAGAATTACAGCTGTGCCAACGAAGACACGAAATACGAGCGACCGAAGCGCCAACTATTCGCGCGAAATACAGTTTTGAACTAATTTAAATTCGTTTGAGGACAATGAATAATCGATATTGTTTACATGGATTTTTTCATTTTGCATTTTTTATTTATTTTTTTTTTAATTTCCGAATGTATTTTCAACATTTTTCAATTTTCGGGGCCCCTGTCCAAGCGGGGCCCCAAGCAATTGCTTCCTTTGCTTCCTGGTAAATCCGCTACTGGCCACAGCAACCTAACCTATCCACCGCACAACACAAAAGGTTTGCGTGTATTAGCCAAGCTTATTATAATGAACTTTGGAAATGTCACCTTGTGTCAAATTGGAAACATTACATTACCTTATAGTTAATATTAATTTTAGAAGTTTTCCTTTTGTAACAATAAATTAAAAAATAGCAGTTCCAATATGTATAGTGCGATTAAGCATTTTTGGTTGTGGAAACGGGGCAAAACCGTCAAAGAGGGTATCACCTTATTTCGAGGTCACCTTATTGACTGGGTAGTTTTATGTGCCCCACTAAATTGTATTGTATTGTTTTAAACGAATAAAGTATAATACATTTTATACTTAAACCATCTACTTTATTTACTTGCATACTAAATTAAGCTTTACTTATCCCAAGTAACTTATTTACTTCCGCATCGATACTATTTAGTAATTACTCTTTTACTTTGAGCTTGTAAACTGTATATGGTACTTGCAAAATGAAAAATTTTTCTATCAGTGTAAAGTTACATTTTATTAACCCTTTCGGTGCTAAATACGTCGTTCCGCATGCGCGACATAAGCTATGTTAGAGCGTGGTACGCCGGCGCTAAATTATTTAACGTGTTTACACGCCTATATCATAGAAAGAGGACTTACGGCTAATCATACTTTTACAGAAATCAATTTTTGCATTTTCTTAAAGTACAATATTTTAGAAATTTTCTGTGAAAATTTCAAGTTTTTCCGATGAATAATTTTTAAGATATCCTGAAATAACTGTAGAGCCCTCGTTATTATTCTCAGAAAGCAGATCACTTTAAAAAAATTTAAATTCTTTTTTCTCAACATATTTTACGTATTAAAAATTAATGCTTAATCCAGAATTAACAGTTTTATTTAAAATTTTCGTGGAAAATACGTAAAATATAGTGTAAAAAGTTGGTATTGTGCCTTAAACAAAAAAAAATTATATTACAATAGTTAAAACAAGTTTTGAAGATAATTTTTTCACCCCTCTAACTACTTGTAATCACTTTAACGATGGAAATGTTTCTGTCTGTTCTCACCATTTTGTCTTTAGTAAGCGTCACTTTTTCGTACGCCAAATTTTGGCGAAATGTACATATTCGTTCATTGTTTTTGGTATGATTCCTCAAGAATAAGCTTTAATGTAACCTTTTACTTGATTACTCCTCAATAATGACTATATATTGGAAATTGGGTCTAAAAAGAATCGAAACTCGGGCACAAACTCAATTTAAATTATTTTCTTTTATTATAAAAACTTAAGCCGATCAAGAAAGGTCTTACTTATTTCGTGTCTAAGACAAGAGTGAGCCTGCAAGGCCCTCGTCGAACAAAAATCGGTGTGCAACAAGTCTAAACATGAATTTGGTAAAACACGCCTACTTTTATTACAGTCTGGAAAGATCTTTTTCTCAACAAAGAGACTTTCCTTTTTCTTACAAACGACACTAAGTTTCTAACAGATGTTCATATTAAAACATTAAAATCATAATAAAACTAAATCAATATGAATTGATGATTTTTGCTTGATAAAATAATATCAAATTCAATACTATATTATGATTTTTTCGATAAGAATTATAACAGTTACAATCCCTACCAGTAAGTAATGCAAAATCTTGGCTAAAGCTCTTAATTTCAATAGTTAAACGATAATTGTCGCAAACGCATTAATTTTCAATTATCTGAAATTATATAAGCGTTCACCGTAGCATTTTTATCGCTTGTTAGCACATGTAGTAAAAATAAATTGAAAAACAATTCCTTCTGCTGTCATCTATAACAACTAAAAAGTAGGCGTAAAGGTTTAGAAAGGTTTTAAAGGGCCATTTTCTCTATTTTATGATGGCACTCTATTTTCAGGGTCCTGGATGATATATTTGAACAAATGAATATGTCGGCCTACCTCCATTTTTCTCCTTTATTTTTCGCAGGTTTTATTCCAAGCGAAACATTTTTGGGATATTTTTACTAAAAGGACATTTCTTGCAGGATCTTTGCGAACAATGGCAACACTCGATATTGAAACTAAACCACACTATTGGCTGACGGTCTGTGCTCAGGACCAGGCTGTGGTACCCCTCTATTCTTGCGTTGAGGTAAGTGCGAAGGTCCACCGCTAACTTTATATAATTTTACTTTGCTTGATCTGCCCAAGTTTGTCTATTTTTCTTATCGACACACACCTCGTTTCAGGTTTTTATTCAAGTTGAAAATGAGAATGATAACGTGCCACTTACGGACAGCCCTGTTTACTATCCATCAATACCAGAAGGTAGCCCCCGTGACGTGCAGATTTTGCAAATAATAGCCGAGGACCGGGATATCGATCCACTTCAACGTATCACATATCGAATAACGTCGGGGAATCCTGAAGGATTTTTTGCCATTAACAGCACAACCGGTAAGTACACAGTTTCGTGATAGAACTACATACTACATATAGAGTCGAATCCCATTCTGGAACGAAACCCAGTTCGTTCCATATCATTCGTCTTGCTCCATAATTGGAATTGAATTGGTTCCGACCATAGGTAAGGTTCATGCTAAGGCCCCGTCTATACTAGTTTATTTCAAAAAATCCTATATAAATAATTTTATTTATCTTCATCTCGCTCAGATTTGGATGCCGTGAACTGAAAGGTGCTATTTCTCAGATAGCAGTGAATGCACTATTCAGACAATTATGAGATTCTCCTTGTATCTTCTGAGATTTCCGATATTTTCAACTTGCTTTCATTGCTCCTATGAATTTTGTGTTAAATCAATGTTTTCCTTATACCAGGTTTGATAGCATGAATCATCACCGCAAAGTAGAACACGTTTATTTACACATAGCAAATTATTTGGTGTTTGAATGGTAAGCATAATTGAATTGAAAGTAATTACGTGATTGCAATTCTAGAGACAAACGGTACCACTTTTATGAGCAATTAAGGAGATAAATCTATACCTCTGTTGCTATTAAATAAATTAACCACATTCGACGATTAGTGCTTAAGTGCTCTTAATCGCAACTATAAAATTTAATCTATTAAACCTTGCAAAACTTTTGAGTTTACTATATGACAAAGGAACACAGACTTTGCAGGAATAATTAAATTATTTATTCATGTTAGTGTACCACATCTTATTTAAATAAAAATTATAAAATTGTAAGGTAATTGCAATTCTTTCCTTAAAATTACAATTGATATGGATAATGATAGCGAACATCTATTATTAATTATGTTTTTATAGTGAATGGCGTTGCTGGGAAATGAAAAATACAGTACAGACAACCCTCGAATAGCATGGTTAATTGGGTCTGTGTTATTCGAAACCGTGTTGTTCGAAGCCGTATTATGCGATGCTGTGTTACGTGTTATTCGTGGGCTATCGCTAGTTTTAGACGTGCTTATTCACTTCTAAATTTATAGTTTGTATATTCCCTTTATTTCCCGTTTAAATTTTTTTTTACTTTGATCCGTTAACACTGATGAATACATGTCGAATTTCGCCTTATAGGATCGATTAAAATTTCTAGAACATAGCATCCACAATAGCCGGTTCCCAAACATTCTACAACAATCAGATAGATTCCATTTTGAACATTGTAGAAATTTCTTGAAAATTTTTAATTTTTCTAGAAAATTGTGGAATATTCCGAAACTTTCTATAAAATTTTGGAATATTTGAGTTTTTTAGAAAATCCTAGGATATTCAAGAAAAAGCGAGTGGATGGTTATGGAGAAAAGTGAGTGTTAATGAACACACATTTGAATTACATATATATATGTACATATATATTGACTATTCACAATAAAGCAATTCACTCTGCATTATATCTATAATTAAAAGGGATTGTGATAAAAGAAAATTCTATAAAAGCCAAATGAATATATACGAGTAGTTTCCATAAGTATTTTAAAATCGAGCCTGATTGTTCTAATTTTAACCAAAACAATTTGCATGACTTATCAGTTACGGCTTAAGTTTCCTATTATTTAAATATTTTCCACACCTACTATTGAATATTTTACAAAATACCAAGCGAGAGCTACCAAAGCTGGATTTTTAGAATTCAAAAATAACTCCGATTAGTTTCGACAAATCTTGATTATATTTTATGTGCCTACGGAAAATATAGAAGCGCACATATTTATTTTGTAATAACTACTAAAACTAATGCATGCTTGTTACCGTCGATAAGCCCAAGTCTATATTCTTTGATTGGTTAATTCAACAATTTTCGCAGTTTGTTTAAAATATGTAAAGGTGAAAACATCACTTTCTTTTTTGATATATTTAAAGTATTTGTAACAACTACAACATAAAATGATTAGGAAAATGTTCAAATGCACACACAGATAAATCAGATTCAATTAGGAATTATAGAAATTTCATTATAAAAAGTGTCAATATGTATCGTTATTTACATTATCTAATGTTATGTACATAAAAGTGAGTAAAAACTGTGTTGCAAAATTTTCGACCTACCAACTATAACCTCATATTCTTCCTTATTGCGAATGTTTGCAATATGTTATATTAATTCCAATAAATTTTCATGAATTCAAAACTTATTCTTATTAATAAATTTTTCAAAATCGCTATGCTCATTATAGATCCTTCTACACATCCTTTTAGCGGTTATATATAAGGAAATAATTAAACACAAAATTTTATTTGTTGAGATAATATATGAAGCAAGAAATTACATCCGTTCACCAATGTCTTTTTCCTTCTCCCACCACATCCTAATTTAATGCTTTTATCTCCATTTATCTATAATTGTCTGTAAAACCGCCTTATTTCATATCTTTACAAAACGTAATAATAAAACGGATATTATTCCGAAATTAGAAGATCATAAAAAGCCTTAGGTAAGGCTAAGGCTATAACAATTTTCCATAATTTTCTTCAAATGTAATTTTAATTAAATGGCAATTAATTAATTACTTCCACTTTATTACCTTACTTGGTTTCTCCTGTATTATTTAGAATATTTCGAAAGTAATGGAAAAGTGTGTAAAAAAGGTTACTTGAAGCAATGATTGATAACTGATTACAAGACGAAATGATTTTTTGATACATAATTCAATAAATCTGAAAATACCCTGAAATTTTGAAGTGTCTTTTTGAAGAGAGGATACTCATTTAAGAAGAGGAAAATATGTGAATTTTTAAAAATGTTTTATGTTTTATAAACATATCTACTAACCAAATTTCATCTAATCAATCTCAAGTAATTAAGTAGTTTTAAAAGCATTGACTAATTTACGGCGATTAAAAATCATATCACTGATTACATATATTCATGAACTGAATACGACTTCCTTAAGCGTTTAGCTTAATATTTTCCTGGCAATTATGCTCAACAAAGTGATATAATGATAAAAATTTGCTTGTATATTTTCTATATGACGAGTAACTTCTTGATATTCAACAAACACATTTCATCTTAAATGATGAATTTACTCGACATAAACTTAAATTTAGATAGAAAACCTTTTTGTAAAGGGTTGTTTCTATGAAAATAAAATAACGATATTATTTAATTAGTTTGCTTTATCAATCAGATTTGAATATAAATAAAGGGAGAGTAAAAAAGGTATTTTTTAGCAATTGTACTGTGTGACTTTTAAAATGCATAGAGTTTGATAAAAGTTTGTTATAGCGTTATAATACTATGTCTATTTTCTTTTCCTGGTTTTTTTTTACGTTTAAACGATTTTATAATATTTAAGAAGGTCGTCTGGGTTAGATGGGTCAAGGCCCCAAATGTAAATCTGAGAAACGCTTTATAATAAATAGGCTACAATAATAATTTCGGAAATTTGAAAATTATTGAGTCGGGCCTATTGTTTCGCATACATTAAAACATTTGGAAAAATATTCAAAGAAATAAAGAGGAATCTTCGTCCTTGAAAAAGAACATCTACTCAAGATAAAAATATATTGATTGAGACAATGATAGTGACCCCTCACAAGAGTTAAAGACATACACTAGCTAATATGAGAAAATGAATATGAAATTTATCCGGTTCCACATTGACCACATCAACAGTGGCGCCAATTCTGCACTAAGCTTTGTTAAACGGTGGTCTAAGGAATTTCCAACCCGTAAAAAAATCACTATACAACTTCTTTGTAAGGGTTCTGCTCGAGTATGCCTGTTAGGTCTGGTCACCCTCCCAATCTACGGACATTAACAGAATTTAAACCGTTAGCGCAGATTTATCCCCTTCGAGTTACGCAACCTTCCTTGGACAGGCCATCTCAACTTTTCTCCTTACGAAAGTCATCTAAAATTAATTAACCTCCAGTCTCTTTCCTTACGTCATGATACCGCCGATATTGTCTTCATTCATCAAGTCCTAACTGGTTTTATTGACCGACCCGAGTTCCTGCACAGCATATTCTTTATCACAAACCCTCGTAACGTTGGATCTTTCGCCTCACAAACTATCGAACTACTACGGAAGGCCAACAAATTTGCCGAATTCTACCTCCATATCGACAAGGTTTCCCTCAAGCATGCTCTTAGATTAATAATTTAAGTTCTGTATTGTAGCTTATATATGTATTAAGCGAATTGAATAAATGTATAAATATATAACTGTACTTCTCTTCTGGCGATATTATACTATAAGGGTTACTGCCGGAAAATTTGATGTTGAACTCTTAAAAATCTTAAAATATATCTACAATGTAGTGATAGTTTTTGTTTAACTTTTTCCCCTTCGAGTATTAATTGAGCAAAAAAAAATTTAATTTTTTAACGTCTAAATCCAGATGATCATGCCCTTAAGAAGTCTGCAATTATAATATAGTTTTTTACTACTATTTAAATTTTCAATAGCGTGGTATTTTCTCTTGAAATCTATTACCGAATAGTGAAATAATTTCTCTGTTTTTCTAATTTTTTTCCAGGTGTTATAACAACAACAGCCAGAAAATTGGATCGTGAGAACCAATCGGAACATATTCTGGAGGTAAATTGAAATTTAATTCGATTCGCAGCAGGACTATGCCCGCGAAACTCTTCGAACCAAGTTAAATTCAGATTTTTTTTAGTTTATTCCATTACATCCCAGTTTTCATTGTAATTATTGCAGATTACGGTGTCCGATAATGGCGTGCCCCAATTATCATCGACCACCCGAGTTGTAATTTCCGTTGAGGATATTAACGACCACAGTCCTGAATTTGATCAGCGATTTTACAAAGTCCAAATTCCAGCAACTGCTAAAGGGGATGATCCAATTTTTCAGGTAAGTTTTATTCGGAGCGTTAGTGCTACGAAGCAGAATCTTTTGTCTATTTACTGCACATTCACTGTTTATCTTTCATTAACATCCTACGTTTGTAATACCGTTTGTAATACTAGAAAATAATTTTTTCCCATCCTCTTGTTGTTCTACATAACAAAATATTTAGTGCATTCAGTGTTCACAGTTTTTGCTACATACAGATTAGGTATATGTAAATTGGATTGGAGCCAAACCGCACCAACATATTTAGCATATGTAGAAAAATCGTTAACCATCTAAAACTAAATCGTTTCATTTTTTCGTTCATCTCATGGTTGCCTTGACATAAAGTTCTCCTTAATGTGTCTTATTTAGAGTCCATTTCGCCATATTGTTTCGAAAAAAGCTCATAATTATGCTTTTATTGTTCATTACAATAAATAAAACCTTATCTCACTAATGCTAATTTTGTCCAGCTACCAAACACTAAAATTCACCAGCAGCAGGATAACGATTTTGGCTTAGAAAACACAACGTGGGACATTTTCAAAGAAATCGACTTAAACGGCCTGATACCCGTCTTCTGGGTAAAGCAACTAATTCCATCTGTTTTATGTCGTTTTCTAGATGTTCTTTCTAAATAGTCAATTTCTTAAAGTTTCAATATGTTTCTTCAAATTTGATATGCATGATATATTTTCTTTTACTTTTATTAAAGCCCAGAAAGAAGAGATTGCTTGTATTTTTAACATTTTAGTTGAAACCTGATTACAAGAAATTTAAAAATATATAAAATATAACAAGCTAGAATTACATTTCTAAATTCGTAAAATGGCATCAAACTATCAAGCTTTAATCTATAAATAATTTATTTATTATTTGGTAACATTTTCTGACACACTCATCGTAAAGATAAAAAATATAGTGCTGGCAAAAAATATATTTATATAGGTATGGGTCATTCTTTTAAAAGCGAATTGAAATCAATGCACTCAAGCATCATAGAACTTAATCGTTCTGTCTTTCAACAAGGAATATACATATATGAATTTTTTCACAATGTTTAGCTAATTTTTTTTAGCTTATTTTCAAATTGTTGTTGTTTACGGCAACAATTCATGTATGTTCCTAGTTGATCATTAAATTATTTAACACGTTAAGGACGGCGTGTACCACCGGTGGCTCACACGCGAATGGCTCATCTGGCGGCGTGTACCACCGGTGGCTCCCATCAGCTATAGTTTTGTAATATAGTTTTGTTAGATGAAAAAAACTTTATGTGGTTAAAAATAATTTTTTTATTGAAAAATTCAAGAGCTTGTTTTTACGGGTAGGATATACAATAATAAACGAAGAATAAAAGGAAACTACACTTTTGAGTATGAAGTTTTGCTAAACAACATTTTGTGCAAGCCGCCGCCAGATAAAGCAAAGTACGATTTTTGCTGCCGCCGAATGAAGCGAAACAGGAAAAACTGCGCCGTCCTTAACGTGTTAAATCATATGAAGTTGGGTCCAAGATTGCTTTAATTTGGAAAAAAATGTTATGTGGAAACAAAATTAAAAATTAAATTCCAAAATAGACTCCAAAATGCTGTATTGCTTTTTGAGTAGAAAGATAATGGTCTAGTTAGATTTTAAATGGTCTAATTTAGATTTAAATTCATGTAACCTTCTTTTCTTCACTTTACATGATTTTTTTTGTCGGAGTCGAGAAATCAAAAAGGTTGTGATTATAAAAAGTTTACTTAAAATCTTAAGCCCCATACGCCTCTTTGAGTTTGCGTTAAATTTTGGACATAGGATTTAAATTTCAAAAGAATGACACACATATATATTTTTAGCACTGGTTTCTGTCCTGGTTT